>OX596028.1:9606478-10206478 GCA_951394125.1 Epistrophe eligans | reverse complement strand
TGCATAGATCAAACCAAGATTCACTCTTGCCAATCTTCATTTCTTCTGGCTAAATAACAGCCTTATTCTGCTATTTTTTTCGTTTGAATGTTTGTATTCTACTATCCACTGAAGGAAAACGATTGTTCCAGAATCAAAAGAAACGCTTAAAAATTAAGGTCAGATTGAAATCTTTGTAATTTCCAAAAAAAAATATTGGAACCACTGCACTCGAACTTGAATGAAACGTGAATCGATGGCCGTGATGGCTGAGACACGTGGAGCATGTATGAACAGCGATGTATCAGACCAAGTGGTCTTTGAATTCACCGCTGGTGATCAATGCAGCAGAGGAAGACTCCATCGTATAGGTAAGGTATAGAAGAAACACCACAATCGACTTTTGATTTGATCGACTTTTCGATTGATCTTGAAGTACATCGTGAGCTGAAAACGTCGTCTTTTATGTATGTAAGTATTTGTGATTGACAAATCTAAGAAATATCTCTCTTAATTTTTATTAAATTCTTACGCTCTGCTAAAAAATGTGCAAATGTGCAGAAAAACATAACAAACCATAAAGTCTCCACTCTTAGAGCAATTTTAACGAGTGAAGATGAAGACTCTCTTATATTTACTTAATTACATCATACAAACATATAAGGCTACTAATATTAGGTTCGTACATACCATATTACAATATTTAAGGTATTCAGTCAAAAATTTTTTTTTTTTTCAGCCGGTCATGATTATGGTTTTTGTTTCCTCAAATTTCTTAAATTTAAAGCTTTAATAATTCATGTTTAACATGCTCACTTCATGTCTTTCCATTTCCGTGTAAAACCAATAAAATAAAACACATACAAAATACCATAACATATATTTATCGTTTCAACAAAAAACCGCGTTGTAATAAAATATCCCCATGCTTAACATACAAATGTCTCCAGGAATAGAAAAAATCAATAAAACAAAAACAAACTTGTAACCATTAAAACACAACCTCCACAACCCACAACAAATATTTTACTATATGTGGCAGCCTAAGGCAGCATCCTATTTAAATAAATGTATATATATATCAAGGATAACCCCATATACGGAAATAAAATCGATTCTCCTTCTACTTCCACAGCACATTCAAGACAACATCTAAGGCCATCTAAATGGAATACTAAGAGATGGTCAATAAAGTGTAGGATCTATATTCAGGACAACAACAAAAATAAAAGGAAGAACATTATGCGCCGCAATGAACAATTCCACACTTTATATCCCTGATTTCACATCCTACGGAAAATAAAAAAAAAAAATAATATCACAAAAAGGAATGTAATACCCCATTTTAAGGAGTAATAAAGTTCTAACATATAAATCATTGGTCACTTTACTGAAGTTAATGCATGAGTGGTCTAATTTAAAAACCATTAAGCTATCAAGGCGAAGCCTAAGGTTATTCAGAGTCCTGCAATAAGGAACACAAAAATGCAGTCCATATTGTCAGGACTCAGGAGTCGTCGAAAGCAGCAGCACCACCATGGCTGTGTCTTCAAATTTGAAAGCTGTCCATAAGGATGAACCCCTTAAAATAAAGGAACTATTGATGAAGTACCTGAAGATCTACTGTGAACGTTCGACCATGCATGGAGTCAAGTATATCTTCGACAACAATCTGAACAAACTTGAAAGGTCCGCATTGGAATTTTTCGCAAATTCTAAATCAAATTAATCATCTCTTTCTAGACTTTGTTGGACAATAATTGTAATGGCGGCTACTGCTTTAAGCGTCTCGTCATTTTTTATCCTTTTACATTCCTACAATAAACAAATAATCCTTACTGTCATCGACAATTCGCACTATTCCGTTTTCAATATACCTTTTCCAGCTGTAGCCGTTTGCAGTCAGCAACGAATAAATTGGAACAAATTCGAAGTCGCAAAGCAATTATTTCTTCCTTCAAATTCCCCAAACGAAACTCAGTTAATCTTTCTTGAATTTGTAAAACGAATGCAATCGCTTCGCTTTGGAGAATTTTCTCAATTCAACAATACCGATGATATACCGTTGGAGAAGATTTATTTCGTTAATGTAACACAGGTGGCTTTGTTTTTGTCATTTAAATGTGAAGAGTTATTCGATGGTGACTGCTTTTGGCGAGGAGATAAGTTCAATTGTTGTGATATATTCGTAATGGAAAAGACCGAGGTGGGATTTTGTTTGGTATTTAATTCGGCCATATCACTTGAATCCAAGAAGATGATGGTAAGTATCTACATAATATTATGTACTTATAATATTTAAAGAAAGTTTTCAATTTTAATTAATGTTTTTGCATCAATTCCAACTTTAGAAAAATGATAAGTTTTATCCTTGGAGGAGTTTTAGATCGGGTGAACATTCTGGTTTACAATTTCAATTGAAATTTAATGATTCATCGATTGAAAAAGCAAACGACGACGATGGAATTGATGTAAGTGTTCGTTCGAAAAAAAATATTCAATTCAATATTGTAGAAACAAATAAGAACCAATTTCAGATTTGTCTGCAGAATCAGTATTTTATCTGGTGACTATTGAAAAATTTCCCAAACTTTTTATATTCTAAAAACATAAAAATTAATATTTGTGTGTTTGTCTTCTATGATTTCGAACATGGTACAACTGATTGAGTTGATAATTTCAGAATTTGTTCTTATTAGCGGTGGGAAGGTTCGGGAATTGGTTTTATTAAAATCCGCTCACTATTCTACTCGGTCCATTTTTACTATATTTGAGTTTATTCATAATTCCAAGTTTTTAGAAAGAAAACATTTTTTAATTAATCTTTCAAATTTACTTTAGAATTTGCGTATTAATAAGTTTTTAAATGGAAAAAAATAACAAGTCAAATTTATTTTTGTGCATAAACAATATTAAAAATTATTTTATAATGTTGTTTTGTTATTGTTTGCATCTAAAAAAAAAATAAATGAGCTAGATATTCCTTTTATCTCAATAACAATCATAACTTTAAACCCAATAATTCCTTATAAGGCCTCTAAAGTATTAATTAATCATTTTAATTAAAGTTAATGATAAAAAAATCAGAACAATGGACGGATGTAGTTTATTCGATCAAAGGAAACACAGATTCGTTAGTTGTTATCAGACCAGAATTAAAAACAACTGATTCTACGACGAGAGAAATTCCTCCCGAAGTTCGGGGTTGCTTGTTTGATGTAAGTGTAGACTAGACATCATATTGGATGATTTTTGTTTTGTTTTAGTGAACCCTTTTTTTTCTTCCCACATGCTGCACAGTCTGAAACTGACCATTATTTGTATAAAAATATCAAAGGATTATTGTATTGGCAATGGAATTGTTTTAATGTTTGCCACGAGGAGTATCTTTTGAGTATTTGTAATTGCACGATTTCAATGTTTTTCCCACAAAATGGTAGATCGTACCTACCTACATAATGTACATACATATATTTAAATCTGAAAATTTTAATCGTTTTTTTTTTTCAGACTCATATCGGGAATGTGCTCCTGTGGATTATAAGTGTTTGTATCAATTTCGAGGTAAATATTGATGAAATCCTTACTTTTCATTGATTTAATAAATTTTAATTTAGACGTGTTTAGCTACGACAAACGTTTGGACGAGGAGAATTATATAAACAATATAAAAAGTGGAATGTTATGTCCTTGTCTAATTCGATGCGATAATGCCTTGCAATATTTTGTCACCATCAGTTCACTGCCAATTGTTGAGTGAGTTTAAATAAAAATTAATTAAAAAAAAGGACAATACTTATTTCAATGTTTTCAGCCCCGCACCCAATGATACCAGAATAATGACAGTTGATGTGCACTATCAATCGGATGCCTTTATCAAATACCGCACAATTCGGGAGCTCACATTTATGGAAATGATTGGTAAGGGAATTCACATGGAACATAGGCAATTTATTGCCGCCAATTTTTCGTGCCCAAATTTGTTGGCACAGTGCAACAACAATTACACGTGAACGGCTGCAACGAAACGTTGCTGTAAATTTGTTACCGAAGAATATTGTCTTTAAAATTGCTGGCAATAAATTGCCAGATGAGCGTCTCTGCTTTAGAGTTCTAAAATTTTGTTTTTTTTTTCTTTGTTCATCAGCAACCTTAGGGGGATTAGCTGGACTCTTTCTGGGTGCATCAATTCTAAGTGGTATCGAGATTATTTACCATTTGACAATTGGACTTTTTATATTTTTAAAAGACAATCAGTTCTTCGACCAATTATGGACACGTTTTCAAAAATTCTTCCAAACTCATTTTCAACGCAACCAGATTTCAACAAACAACCTCAACCCCAAAAAAGTTTGGCACGAGTCCTCGAACAGAAGAAGACGACGACGTTATTAGTCAGTTAATCAGGATTTGTTTATTCATAACAAACAATTATTTTTATTGTGTCCTCTCTTATATACTCAAATCAGATAAAAAAGCAAATAAATGAGCCTTCGCAAGAGCAAACAAAACCCTTGTCTAATTTAACTTCTTTTTGTTTGCAAGGCTTAGAGAGGTGTTAATTGTTCCAGGACATCTTTATCTATCTTTTTCGGAGAACAAGTCAAACAAGAGGCAAATTTAATTGCTTTTTGATTACATTTAACTGCTCCTTTTTGTCCTTTCGACAACCTGGTCGCCACTATGACTATATCAACGTGCCGACTATAAAAGTCTCGAAATGAACTTAACACAAACTCTGTCATCAACGGACGACAGCGACACAGTGTTCTTCGCTTCTGAGTTCGTGATTTTATTTAACTTTTTTCTTTATCCCTTTAGGATATTAAGTCCAGGATAAAATAACGGGAAATTCTATATTATAAGTTTTTTTTTTATATATATACCTACTACTTTCTATTGGTATAGCTAGCTACGTATAAGCAATCATGACTTATCTTGGCGAATTGAAACATTTCCAACTAAATCAATTCGACGGAAGTGAATTGCTAACTTTTAATGAGAAACGCAAACTTTTGAAGGATTCCGCAAAACGCACAGGCAAATCAAAATTATGGTGGTGGAAAGAGGTTTGCCATGCCTATTGGAAGTTGTACTGTGACAAGGCATCAGTTCATGGAGTTCGATTTCTAACGGATAATAGTCTCTTGAAGTTCGAAAAGTAAGATATTTTTTTTTTTTTTGTATTTATTATTATGAAAGTTTAGTTTGATATTCGGGATGTGTGAAAGTTTGACGCTTTTCTCTACTTCTCTGAAGATGTTAACAATTTTACATAATTTTTTCTTTAGCAGAACAAAAATATGGGGCTGAAAGCAAAACGAAGTAAAAAAAAGAAATTTGACTGGAAACTTAGACAATTTTATTTTCACTATATTCCTAATAGGTACCTACACATATTTAAGTCAAATTACTAAAACAAATGTTCCGAACAACCCGTTTCATAGCCTTGAACTTTTTATATTGTTTGTTTTATTTTTTTTACATTATTTTACTTTATTTTATTTTATTTAAACACGTCTTGAGTGACTTAACTAATTTTTATAAAAATTTTAACTATTCACTTATGAACTCACGTAAAGTTTAAGGACAAGAAAAAATGATGTATATTGTCTTTCATTTGCCTAGTTTCTTGTTTTGCTTCCAATAAATTGTAAACCACACAAAATTTAATTAAAAACCCAAAGGTATTAGGTTAGGTAGTTGTTGAAAAACTTCAAAATGCCAATTAATGTGTTAAATGAAATACCTTCACCTGATGATTGAGCAAACAACGTTCACATACCTAACCTATAGTACCTCTATAGCTCTTCTTCGTTAAAAATAATTAAAACCGTAAACTCCACACCATTCACTCTCTCTGAACTTTTGTTTAAATTCCCTCTAGAATCATTTGGGCAATCATCCTTCTCACGACCACAATTGTCTGTGCATATGTATATAAATTGCTGAGCGAACGCTATCGAAGCCCACGCATTCATACCATTGTCGAGGATTCAGTATTGCCAATATTTTTCATACCCTTCCCATCGATTGCCATCTGCCCTCGATATCGTTTTAATTGGTCGAAGATGCCAGCAGCTGAAGCCAAATTTCTACCTCTTAATCCGCCCCAAAATACAATCAGAGCTTTTCGTGAGTTCTTCCAACGTTTCGAGGAATTCCAGTTCGGCAAGTTTGAATACTTTGAAAATCTGGAGGAGCTGGAATTGGAACTCATCAACAACGTAAGCATCATTGATGTTATGAGATTTCTAAGTAACACCTGCGAAGAATTGTTTGGAACTACCAATGGGACCTGTCTGTGGCGCAAACGAGTTTATAATTGTTGTGAACTATTCAAGTTGGAGCGCACCGAAGTTGGATTCTGTTATGTATTCAATTCGGTTATTCTACCAGAAATGCGTGGGCGTGCTGTGAGTGCTTTTATATATATATAAAAAAAAAATAATATTTTAACGAAGGGAAGCAATTTAAAATGGTTTCTTGGTTGCATCAAGAAACGAGATAAGTTTTATCCTTACAGGAACTCAAAATCTGGAGAGAAGAGTGGCTTGCAGGTCAAAGTTCATCTCAATATCAGCCAAAAGCGACCAGAAGCAAAAGTTTCAAATGGAATTTATGTAAGACACTTATATAGATGTATACAGGTTTAATCTGTCCAAGGGCCCTTCTGGAATAATTTTGTTTTTTTATTGAGTAGTTGATGGTTAAAAAGAACGACCAGTGGTCCAGCGATTGGAAGTTCATAAATTCAGGCTCTTACGTCAGAGTTGCAATTACAGCACAGTTCACAGATTCTCTAGTGGAAATTCGACCAGTGTCACCAGATGAGAGGAAGTGTCTGTTTGATGTAAAGAAATAATTTTCTAACGATTTTCGTAAGTTCTTTGAAGGGTTTTCTTTTTATATTTATAGGATGAGGTGAATCATCGGCTTTATAAAAAGATTGAAGGTATGAAGTATTGGCGTTCAAATTGTAAAGCACAGTGTCATCATGAATACGTTCTAAGTTACTGCAATTGTTCGCTACCATTGATGTTTCCTGATTGGGGTAAGCATGTTTTTGTATAAAAAAAATAATTTAAGCTAAAGTGAAGCAAAGAAAAAAAAATGCAAAAATTCAGTATTTAATTTAATTAGACTTAATTTTAAAGAAGTTTTTTTTTTTTTTAAACCATTACGAGTCGTAATGGACTGATGTCCATTTTCGTAGTCTCGTCTCCATTGGTCCCAATCGCAACTAACCACTATTTGGGAGCAATGACGATTGACAATCGATCATGCTTTCGTAAGCGACACAGCTGTAATCTAAATATCAAAAGACATAAGATTGCATTGGATCAGAATTGGTTTTCAATAGCCGTGTTTTTTTGGTTTTTATATTTCACATTTGGTACGACCGAATGGCAGCTGTCAGAATATTAAAAAAAAAAAACACGAATAAAAGAAAGTTTGCTACAAATGAAAAGCAAAACAAAAAATATCTTTAACCAAAAATTTATTTTAGTTATATAAAATAGAGAACTCCATTCGATACTCGAATAAACGTCACAAACCCAACCACATTATGATTCTATTCTACTGTGGATGTTGTATTTGTAACTCATGTAAAAATCTGCTGTACCTACTGTGAAAAGATTTATCAAAAAAACACGACTAATGTTCATGTTACTTGACTTGTCTACAGCTTTCGATCGAACTTTTCAATTTTGGCTTCACAACAGCAAAGATTATGAAAAGTTCTCTTTCTTGCAGATCTCAACGAGTTAATGTTAATAATTTGCTTTCTGACCGATTGTTTCTAACTCAAGAAGTGCCACAAGGATCAATTGTTGGCCCTCTGTTTTTTAGTTTTTACGAATATCCTTCCAAGTGTTATTTCTCACTTCGATATAAATTTATATGCTGATGATACTCAGCTTTCCACCTCTTCTTGCAAGAATGATATCCTAGGTTGTATTAACAAAGTAAAGTTTGTTCGTCTTCGCGGGCTTATCGATATTACCTTGTGATAAATCTTAAAAGCCTCAATCAGCGTAGCGTAAAAATGTCGGTGCCCCATTTTCTAAAAAAATCGTGTCATTTCCGTGCTACTTTAAAAACACGCAAATTTTTTTATTAACAAAATTATAATTCAATTGTGAGGTGAAGTAAAATACAACAAAAAATAAAAAAAAAGTAATCCGTTTATTTCAGTATTGTCAAAAAAAAGTTTGTGCCAATTTAAAAAAAAAAAAAAAAGAAACAAACATATATGTGCCAGTAAGACCTACGATCTTATAAATTAGGCAATGGATCTTATAAATTAGGCAATGGAAGGAATAGAAGGATAGGATAGATTTTTGTTGGCACAGTGGATTGAGAAATTAGGTTTTGATTTTTCTCATTAAATCACTGGGGTGGCGTTCCCAAGTTAGCAGTCAAGCACTACTTCCACTGCGCCGGGGCCACCCCCCATCTTTAACCATTTGGAGCAATTTTTCTAAAGTTCCTTCAAAATTCATTTTATAGGATGTAAGAAATAGAAATAAGAAAAGCGTGTCATATTGAATTTTTTCGTACCATCGTACCACGATGAAATTTTCGTGTCAAAAAAGCACGATCGTGCCACTTCGGCAACGCTAGCCTCAATGCATTTCCTTTCATAACGGGTAATGTGAACAAAGGCCTTGTACTTCACCCTTGCAAGCTCCTCTCTGCATGATTCAACTAAAATCGTAAATCAAATCGTTCTGAATTCAGAAATGAAATGCTGTGGTCATGTAAAGGCTATCTTAAGCAAAATCTATGGTAGTCTGAGAACTTTGAGGCTTTCGACCTACCTTATGTCAACTGAACTGGCGTATGCGTCTTTTTAAATTGCTAATTCTTCCGTATCTCATCCAAGGAAAACTTGTTTACCCCAAACTTGATAGTACTTGCAAACGACGCACGTTTTTTATTTAGATTGAGAAGATATAATATACATATGTATATTAAGTTACACTGGCCAAATGCTGGGTTGCTCTCTCAATACCTATCTAAAGGTGAGTTAAGCCCGAAAAACTGATATTCTCGTCATTTTACGATTTTTTTTAAATAGCGATATCTTCTAAACGAATATAGTCAGATGCAGAAAGTGTCATATTTTTGTGTGTGTAGAATAGCACTTTTCGATTGCGTTTATACTTCTAGTTATATTTTAAATAAACTATTTTTCTTGAAATTTGACCTCCAATAATTTTAATACGCACATTATTTTACAAGAAATGTCAAATTTTCTGACAATTTGAAATTTTTAAAAATTAAAGCAAAAAAAAAAATAAATTAAATATAATTTTACGAGTAAGGGACCATTTCATTGAAAATTTAAATTTCTTATTTTGAGGCACTTTGATGGCAAAATCACTGATTATTTTGATGCCAATATAAAGACATGACTCATTTATTATTTCTAGTCAGTAAAATATTTCATTTTGGCCCCAACCTTCCACGCAAAATGACTTCCAAATTTATTACGAAAAAATATTCGATAAACCAACGTGTTTTAATCGTTAAAACATTTTATCAAAATCAATCATCTATTACTGTGACGATGAGAAAGTTACGTAATGAGTGACGAGGCACATTTTTATTTGAATGAACAGAATAGTCGGTTCTGGGCAATGGAAAACCCTCAAATTATTCATCAGTCATCTTTGCATCCATTAAAAGTTACAGTCTGGTGTGCAATTTGGTCAGGAGGAATCGTTGGACTTTACTTCTTTGAAAATGAAAACGGCGTAACGGTAACTGTGAATGGGGAGCGATATCTTACGATTACTGCGAGACAACAAGCTATTTCAAGAAATGGTGATGTTGATTGGCATCCACGGTCGCCTGATTTGACTGCTCCGGACTTCTTTTTGTGGTTTATGCAAAAAAACCAGAAACGCTTGAGCAACTCAAACAAAATATTCGTGATGAAATTAATGAAATACCGTGTGAAATGTGTGAGAATGTAATGAAAAATGTGCTCAAAAGGGCTCGCATTTGTGAGACTAACAGAGGCGGACATTTACCTGTTATATTGTATTTCATACATAATTGCCGACATTAAATAAAACATTTATCAATACATAATGATCCACTCTCTTTCATTTAACCAAAAATTATAAACAAACAGAGTAGTATACATTCCCGGCGGACACACTGTATTTGAGTTATCAGCTTTATATTGGAATCAAAATAATCACTAATTTAGCTTTTTAAGTGCCTAAAAACTTAAAAATAAAAATTCCAATGATGGTTTTCAATGAAAGCTATAACTGGCCCCTAAAAGATTATAAGTTAGTAGATATAATATTAATTTAATATTTATATTCTAAGTATAATATATTAAATAATAATTTAAGCGGTCTGAAGAAGGACGTAACAACCTTCAAAACGGTGTTACACATAAGACCTGAAGCTCATTTATGAGTAAATAATGAAATACTTTTACTAAATAATAAATAATAAATATTAAATATTTTGATTAAAATTAATAAATATACTCCTATTATTATTTCAGTTAACATTAGCTTCTTACCTTGCAAACCAAAAGATTTTATGTGTTTATATCAAAACAAGGGTATGTATAAACTGTAAAATTATCGATCTATATACATATAACACTTATCTTAAGACAAATGAAAATACTTATGTAAATATTTTTGAAAAATCTTAAGATGTTTTTATATCCGAGCGACAACAATTCGAAACCGATTTCATCGAGAATATTAGTGAACAAATGATCTGCTCTTGTATGAATAGCTGCGATTCATTGATATTCAGTAGCTCCGTGACAACCATTTTTAAAGAAGCGTAATAACTTTTAATGTATTTTTTAACACAAAGCTATAAATAAAAATCGTTATTTATAATTTCAGTAACAATTCCGAAATACAAACAATTAATCTCGATGTATTCTATAACGTGGATTATATAATAAAATATTTGAGAATTTTATCCTACACATATGTTGAATTAATCGGTAAGTAACTTTATAACCATTTACCAATAACATTAATGTATCTTTTTCTGTGAATTCATGATTTTAATTTTAATTATTTTCAGGAAATTTTGGTGGAATTATAGGATTATTCCTGGGAGCATCGTTGTTAAGTGCTGTTGAATTTGTTTACTATTCTACAATCGGTTTTGGTGTATATGTGCGCAAAGAAATAAAACGGAAAAATAGAATCAAAATCAAAACTAACCATTTTAAGGTAGTACGTCCAGTTATGGAAGAGAAAAAGCTAAATTGTAAAAAAATTCTGCGCAAGAGATTTTAAATAAATAAATAAAAACAATTAAATGGGAACAAATTTTAGTTGTAAAGATCACAAAAAAAATGATGTTAAAGAATTATGATATGGTAGGTTAAAAACAGCATATTCTAAATTTAAACGAGCTAGCATTCTATCTTTTTAACCTTTTTATTAAAATTAAAATCACCAAATAACTATTTTAACTTTTTTAGTATCATACTAACTCCAAATGTCATTTTGACAATTAAAAACGTTTGCTTACTTACTCGTTTGCACTAACTGGCACTTTTTTATGCGTATTCGGCTGATGTTTGTTTATAAAAAAGGTTAAGTTAAAAAAAAATTAAAACTAAGAACATTTTAGTAAAGAACTTTAAAGTTGGTAGATTTTTAAGTATATTATCTAGCTAAAACTTTAACTTCGGGATGTTTAAAATTTTGCGCCAATGTTTATAATATACATACTAACGAGCTTAAATAAAACAAAAAAAAAAACAGATTTCACTTGTTAATATTCCGGGCGCTTTTTATTATTAAAGGTATTCACTCAATGATGTAAAACACTGGATAAGTTTACCGTTTATTTAATGAACTGTCAAATTTTGTTTGAGAAATGATTTACACAATTTGGTTAAAATTTGTTTGCTGCTGAAAATTAACCAAAAGTTTTTGGTAAACTTAGCCAAACGTCACTGTGACTTTTAGAATTAGGTGTGTTCAGAAATATGATGAATTAGGTATCTCAGAGAACTAAAATGAACTCTGCCCGTATTCTGTAATTATCGCATTGAGAATAGTTAGCAGTAAAAGTTTTGAATAAAAACGTAGTTTATACAAAAAAAATAATTAGGACGTCTATACATTTTCTGACTATTATTGATCAGCATTATTTATTTACACAAATCCATATAATTGGCCATATGGATAAACAAAATTAAATGCTTTTACTTATATTTGTTATGCTTTCCGAATTGCCATCGAAGTGAAAGAAACCATTTATTTTAATGATTCCTCTTTCACCAAATTTCAGTTAAGTAGAGCTCGGGACAACTTTTACTAATGATAACAAAAACGAAAATGAACTAAACTGAATAAAAAGTAGATATCCATCATTATGGGCCCGCAATATGATTTTTCCTGTATTCACCCATATTCGTTCGATCACGATCACTGCCGTAAGTTTGCGACCATTACAGTTCTACATTTAGCCCTGAAATCGTTTTCGCGTCTAATTTCTGTCGGGCTTGAAAATATACTTGACTTTTGTGATTCTACATTTTTTTCCGTTCCGAGACATTCGACTCCGATTCCATGTTGGTGTTCTCTATTTCGACATTTGAACACGCTTATTTGTATACATATTTTGAAAATTAATATTTGACATTTAACGAACAACTGATTCAATTACACATGTAAACATGTAAACATGTAAACTTTTGTGTAAACTTATCATTTTACACAATTTGTAAAGTTACGACGTTGCATGAATACCCTTATTGTGTTAGATTTTAAACTTTACATGTTATAAGTGGTTTATTTTAAATTAATTTGACATTTCACAAACTTAATCCATTGGATACAAAAATGGACATAGATTTAAATTTTTGGATTTTATAAATTCGAATTTAATATAGTTGGATTTATTATTCACTTAAATCCAATTTAAATCCAGAGTGAATAAAAATACCTTTAAATCATGTGCCATCATACAACTCGATTATAAGAATTGAGTTTGGAGTAAGACCACGATTATACTTAACTAAAATTTAAGTTTAAAGTGTATGTATGTCCTATGTTAACTGTATCTAACAACCTTAGCTTAATTTTTTTTTAAATAATGTGTGAAACTCATAATAAAAATAATACTAAAATAATTGAAAATAAAAAAAAAGAATGAATTTTACACAAATCCTTCATAAGGAAATTAAAGCTCGTATTATATAATAGATTCGATATAAGTATCTTCTTAACTTGCCATCAATCACAAAATAAAAGTAAATAAATTCCGTGGGACTCGTCTAGAAAAAAAATAAAGTTAACAAACATTTTAATAAAAATAAAACTAACGTAAACATTGAACACAAACGTTTCGAATTGATTTTCAAAAAAAAAGACTTTGAGTGCTTAGCAAATCAAAAGGACGACAAAAATCCTTTAAAAGCATAACATATCGTTAAAATGTACACAAATCGTTTCCAACTCAACCCAACCCAATACCAAAGCCCTCACACTCACACACTTAAAGAAGACAAAGGACAAAATAAAATAATAAAAAAAAAATCAATTACAATCCATTTATTCGTAATCGGATTTCGGAGTAATCCCTGGGTGCAGAAAGCCTGGCAGCAGGAGTGTCAGGGATAATAAAACACTTCGACGCAGATAACAACATTTTTACAAAACGACCTCACGCACTACTGGAATATATTCAAGCACAGGATAATGCGATCTTGGACAGATAAATGAACCTGAGAGCTCCACCATTCAATATATACAACAACAGCACCCCATCGCATCATATCGTACCCCTCCCGCACAAAACCCGAATTCTTCCATATTGATATGACGAGAGGAGACACTTAATGTCCTCCTTAATACAATTGCCATTTCAATGATATATGATTGCTCAGTATTATGTGAAATTCAATTTACACAGCTCGTTAGTGTAAGCGACAACACGGCAGACAGTAGGTATCTACCGCGCACATAATAGCTTTATTTCACTCGAGGGAAATATGTGTTAGCAGTCATTGACACTGCCATTATTATTGTGTGCCTTGCCTATCCCTATTGTTGGAGGAAATTTCTATTTTAAGGTGATTTAGACAAAAAAAACTCTTTAGAAAACGACTCTTTCAATACGTGTTTTTTTTAATTAAGAAAAAATAGTCCTTTAGATGAAAAAAAAAAAAAAATAATAATAGCAGGGATGAAGCGTATTCAATAATATGAAAGTTTTATGAAGTGGTTTTATGATGCAATCAGAAAGTAAGGCGGCAACAATGTATAGGGCGTACCTCACGCAATTATAAAAAGACCTTTTTTGCATCATACAGTTTTTGCGTATACAGCTATTTAAATAAATGAAAAATTGTGTCTTCAATTTAATTCAAATTCAAAAAAATTTAGCTAATGGACAATGATGAAAATGATTTATTAATAACCTAACAATTAGATAGTTATAAAAAAGTTGAAACAGAATTTATTGCGCCATTCTTACAGAACTCAAAAATGCCATAAAAAATAAACTCACTACTGAATCGCACGAACTTGCTGTTATGGTTCCAGGTTTCAAAATAGATAAATATTAAAGAAATAACTTTACAGTGATGATTTACTAATAAATTCTTAATAATTTATTTAGCATCTATTGGTATATGTAATACCTTCAAAAAGTTGACTCTGCTCAAGTAGACTTTCAAATTCCAATTTGATCTATTTCTGCATTTAGCTTTTAGGGGAAATCAGCTTAAGTCAATATAGTGGATAGCAAAGTCTCTTTGCGTTTAATTCAGAAGAAGTGTAGGTACGTCTCTAGATCAAAACTAGAGAAACAAACGCTGGTTAATCCGCCTTGGACATTTTTAATCACGTTATACGAAGAAAAGTGTCCTTAACTATTTACCTATCAATGAAAACCCTCTGCCTGAAAACAACGCAACGGTCTTCCATTCTCTACGATTCCGGGCACGCAGCTCTCTGACATCCGTGATTTCCTGGACTTAAAACTAGAGGTAAAGTCTTCATTTCATTTTTAAAATATGCCGACGGCTCCTGGACCAACTCATGTGAAGAATAACTCAACTTGTTATTGGATACTCATTTCCCGGCAAGCTCTGTAATTGTTAATAATATTTTAAATAATATTTTAATTTATCCACAAGGTCTTCTTATAAGGGACAAACTACAATGGGCTCTCAACAGCTTCAAACCATATAAATCGGCAGGGCCTGACGGCATTATTCCAGCTGAATTACAAAAGAATTCAATTGTCATTCTGCCTATTCTGGAGGCTGTTTAAACCTAGCCCATATTCCACTACTATAGAGAGAAGTAAAAGTTGTGTTCATACCCAAATCTGGTAAATCTACCCATGTAAACCCAAAAGATCTTAGACCTATTAGCTCTCTGAAGGTGGAAAGGCTACTAGGTGAACTGAAAGCTGACTAGCAGGATTATCAATTCAAAACTAGGTAACTTTACTGCTAGAAGATCTGTCAGTAGGGGTACGCCACAAGGAACTTGGTAGTAAATAAGCTACTAATATGCCTAGAAGCTGAAACTCTTACAAAACGTTTTAAACGAGCTAACCCTTTGGGCAGATCGGTGTGGGCTAGAGCTGTGTCAATCGTGATTGATTCGATCTTCTTGACCCGTTCACCAAAAAGAACGATTGATTGCAATCACACTAAAACGAAACAATCAATCCCAATATCAATCTTTCAGTTTTGTAATAAAAGACTTATGTTTCGTTCATTTTACTCATTCTCAATCAAATTAAACAAAGAAAGAAAGACACATACAAGCCAACACAGACGCATTAACCCAATCTGAATGTAAAACAAAAACTCACCACTACAGCAACACACAATTTGTTCTCAGTTTATTCGTTTCTCATTCCCTCATGTACCTACTACGTAAATATGTATGTATCTGTGTGTCTTTCTCTTTTATTATTTGTGTTTGCTCTCTCTGTCTCTCTATGGGCATGAGAAATGGTCAGTTTCTGTCTTGTACCTATCATTTGATTGAGATGACTTGAAAGAACGAAACATATATCGTTCATGTGAACGATTGGATTGAATTGGGATCCTTTCATGGCACGGGTCACAATCACAAAGACCGAGTAAATCTCATTAAAAAAGTGAACGATTCGATCTTCATGCATTAAAATGTGCGCTCTTTATCAATCGAAAACATTTATTTAAGGTTATTGGTTATTGCACAACAAGACAAAAAGAACGTTCAGGGGTGTGACTGTAAGGTTTAGGCCTATTTTTTGGAGATATTGTGCGTTGTATGTAGATATAAAATTAAATTATATTTTAAGTATGTAAATTTCAAACAAACCATAAAAGCAAGCAATGAAAAACTGCAACAATTGTTGACGATTGATTTTTTTCTTTTTAAAATTGGCTTGTCAAGTCATTTTAAACATAATGATTGAAATATTGATTGATTGATTGAAAAGATCGAATCTTTGAACCAATCAATCATTGATTGATTCGATCTTTTAAAATGAACGATTCGCACAGCTCTAGTGTGGGCTTGGTGTAAACCCTCACAAAACTGATCTTGTCCTCTTCTCCCGGAAATATAAAATTCCGCACGTAGACCCGCCATCTATTAAAGGTATACCACTGACATTCACAGATCAAGCGAAATATCTGGGTCTTATTTTAGATAAGAAGTTAAGCTGGAAACCTAATTATACAAGAAAGAGTCAAAAAAGCAACGTTGGCTCTTTTCTCCTGCAAAAAAGCCATTGGGAATAAATGGGGTCGTCAACCCCATATCACTCACTGGCTATACACTTCGGTAATAAGACCGATTCTAAAATATGGAGTAGCAGACCAGTCGGGTGGACCACTGTAGATTAAACTACAAACTGTGATAAACTTAGTAAGGTCCAACGAACTGCTTGTTTGTGCTCGAGCGAAGCACTTCGTTCCACCTCCTCTGCTGCATTAAACATTTTTTTTTCCATCTGATACCCCTAGACATTTTTAGTAAACAAACGGCCGCAAGTACAGCTATTCGTCTTAAAGCCTCTCCACAGTGGATCAATAATGAAATTGGCCAGTCGGTAATTCTGAATTCATTCAGATCATTTTCAAGTAACATCAGCTACGTATCTCCGGGTGTCAAGTCAATTAGCACGTATCCTATTTGGTTGGCGGTTCGATTGTTTGGAGAACGCCAAGTTGTTTTGTGGATCTTTAGTTTATAGATATGTCGCATAGCTAACACTCTTAAAAATAAGTCTAAATACCTCCAGTATTTTCCAAGATGAATACCTACAATTATGTACTAATGAAGATATCTATCACAATGAAAATAGTTACTACAATATATTTATATGTACCTACATCTTTCTATCTTTTGGAATAAAAGCCTTGTAAATTTATTTTAAAAATATAGATATTCTTTACAGGACAGCTTCAACCATTTTATAGAATTGATAGTTTCAAGAAATTGATTTATAGGTTAGTTTTTTTTTTTTTGTTTTTGTTTTTAAACCAAAACCAAGGACTTGTTACTTGCATACTATCACTTGGCAAAAAAAAGTCCATTCCTATTCAATGCCATTCGCATGGTTTTGAATTCACGTCCACTTCAAGAACGACAATAACACGTTCCTATACGTATGCAGTTAGTCATCTACATATATTTTTCCTCTTTTGCTTAAGGTCCTTCAGAATCCTTGCAAAATCACCCACATAACATGCTTTAAACCCATAAGCTGATAAGTGTTGGCAAATTCATTAGGATGGCGACCAAATGTCGACATGGGTAATTGTAATAAAATTTAGAACGTTTAAGCGTTTAGTATTCCAGACAGGAACTATGACCACGAATATAGAACATTGAAAATAAGTCGAGAGTCACCATCATTGTCTGTATAGTCTGTAGTAGGTATAACCATTCGAAGAATAAAGGACAAAAGTTTCAACTTTGGAAAATCAGAACGAGGTCATCGTTTATATATGCTGAACAAGCACTGCATTACGCATAAAGTTAAACTTTTGTTTTAAGGGTGAACAATGTGGACACTGGACATGGCCATTGGATGGATAATATTAATCTATGGAATAGTATAAAGTTTTCATTTAAGAATGCTTGCGCTCAACAAAGATGTAGGTGTCTTTCAAATTCATCGTGAATTTCATATACATATGTACATAATTATGTGAATTCAAAATTGCCCGTAGTTTAACAGTTCTTTTATGTATTTTTAATAAAACTAATATTTGCAATTACAGTTAGATTAAGATCACAAAAATTTGTATACAATATTGATGATAACGACGACGACGGGAGTGGAAAGCTGTAATAATCAAGTAAAAGTGTCAGGCTAGATTTTGATTGTGTGATATGCTGCCAAGAATTTCTAACATTTTGACAGGAGTCGACATAAAAATTCATGATGTTCCTATAAGAATTTTTTTTTGAAGTTTCCGTACTTTATCTCACTCCGACTTTATGGCTAAAAAATATGCCTTACTTGGCTTGGCCTCCTCTTTCTTCCTATGAAGTTGGAGTGAGAAAAAGTACACCAACGTTGAGGCAGTCCAAAGTGAACGGCGTCATTATGGTTCAAGCCTGATTCACAATGCGACGAGGAAACGAGACCGAGTTCACGTGATGTGAACTCGTCGCAGTTGTCAAAACAATTTCAAGCAATGAAAGTATACCAGAGTATACACAATAAAGCGTTTGTCGTCGTCAAGTCACGCCAAGAGTTCGAAAAATTGAAAAAAAAGACGTGACGAGACGACGATTTTCTTCATTCGACAACTTAGTGACAGAGAAAGAAAATAAAAACAGAGAAGACCACTGCATCTCCTCAACTGGATAGAATAGATATGTACATATGTATCTTTTAATTTTAAGCTAATTCAATTAAATATATTATAATAAAACAAAAATGAAAGAACATAAAGAAAAACAACATCAAAAGTGAAGAACTAATCCAAAACATACTTTTAATTCAAACCCTCACATGATGGTGCGAAAGCTTGGCAGTCTAACTGAAAGTGTGTTATCACACAAAAACCCCTTATAAAACATATCTGTCTGAACTTTAATTGCAGGTGAAGATTCTATATTCTATCTCCTGCCCGATACTTCAGTTCTGCTAGCATCATCCGTCACCGTCCAGGCTAGTCTTGTTGATAACAACACAAGCATTTCTTTTCTCAAATTGTTTTTCATTTTTCTAAATGTATTTCTTTTTTAATTGTTTTTCTTTAAATCACTTAAATCACTTTTTTGCACACCACATTGAAAGCAAGTCGCATTATGAATTGGGGAACGATTTTATAACGAGAAAAAGATGATAGCGTTTCACGTCGCGCTCTCGTCTCGTTTTCTCGTCGCATTGTGATTCAGGCTTGACGGATAGACTGGTTTTAAATGAAGCAACTTTATCTTGCGATTGTTAAGCCCCTAGACGGGGACGTACATACATATTTGGGTGAATGGAGTAAACGAAATAGCTGAGGTTGGAAAAAATCGCAGAGTTATCGCTCTTTCTTCTTTGTGCTTTTTCTTATTGTTTGATACATAAGCCGATTAAAGGGTTTTGGAGATAAGTCATCTAAATATTAAAAAACGAATCGTTGCAATTGCAACCGAAATGAAACCAAAATATAAACGAAACTTAAAAATCGACGTCGGCTAAAAGCAATCATAGTTGACGTAGATACATACAGTAGAAAGAGATGGATGAATAAGAAAGAAGAACTGATAGGTAAAAAACAGTTGAATGTTGATTATTATAGTACATTGGAACTGAAACTGAAGCTGGAACAGTTGTGTATCGTACGTGCTTTTTTACGTGACCCCAATTCTGCAGTAGGTAAATATATTATTTTTGTATATTTTAAAGAAAAAAAACAATCACGGGCAAAAAATGAAAAATGACACTTTAATTATTTGCTTCGCGAAACAAATAAGCAAAAAATTCTTCAATATTTTTTTCGGCTTTTTTTTCTTCATTCAAATTGAAATGTCAAAAAGTGCTGTACGTGGAAAGTTGATAAACCTTTCCAGCTCCGTCTGCAGCTGCTTTGCGTTGTGTTCGTAACACATTAAATTTTAATATTTTGAAAGCTATTTGAGGGGCAATTCCAGTTGCAGCCCCGTCCCTATTTTGTTTAGGCAGTTAAAAAAGAACTTCAATAAGCCGAAGGGTTTTACCACCTTTGACCTTAGTGGAGAATTTAATTAAATTGCTTATAAAAATACTCGAACTTAGTTTAAAATTATCAATAACGAAAATGCTATAGTTTGGCAGAAAGAAGAGACGTCAATCTCCAAATAGTTAGTAATCAATACAGTATAACCTGCTTAATTGCATGGACTGTCTGTTTTTTTTTTTGTTAGGAATGATTCAATTAACGAAAACCCGATTAATTGCTTCGGTGATGTATAATTAAGCGAGTTTTTAAGGATCAATTAAGCGAGTAAATCAGTTGAACGCGATTTAATTAACCGTTCAAAAAAGTAATGAGCTGATATAGAAAATATTTGGAACCAATTTTTTCGTTTAATTAAAAGGGGAAATTAATTAAGCGAGGTGCGATTAAGCAGGGAGTACTACATATTATATTACTGGTCAGGATACAATTACCTTGACAGATAATCTTTTAAAAAATGTATATTAAAGAAAATAAATGGCAAATATAATTTTCCCAAGCATGTCCTTCTCAACTAAATCGACCTACGAAGGAAAACTCCTGAACTTTTATTCAATAAAATGGATGTACGTGCAGAAAATAATTCATTCTGTTGATTGAAATCTTTTCTGTACATTTAGGTTTACATTTATATACATACTTATAAAAAAAAATAGCAATCAACATTGTTATTCTATACTTCCAACGCAACGCAGAAAAAAAAACACAACACGTCCTTTGACATCACTTATATTCTACACGCTGAAAACGTCGTATTTCGGATGACACTCGATTGCCCACCGAACCGAATGATTAAATTCAAAAATAGACTTTCGCTCCCGTAACTGTGAATTGACTAAATTGTATGATAATCTGATTTATTTGAATAGCTATTGATTATTATCAATTGAAAAGTAAACTCAAATTGAGTTTTATTTTATTTTTTTTATTTTTTTTTGGTAAAGGGAGTGTATCGTCCTCTCGTCATAGTAGCATCGACATCTAGTCCTACAAACCATATTATAGAGATAGGTAAGTACTTGCAAAAAAAAAAATCGTACGATCATATCAGTACAATTTATCCGGAGATTTTTAAATAGAGAATCTGGTTGAGAGGATTTTTGAGTAGATAGAAATATTTTTTTTTGAAAAAGGACGAAAACTTAAAAACTCGGTTTACGGTGCATCTCCAAATATATTCCGAATCACAGCAACGTCAACGACCTAAGAAAGATTTCTGAAAAATATTTTAACTGATGTCAATAACGTAGAGGAATAAATCTATTTTTTTATTTGAATCCTTAAGGTAAAGGTTTATTTAAGTTGAATAAGTTTTTGCAATGATATCGTCCTTATACACATTTATGTATATAAAATTACCGTTTTTTTTTTTTAAACTATTATAATTTTTATTTTATTCCAAAATTTTATTCAATAATTATTAAATAATAATTCATTTCTCTCATAATTTGTAGTTGTTTCAATATTACTCTACTTAAAATATTTGATATTAAACCTTCATGAAGTAAGAACTTTGCATACTTCTCACTCTCACTACTCTTACTGAAACTTAAATTAAAATCCATCCTCAATAGTGTGCAGTTTCTATTCTTGTGCATGCAGTTTTAAAAAGTTTGATGTTAAGGTATCAGTATTATATTTTTTAACAGTTAACTAACTACTAAATGTTACTAAAATGTTCTTAGTTTGAAGCATTTTTTAACTTGTACTAGAACACGCCTAAAAAAGTGACAGTTCGTGCAAACAAGTAAGCAAACATACCATTGGGTACGTTCAGGAGACACAAGGGATTTCATATGTAGTCAACTGCATTCTTTGAATGCAAAATTTGAGTAAAGAAACTAATTATTTCCTAAGATATCAAACCTAGAAATTTACTTCAAATCTTTACATTCATTTATATGACGGAAAGTAGATACTTACAATAATCATGTTGATTATGGAATCCACAAAACTGGATCCGCAGTGATTCAGATTGCAGGGCTTTCTTTTCTCTTTACTTATTTGTCATGAAAAGAAAAGAGAACACTATACCTACTACGAATCGCTGTGGATCCAGATTGCGGATTCCATAATCGGCATAAATATTTCTAACATTTATAATTAAATCTTTTCGATTACATATAACTTAGAACCTCTTCACCCAAAACAAACGTGAAAAAAGAAGTTACTGAACAATTAAGTTCAGCTTGCTGTTTAGTGATAAAATATAATCAGCTGATAATTTGACATAAATACACTTGACTTGAAATGAATGGAGATATTTCTTGACTAGTTTTCTAGTCAACTTTCCAATAAAGTTTCCTTAATTGGAAGGCAATTTTTTGACAGCTGACCAATCAGAGACTAGAAACTAGCCTTACTTTGTAGTCCCTACCCTATGTGCTTCTGGGGCCCTACTCAGTATTTCGTTCCAAAAGTGAAAATTTCCGAATACGAATATTTTGTACTCTCTATTTCTAAAACGGAATGAAATCTACTACTTACGGATTGACAATTCCGAAAGTGAAATTTTCGTACCTGACAACTCGTTTCCGAATGTCAAAAGCATCGAAATACGGAAAATTAATTTCTACAACAAATGTGATATCAGAATGTGCGAAGAAAGTCTTAAAATGTAAGTTTAAAAAAACATGTACGAAACTAAAATAATAAACAATTATTTAAACAATGAAATTAATCTTTGCCAGCAACCGAATTTTACCTTTTATCCCACATTTCCATACTATTAGATTTGTCCCGTATAATTTTCTGCTCGATCCGCTCTCCACTATTTTCGGCATCCATCCAAAGTGCAACCGAATCCATTATCCTTTGATTTATTTTAAGTTATTTCTTTTAGAACAATAATGGGCACATTCACTAATGTAGTGACTACGTAGTCGAAATTCAACTAGCTTTGTGAATGCAAAATTGCACTACAAAGGTAGTCAATTCTGAACTGTCCTATTAATGACAGATGTAAACACACACAAAATAAGAAACATTTGTGTTTTGATAACTTTAAGTAATCTGTTCTTTTTAAATTAAATAATATCAAATATAAGATATAATATGAGTGATTCGGAACAAGATGAAGTCATAATTATGCAAAAATAATTTAATTGTGGTCAAGTTTCATTTTGAATAGTTTGAAACTTTTGTATTTTAACCGAACAGCTGATTGTAAAACGTCAAAATCATTCTCCACTAACTTTGAAGCCGAAATTTTTACACTACGTCGGAGGGGAAATTTCAACTCATCTTGTAGTTGTATGCAGCCAATCAGAATGACTTGACTACGTAGTGACTACATTAGTGAATACGCCCAATGTTTGCTTTTCAGCCTTGTTTATTTTTTTTTGTTTCTTAATTTGACAGATCTCATAAGAAATAGTTCGAGACTCGAAAAAACTAATCCGTAAAAGGAAAAAGTATTAAGTACTATTTTTTTCAATTGGAAAGTTTTACAGAGTACCAATTTAAAAGCTGAACGAAAAGCACTTTCGAATAGGATTGACTTTCGGAACGAAATACAGAGTAGGGCCGCTGAACGTACCCATTTTCACATTTTTAACTGTCAAAGTTACATTTGGAGTTAGTATGATACTAAAGAGAGATATGGTAATTTTTTAAATTTAATAAAAAGTTAAAAAGATTGGACGAATGCTAACTAGTTTAAAAATAGGAAAATCCTGTTTTAACCTAGGATCATACTTAAAATGCTTTAACATTGTACTTAATCGTCTAAAGTTTTGCTCCAATATTTTTTTTAATGATATCGTTTTAGTCACATTTTGCAAATTTGTAATCTTGCATATTGTATGCGAATCTATGTATATACTCAATTAAAATTATAAGCAACGCAAACGCACAAAATTATAAATAAATTTGAGCAATTCTTTCATGGGCATTTTTTCTAGGTCAAAAACAACACACAAAATATGCACGAATTCTATAGTCTCTAAGATATTGCTACAATACATATTTAAGAAATCACGTCTTAGTATGTATCAAAATTTCCCTTCAGCTAATACCTTGTAGATTGCCTTAAAATACATAAAATACATCATCACAGACTGTTTGTTTCCGTTTCGCTAAACTTTTCCAAGCGATTAACTAATAAATAAAGAGAAGTAAGCTTAATCGAGAAAATATCAAACTAAACTGCATTCAATCGGAATCGGGTTGTCCTGTAAACACTATATAAAATTGCACAAAAGAATGAAAGATTAAAGAAGTCCTATATATATAATATACCAACCCAAAAAGAAATCACCTCCAATAAGGTAGCATAGGACAGGCATTATAACGGGTGGGCCATCTAGTGGTTTCTTTTTATATCATAGATTATTTTGACAATGACAGCTGTTTTCCCGCTCGAAATTTTGACAGAAAGTCAATATCATACCTCCGTGAAACGAAATGAGTCGCCATACGCTTGAGCAACGTTCGGAAATATTGAAAACTTATTTCCAAAATGAGTGCTGTTTTGCTCAAACAGTGCGTTTTTTGAAAAGAGGTGCATTTTTATCTCGGCTACGTTAACAAATAAAATTGCTGCATCTGGGGCTCGAAAAACCCGTACGTTATTGTCGAGAAGCCAATGCATCCTTAGAGAGTGACAATTTGATGGAATGGCGGCATCATTGGACCATTTTTCTTCGAAAATATTTCGGTCAACGGTGGGCGTTACAGAGCCATGTTAGCCAACTTTTTTTTTACTGAAATTGAAGACATGGATTTGGACGACCTCTGGTTCATGCAGGATGGCGCGCCATATCTATATCTCTATAATCTATCTTTTGCGCACCAAATTCCTAAATCGCGTATCACTTTATCAGCCGTCTTGGCGATTTCAATTAGCCGCCTCAGAGCTGCTATTTGACCCCTTTTTTGTGGGGAACCGTGAAGGACCGATGTTATGCCAACAATCCGGAAACGTATATTAATCACTCGTCAATATCATCGAAGCAATCCGTGAGCTACAGCCCGAAACCATCAACAAGATCTTAGAAAATTGGAGTGACAGAATGCAAAGCTAACCGAGGCAGCCACTTGAACGACGTTGTATTCCATAATTAATGGAAATGTTTGCTCTTACTAATAAAGCCATAATACATGGAAAAATTTAATTTTTTTCATTTTATTGCATTTTTAAAAAAGAAACTTGCATTTGACCCACCCTGTATGCCATATAGTTTTTTTTTTTTTTAGCAATGGGGTCAAACTCATTTTCGGATAATGTAAAAAGTTATACAGACAAAATTTTCAAGGAAATTGATATTTTCATTTAGTTTCTGTTTTTTCATACATAAATATTCAGATATTTTAGCAGGAACACAAAAATTTCCACGAAATTATTGTTTTCATTTCATTATTTTAAAACAAACTATGTATTTATGTATAGTGGTATCAGAAGCAGCTTGATGAAAATCTTGCTTAAAGTTGAATTTTTTCTTTCCATGATTTTTTTTTTAACCCAAAAAACTGAAGCTGATGCGATGGATCTTCCTGAGAAGAAACTTTTAAAATAACATTTTTTAAACTTTATCTTCAGGTGGATGAAAATATCTGGACTTGTGGAAGCAACTTTTTTTTTTTATAGGAATACTTAAAAAAGATAAGCGATTTACATTTATCTCAATGTTGACGGAAGCTACTCAAATAACAAAAGTTTACGTGTCATTCTGGAAGGATTATAGTGGTTAAATAGAAACAAACAACAAAATAAAACCAAACAAAACAAAAGAAATTGAAAGTGAAAAGAAAAAAAATGATAAGTATTTTCGATGTGATGCTTTTAAATTGAACTTTTTATTTAACTTAGTTTTTTTTTTACTTTTAATATAAAATTATTTCATTTTGGTAAGTATAATAATTTCAGATGTTTATATGTACATATTCTTGAAGGAATATAGGAAAATACCTCTAAAGAAAGGGAAGCTTCAAAATACAAAATTTATATTTTTTCGGAATTTTTTTTCTACAATTTTAAAGAAAAATAAGAACATTGTGCTTGCGGCATTATTTTCTGTGAAATTTGTATAAGGGTGACCCTGAACAAAGAATTCTGAAAATTTTTGTCCGGCCAACACGGTTTAGACTTAAGCTAACGGCAGGTGTCAACTTTTTCAAAAGTCTCGTAATCTTACTATTGCTTCGCCCGAACTAATAAGATTCCTTGAGAATGTTAGTCTAATCAAGAAATGAAAATTAATCTTCAGAAATTTGTTTTTGTCACTCATTCTATAATTGTTCTCCATTATATTAAGTGGATAAGCCTTAGCGCAACAATATTCTATACAGAACAACTTATGAATAATTCAGAAGAGGTGTCGAATTAAGGTTAGGTAGGTATACTCTTATCCTGAATCGCAAGTTTATTTCCCTGATTTGTTTAACTGCTCTGGATATACTTTTGCAAAACTTTGAATTAACTTTAATATGCACAGGACTAACTTGCCGCGCGCCACCGCAGCCGCCGCAATGAACGACCAAGCCAATTTATTCCTCTATTATGATAACAATAAAATTTAACGTTCCATGGATTCCAAAGCTCTTGGGAGTTCTTGGGTTCATTATTTTACCAGAACGTTTTTTTTGTGTGTGTTTTTTTTAACTTCGATTTCCTTCTTGTTCTCGGTGGCTGTAGAATGTAGAGAGACCCTAACTTTATACGAAGTTAAATGATAAAAATGTTAAACTGGCTGGAAGAGTTTTGCAAGGATAACACGGATGTAATAGAATAACAATGATTACGGGAATAATTCGTACAAATCTTTTTATGTGCCACTTGAGAACACTTTCTGGCATGCCGCGTTGTGGTTTCTGTATATTAACAAGTGCCTCCTGGGGCCGTTTGGCACATCATTTCCAAAATACTTCGTATTTGACTTTTTTTTTTATGTCCTTGCATACACCTGGTGGTGCCTTGAATTCAGCAACAGCAGATCGGCAGGAAGGGTAGACAGTCAAATCGCATTGCAAAAAAAAAAAAAAAAAAAACGAATGTGCGGTTTCGAGAATTGCCATTTACCTAAGTTCATTTCAGACGCAGAACTTTTTGTCGCCTGTGGCGTTTTAGACAACGACATTTCCTTCTCGACTTCAATTTACAATTTCATTTTTATAGGCTATCCTGTATTATGGTCTTATGGATGATGAAATTGCTTTATTTTCTGCGGTTATTACTTTTTCCTTTTCCCACATAGGCAAATACCTACCTACGGTCCTACATAGATATACGAGACGAGTGATACCTAAATTTGCTTAGAGAATGAAATACTTTCTTAGACGTAAAGTGAAATTGATGAGGAATTTTTGATAAAACGTTTCCGACTTGAATTCCTATTATATGTACATAGGTATATGTACATTATACAATCATCATCTATTTTATTGTTACATTTTTTTAATGACTTTGAGTAATCGTTTATTATTTGCATCAGAGAATTTTATTTATATTCTTGTGAGACTAAAACATTTCAATTTAATTAAAATGCTGGAATAAAAATTATTGTAATTCTCAAACCTTAAAAGCTTTTATTTTTTTTTTTTTTTTAATTTCAGTTGATGGTGGTTTGATTGTATTTAATTAAATTACTACATATTTTTTGTGTAGCTAGGGGTGTTGGTATGGTTGTTGGTTTGGTGAGAATAAAAACTGTGCTTTGTGAATACAAAATTTTATAAAATTTGTTTAACCATAAAGGTGAAGTTTGGAAACAAAAATTGAGGAATGCTGCTTTTATCTCAAGAAAAATGGGAGGAAAAAGGGCCACTCTGCAGAAATATTGAATAAGAGCATAATATTTAAATTAAAATTTCAAAAGTGTAGGGTTTTTGTATAATTTTTAACGGTTAGTGCCATTTTAACGGTTATTATTATTATTGAGAAATAATAAATGTTTCGTTAAAAAAAAAATTTTCAAAATATGTTTATAACCAAAATTTATTTACGTTAGATGTTTGAATGGAACAACAAACACTTGGGTGAGCTACCACCACGTTTTATAGGCTGGAGTTTATAAGCTATTTCACGACTACCGATTACCAAGACTCCTTTTAGTGGTGCTTAGTCTATTTTTGTGCAATTTAACTTGAAAAATTTTGTTCTTCTACCGGGAGTCGAACCTAGACTAACCCATTTGCCCTACGCAGAAAATAGAGTAATAACCCAGGGCTCAGTGGTAGGATGGTGTGGTTGCAGCATTGCTTCTTGCGGAAAAAAGTCGAAGTAGATTCGTAGAAAAAATCGAAGTATTTTTTATTTTAATTAAATTAAAGAAAAAAAAAAAACTAAAGCTAAATTTGTTTCAGACTTCAAATTTACATTTATTTCAATACATTGTTTAATAACATTTTTGAATTTAATTTAACAAAAAAACGTTATTTTTACTTCATTTTATATTTTATTGTATATTTTTTAAATATTTATTTATTTATTTTGTTTAACAAAAAATTTAAAACAAAAATTTTTCTCAAACTTCTTTAACTTCACTTGTAAAGGGTTTTCCAATAGGGATTTTGATAGCTCGTGGTGGCCATATTGTTTCTTTTACTTTCTGTAAAAATATCGTTTTTTAATCAATTACTAAAGACAAATCATCGTGGCAAGTTACAGCGTTGAGCAACACCTGCAAATGATAAAACTTTATTATCAAAATGGGTGTTCTCTAAGCAACGATGCGCGTGTTGCGCCCTTTTTATGGGTTACAGGGTCGTCCTTCCATTTTTGGATGAATGGGTACGTGAATAAGCAAAATTGCTAGATTTGGGACGACACCAATCCACACGAGATTGTAAGGTGTGCTGTGTGGCTTGTGGCACCATCCTGTTGAAACTACATGTCGTCCAAGTCCATATCTATCCAATTCGGGCCAAAAATAATTGGTAATCATGGCCCGATAACGCTGGCCATTCACAATAACGTGACGATCGTTATCGTCGACGAAAAAATATGGCCCAATAACGCCGCCGCCGTCACAATACTTCTCATCAAGTTTTACGTATCTGTAATCTTGTTAAAGAAAAGTTTTCTCAAAAACAATCTACTGGTCTTGTGCTCCTAGATGTAGAAAAAGCATTTGATAGTATATGGCATGAAGGCATTCTCTATAAACTCAAACTCTTTGGCTGCCCAGATTACATCATTAAGTTTATTCAAAGCTTTTTGCATGGTAGAGAATTCAAAATAAACTTGAATAATATAAACTCTAGTTCCAAAAACGTTTATTCGGGAGTTCCACAAGGATCAGTTTTGGGGCCTCTCTTATACATTGTTTATGTTGCTGATTTCCCATATCTCCTTAACTGCAAAACAGCTATGTTCGCTGATGACACAGCTATATTTAGCTCAGATGAATTAGGACATAATATCGAAAATTCACTTCAAAACGCACTTCATACTGTACTTAATTATTTCGAATTATGGAAAATTAAAATCAACGCAGATAAAACGCAAGCTATCTTTTTCACTAGAAAAAGAAAAGCTTGTGCTTTACCTTTAAGTCAACTTAAAATTAGTAATTTCAATATTCCGTGGGTTGATTCGGTCAAATATCTTGGAGTATATTTAGACAAGACATTAACCTACCGAATTCATGTGAATAATACTCTAAGCAAAATAAGTGTAGCAACTAAAATGTTATATCCGTTGATTTGTCGACGTTCATGTTTAAGTAAACATAATAAAATTACTATCTACAAAGTCATTTTTCAAGCAATTATTCTTTATGCATGTCCTGTCTGGGGAAGGTGCGCAAAAACACATATCAATAAATTTCAAATTTCGCAAAATAAAACCTTAAAAATGATGTTAGACTTGCCCTGGCATTTCTCAACTTCACGATTACATGAGAGCAGTGGTATATTAAAAATTTCTGAAAAAATTGAAAAACTTAATGAAAAATTCTTCAAAAAATGTAAAGATTCTGAAAATTTGCTTATCAAAAACTTACAAATGTAAACGATTAAATATTATAAACATAAACCTTGTAATATCAAAGTTAATTTATTATTTATGTTTGTTGTTTGAATTATTATTATTATTTTTTGTTATATTTTCGTTATTAAAATATGTACTTACATATATTTGTTTATTTATTCATTCATTGTGTTTACTTACTTCTGTTACTTCAGTTATATATTTATTTATTCTGTCCATTTATTTATTAATTAATTAATTAATTTATTTATTTATTTACTTGTCTATTTATTTATTCATTTATTAATTTACTTATTTATTTATTTGTTTATTTGTTTATCAATTAATGTGTATGTTATTTAACTATGCATATTTAATATTATAAAATAAGATGTTTATACTTTAAATAATTAGCAATTCAATTAGCTTTAACGCTTTAAGTCCATTTTATCTAGTCAACACATTTCTAATAAAGAAATCTTTAGTTTAAGAAATTGTCAAATGAAGGTTTTTCTTCTGTAGTTTTTCTTCAATTGTTTTCCATTAATAATCTATATTTCCCTACAAAAATTGTATTTATTTTTCAGTTGTAAGATATAAAATTTAATATCATATCTCTGTGCAAGCTGTGTGTATTCACAAAATCATGTAAATTGTAACGCTTTATTCTACGAAAATAAATATCTATCTATCTATAACGCCGCCGCCGCCGGCATGCAAACCGCACCAAACAGTTATTTTTTGTGGATGAAGTGGTGATTCATGAAGCAAACGTGGATTTTCACCCGAGCAATAACGCATATTTTGCTTATTGACGAACTCATTGAGTCAAAAATGAGCTTCGTCATTTCCGACCGAAAATTGAAGTTAACGCTCTTAAAGTTGCGGTCACCGACTCCGAATTTCGGTAAAATTTTTTTATAATTTGTAGACGTTGCTCCTTCGTGTACCTAAATTAAAAAAAAAAAAAAAATATCAGTACAGAGGAAATAAGTTTCAACCCACTTCTGACGCCAATGTAACTTTTTATCCAGGTTCGTTAAACTTTTTTATTTACTTCAGAAATCAAACAAACCACTTCTATCTGTTGTAAAAATTATTCTTAATGGATTTATTATGTTCTGTGAGTTGGTGTAAGTCATTGGGCGCTTGAATTTTTTAATAACCCGGGGTATGTGGCAAGCACCTTTAATGCAGATTTCCAGGAACTGATCCTTTGCCAGTTTGCAAATGCAATGTTATGCTTGGGACTATTCGCCAAAAAGAACATTTCTATCTGTATTATAAATTCGGTGCTGTGTGAGAACCATTTATTCTCGCAATTTGGCTTGAAAAAACTTAATTAGAAGAGAACATGACAATTACGCACGTCTTCGAAGCTACAGAATATCGATTAAAAAAACTACCATTTTTGGTATTTCTTATTTATGCAAAGTCTTGCTTTTCTCTGCTCCTAAAACCAATGCCTTATATAAACTCAGAAAACGAATTTCTTACTTCTTTTTTTTTTTATTCCTACAATCGTTGATATAGAAATTCCATATGTTTCTTGCAATTTTTTCAGTTTTGAACTCCTTTAAAACTTCACTTTTTTTAAAAATTAAAAACACATCTCCTCCCTTCAACTTTCGGCATATTTCGTCTATAAATTCACTTCATTCTTATAAAAAAGTACACAGTTAATTAAAAAAAAAGTCCAAAATGTCCGTTAAGAAAAAATGAGTAACGAAACTTAGAAGGAAGTCATACAAACAAATGAGGTGATAATAATAAAACGGGTCAAAATTATTTCGCAAAATTCCTTTGGCATTTCTTTGTTTCATGAACGATGTACGTATATCAACAAGTTGGATTTTTTTGAAACAGAAATTGAGCCCTGAAGGGCAACATCAACATGTGCATAAACTGCAATTTTAAGAGGATAACCAGTATAAGAATTTAACTTTATTTTTGATTTTTTTAATAAAATATGAGGAAAAAGTCTACAAAACTGATTATAACTAAATATTGAAAAACCTGAACCACAATCTAATTCCATCCTCACTTGAATATTATTAACAATAACATCTACAAAAAAACTTTCAATGCACTGATGGCCAGCTCCTGCAGTAAGTTGGTTCACGTACACCACTGGTTGGTTGTAATCATAGTCGTTGTCTTCTGAATATTCGCAAATAGTGTTGATTGATGGATTATTTCTTTTTTTCTTTTGACAAACAATCGCCAAATGACCACGTGTATTGCAAGATCGGCATACTGATTTCAAATGCTTGCACTTGGTTGGTAAATGTGCCCCTCCACAGCGATAACACTTCACATTATTGTTGTTTGTCGGTGATGATTCATTGTTGTTTTTTATTTTCTCGAACTGGCGGCCTGAATATGTAGTTTTGTTAAACTTTTTTGGATAAAAAGTAGAAGTTGTTGTTTGCCTTAATTGATTTTTATCACGATCAATGTTATTGATGCTTCGCACCATCGTTTCAGTAATTTGAGATGAATTTTCATGTGAAGCTTCAAGGCTTGTTGCAATTTCGACGCATTTTTCGTATGTTAGATCCTTTGTCTCCATCAATCGATCTTTAATTCTTTTGTTACGAATACCACACACAAATTGGTTTCGCAATGAAGTTTGTAAATAATTTCCAAAATTGCAATTTACTGACATCTTTCGCAATGCATGCCGCAATGTATTCCCTCACTGGTTCAGCCTCATGCTGCTGTCGGTTATGAAACTTGTAGTACTCTGCCACCTCCAGTGGTTTTGGATTATAATGCTTTTTCAATAAACTGGTTAAATCTGAATAGCTCTTCTCTTCTGTCTTTTGTGGGGCTATACCATCGCAAATTAAATCAAAAGTATTTGGTCCCACGTAATGAAGTAAATAGTTTCTTTTGGATGAAGCATCAGTTATTTGGAAAATAGAAAAGGCTCCTTCCAATCGTTGAAGCCATCTTTCAAATTTACACTTGGTTTTATCGAAAAATTCAATACAGAAACTTGAATGAATTGAACTGTTAGCCATGCTGAGAGTTGTATGTGTTTCGGTCGATGTGGTTGTTCTTGGGAGTCTCAATCACATCCTCGTCGCCAAGTTTGTTGTAATGGAAGGATTTAATGGAAAGACGGCAGCAGTTTCAATAATTCAATTTTATTATAATATAATTTATGATACAACTTCTCACCTTGATGGCTAAATTAAGAAAGAGGATGTGAAATGATTTTTATAACCTAAGTTACATTTTCTTGTAAGGTCAGCTATTGAAGATGTTAAAATAATGTTAAGTGGTTCCAAATAATCTAATTAAACATTAGTCTTCAAATATTTTATTTAATTCGTAGTCCTCAATAAGAAATTTACGTTTTCCTTTTTCTTCATTTACATTCGGTGTTTTTATATTTCGCTCTTTAAAAAATATTTTCAATCATTCCTCAATTTGTTCTTAAGTTTTTTTATGTGTATACATCTATGCCGGCGGTGGTAGGGTAAACTAAAAATGTGGAAATTTCTGTACAATGGATAACTTCAATATTGGGTACGTTCCTTCGTAGCTCAAGCTAAATCGAAAGATCGAGTTGAGTTTGGAATGAAATTTGGTTGACAGTTCGAACTCGTCGCGTTTTTTGATGCAGAACCAGCACTTGAATATTTAATTTGATGCTTACACATTTTTACCTTGAGTCCTGGTCCCAGTACTCACACTTTTTTTTTTTACATTGTTTGATATTTGGCCAAGTGTTTTTTTTTCGCGAAATAACGTTTCGTAGTTTCGAAAATCGAAAAATATTGCCAAGCCGTCAAATTATTTCGCTGATAGATGTTTTCGCCTTTTAGTTGTATTCATAGTTAAAAATTATTATGAATCGAGTTTTAACAACAAATGGGCATTTAATTATTTTTATTTATTTTTTATTTTACATGTATTCTCTTTGCTGAATGTTATTACTCTTTTTTTGGCTTGCGTTATTAAATTACATTTCTTAAAATTTCGAGCGAGATTTCGAATTTCTTCAAACCCTCAATCTTTAAATAACTTTGAACAATCTGGTGAATGGCATTCATCAATGAATATTTGAATCATAATAGTTCACTTGAGTAAGCCCTCTCTTTAGTCAAATAATTCAATTAGCTTAGTTTGCACTTACTTATGTTGCCATAAAATCTTTACATCCTCTATTTACAAATCTGCATTTTAATATATCATTCGACTTTGCCTGATGGTGCCTCAGGCCTGTCTGTCTGTCGTCGGTCGATATTGGCGTCTTCGTCATCGTCGTCGGTTGTTTGAATATATCAGCAACCAATTACTATCGCACCAACACACGACTACTACGAGTATACACAATCTAACTATATTTGCATTTGATTAAAATTCAAGAATGCAATTTTCACCCCATACCGCTGAACTCCTTGATATTTTTAGTCTTCATGATTTGCCTGCTTTTGTATTTCTTTCTGCACCACTTCCGATCCGAAATGTGGAATAAATAAAATGCAAATAGTTTTCGTTCTTATTATAGCACCTCGCCCCGATTATAATGGAGAAACCACCAGTAACCATTTACACATACACTGATGTCATGTAGGTATGTAAATTGTCTTAGAGATGTCGAGTTTTCTCAAAATACTTGCGCTAGCAAACTATTCCCACATTGCAAGTTACATAAATATCCTGTTCAGAGCACTAAATCACCTGCTGGAGTACCTACTCATCGTCTCAAAAGGGGCCGTGTAACCCACACTTATGCAAGAAATGCATTCTGAGACTTAACATCCTTGATTTTGATTTAATAAAAGTTCTTACATAGACGAGAAAGCACACTCGTTATGTGTGTGGGTTTTAGTAACTTGAAATCTTCTTTTCGTCCTATTTCTCTCAAACTCTTCGGTCTCTTCCTTGTATCGCAAGGACTGTGAAATTAACTGCATGTTTATCTACAAAACCTTCCTATGAAAAATCCTCATGAATATGTAGGTATGTACATAGGTATGTATGTACCTAGAGGAATGCCTTGTATTGTGAGTTAACCTATGTACACATGTGTAATTTCAAGTAAAGGACTTTCATTTATGGAGGGCGGGTAAAATGCAAATCTTGAGAAACTTCTAAGGGATAGATATAGATATGTCGTTTGTGGACATTCTTGTGTGAAACCACATACTCCCAAGGTGCACAACAAATTCAATTAGTTCTTAGACTCGTAGACATCGTTCTGATGCAGCACACAAAATCGGTAGTTGGAGCATGAAATTCACTTGCATTCAAGGTGCAAGAAGTCAGTAAGGCAATTTAGGCAACACACTGCAGCTGTGACATGAACCAAACCGCAATGTCAGCCATCAACCACAGTTATAGCTATGTATATAGTATAAATATATATTACTTACGTTCATATATTGTAGCTTAATATACTAAAAGATTAACTTTGACAAAATTGAAACCACTGCAAATCGATTTTTGAGCAAAACTTCTTCAAATAAATTTGTGGGTATGTGTGTGTGTGTGAAGTCAATGTATAAGTAACTAAATTTTGTCCATTTACTGTCATTTAATTAGTCTCGAAAGACCCTAAAAGGTATGGTTATAATTTTTGGGGATATTTAGAAATTGAAATTTATGCAGAAGCATGTGGTTTCCAGAATTCATAGGTAATGCAGATAATGCGCATAGTTCTTATTAAATACCTTCACAAATAAATAACATTCAATTATTATTTCCGATTAAAATACAGCAACTGATGCTACCGAAGCTGTTGCGCCATATTTTAAATGCCAAAAGGTGGTTTTAGTCCGGGAGGTAGCGTTGTCAATTTATTTAAAAATTTTATTTGGTGGCGCCCCTCGTTTAGAACCAAGTTCAACTTTAAAAACATTTCTGTGTGCTTGTTTTTGGCAGGAAAGGAAGGTGAGGAGACACTTAATCATGACAAGAAATACCTAACTCTGGGAGGTTTTTCAATTTGTCGGAAATGTAAGCCTTATAGTCTAAGATCCCGCCATGGATCTACGATCTACTTTCATCAGATTACCGGATAAGTGGTATGAAGTTTTTTAGTTATTATCTAAACTAACATTTGCGCAAGGGTTGCCTGGTGAAATATGGTCAAGGCATAGGGTTGCCATGCTTTAAAAGTTAATTTTTGATTTTTTTTTTCAATCATGTGACCAATCCCATATTGTAGGTTTTAGTTCTAAAAAAAAATATCATATGAAAGGAAACTTTATTTAAAAATTTTAAAATACGTGTTGGTTTTTTAAACGGAATTTCAATAGGGTAAATTAGGGTAAAAGAAGAGAAAGTTCTAGATTTTCTAAAAGAAATCTGATAGAGTGTTTTTTTTCTTTAATCGATAGATCTTGTAAATACAAGAAAGTTATGCACATAAAAGAAAATTCTAGAAAATCTAAAACCCAAGGTAAAAACACTTTAATGTCAAAAAATGAAAAATAGACGTTGGAGAAAAAATTCACATAAAATCAGGCCACAAAATAAATTTTATACTTTTGGAAAGCAGATAAGAAATCAACAGACCCGTTTTTGTAAAATTTTTAAGTTTTTTTCTTGGCTAGGTTATTTTTTGGAAAATACATATTTTTTGTAATCAATTTTTGAGGCTTTTTGAGGCTTTTTGAATTTTTTCTTTTTACCCTAATTGGTGTTTTCATTTAAATGAACATCAATATAAAGATAATTTTATTACCATTACGATGGTATTATGTTGTTTTTAAAACCGTTGTCCACTTTCAGATTTGCCGAATTTTTTATAATCGACATTTTTAAATTTCTCATAGCGTTAAAGAAAACAATTCTAATATATTCAAAGAGGACGTGTCAACAAATTCGGGGACAGAAACTATAACCAAAATGTGAGTAATTTAGTTAATAGGTACAAGTATCATGATCAAAAGTCTGGAAGTATTTTTTTTTAGCTTGTGGTAGATCTGGGAGGTTAAAAATAAGAGATGCCGCGAATATTCGGCCACTATTCGGCACTCGACCTATTCGGCCTATATTTTTGATATTCGGCCGAATATTGTGAACTATTCGGCCGAATACCGAATAACAAATGGAGAATAAAAAAGGCTTATAATCTCACAAAAAATGTTTTCTTTTATTCAAAAATTTGTATTTTAGTATTTAAAATCTACTAATGGTAAGTTGTGGTGAATAAAAACTACTTTTTCGGCATTCGTTGGTAGCAAACGTAAATTATTCCAGCTTCTGAAAATAGTCTCCCACTCCCACTTAGATACAAATCGTTGGCCGAATGTTCGTCTGCCGAATATTCGGTATTCGGCCGACGAGTGTGGCCGAATATTCGGTATTTGGTATTCGGCCGAATCACTATTCGCGGCATCTCTATTAAAAATTGCCAATTTTCCAATTATTGTTTCAGGAGTATAACCACTTAAAAGCATAATTAAAACCTTTAAATCATTTATATACGGTTTTCCAATAAGAGGTTTCATTCTGACTAGCCCGCTTTTTGGGCAGCTGTCACTTTTTAAGCTGTCATCTTTTGGAAATTTGACAAGTAAAAACTATGCCATTACTAAAAATGTAACGATACATGCTTCCACAACGCATTGAAATTGTTAAAATTAACTACAAAAATGGCACTAAGTGCCACACCAGCAACGAAACAATCGCTTTTTTTTCCAAGAAAAGTTTTATAACCGTGTTATTTCTCGAAGAGATGATTACACCGAGATCCGAGAGATCTTGTGATTTAACACCAGCTTTAAACATTTATCTTTGCGTCCACGTGAAAGATAAGGTCTATGCCAGTGCTTCACAACCGATTCAAGACCTTAAAGATGGAATTCGTGAAGTTATCGAGGACATACAGCCGCAAATGTGCAAATTGGTCATGGAAAATTTCATGAAAAGGATATGGTGCTGCAACCGTAGACGTGGCGGCACTTGGCTGATATCGTTTTCAATTGTTAATTTTACAATGAAATAAACATCCGTTGTTTTCCCTTTAAAAAATACTCGTTTTTTTTTATATCAAAATGAAACCTCTTATTGGAAAACTCTTTATATAGTTTAGTATTTAACTAACTTTTCATTTTTGGTTTTGTTTAACATTATCTCAAAATGATAACTGCTAACCGATAAATATTTGTTTGTAAATTTTCCTATTTAAAATTTAGTAAACAAAATAATGCGTATACGCCGTAGTGACCTCTTTACAAAAATATATTTTCAAAATTATAAATTTAGTCTTTTCTGTTTTCTTTAGATTTGTTGTTTTTCAGCGGTATTTTCATAACGGCAATCACAATCCAGTTTGATTTCTAAAGGGCAACAGTAAAACTCCTATATCGGAGGGAATTAGCAGACGTCAGAAATTTCATAGTTTAACTTCATATTCATTCTTAAAAAATACACATGAAAAAATTATTATATTATGTCAATTAGCAGTGGGTTTATGGAATTATCACACCAACAATTTATTATTAATAATAATAATAATAATAAAACTTTATTTTTCAATTTATAAACAATTTATAAACAATTTTAACAATTTTATATGTAATAAATAAACTATGGCCTTGGTTTTGAAACCGTCTGCCAGATGCCAACTTTTTTTTTTCTTTTACAAAAATATAATAAAATATACATAATATAAAAATTTTAATAGTAATATAATAATAATCAATAAAACTTTTTAATGTAATTTACAGTTTCCAACAATTTTTTTTTTTTTTTTTTTTTTTTTTTTTTTTTTGGGAAGAATGTAAATGAAACTAAATTAAATAAATTGCAGTACAAGAATAGGTATAAGTACAACTAGAGCTTTTAAATAAATAAAAATATAGCAAAAAGTTAAATTTTTGGATTCAATTCTCTAACTATGTAAGTAATGAAATCTTTTCTATAATTTAGGGCTTCAATGCAATATTGGGCAAGAATTTTCCAATTTTGTCCATTTAAAATATTTATGGAGTCTGATTCGCTTAATATAGACTTTATAAAGTACAGAAATCTTAATTCTTTCAAAATGGGACATATTAATAAGAAGTGATACGAGTTTTCTTGTTCTTTTAAGTTACATAACGAGCAATATGTAACCCGTTCATTAAAATATGGCCTATAATTTAAGTCAAGAAGCTCTCCTCTTAAACGAAAAATAACAGAAATTTCATATAAACTCATTTTGTCGGTGAAGTAATTGAGATCGTTCAGATTGTATTCTAGCTTTGGATATAGAGATCTACGAGAAGAGCCCCTAGCTTCTTCAATTAGATCGGCTCTAATCCTGGCATCCAAATTTTCAAGAATACATTTGAACTTCTGACCCATATATTCATTTTGGATTTCCCAGGAATTAATGGACACACCGCTTAAAAAAGTTATATCCTCCCATTTCTTAAACCAGCTAATATTTTTTTGTACACTATGTTTCGCCAAAATTTTTGGTAACCGAGTATCATCATACGAAAATATTTTAGATATATAATCAAAATGCATTTTTAGAGTGAAAATAAAGATAGGAGACAGGCCTGTTTCAAGTAGAAGCATATAATTAGGGGTTGATTGCGGTAATCTAAAAGTTTTTTTTAAGAAGAACCGTTGCAATTTTTCCACTTCATCATACTGCTGATATCCCCATACCTGTGAACCATATGACATTATAGATCTCAAAGCAGAATCAAACACTCTAAATTTTACATTATGGGGAACATTCTTATTCCTAAACAAGTTTTTCCATGTAGAATTTATAGCAGATTGTGATTTCTTTAGTTTGATTTCAAATTGCTTTTTTGGGTTGAGCTGGGGTGTAAAAACCATTCCTAAGTAATTAAATTCGTTAACAACTTCAATATTATCCCCATTAAGAAACCACCTTTCAGTTCTACTATGTCGTCCTCGTCCTGTTCTAAATATCATAATCTTTGTTTTTGCTATATTTATACTCAGATTCCACAATTTACAATAATTATTAAGCCTATTTATCATGAGTTGAAGGCTTTCTGGGGATTCAGCAAACATAACCACATCATCAGCATATAACAAGCATTTTATTACAACCCCTGCAATTGTAATGCCATTTGGCAGGACATCAACTATGTCGTTGATAAAAAGCGCAAACAACAAAGGAGATAAAAGACATCCTTGACGCACTCCGCCTTTAGTTTCAAACCACTCTGACACTTGTTTACCATCCCATACCGCCGACATTGTTTTCTCATAAAGATTTCTTATTACTTATTTGAAATTTTAGATGATAAGCCCATTATATTCAATTTGTAGAACAACGCCCTTCGATCAATACTATCGAAAGCAGCTTTAAAATCAATGAATATTGCATATAACTTTTTACCATTTTCAATGTAATAATCAACAATATTCTGAATGGTGAAAATGTGATCAGTTGTTGAATATCCCGCTCTGAACCCTGCTTGAAATTCATTAAGCAAATTATTATCACTAACCCATAATTCAAGCCTTTTTAATAAAATCCCTGTAAATATTTTTGATATTACGTTTAGAAATGAGATACCCCTATAGTTTTCAACGTTATTTACGTCTCCCTTTTTGTGTATTGGGTACACTAGTGACTTTCTGAAATTTTCAGGTACTTCGGCTGTATGCAATATGTTTGAGAAGGTCGTTGCTAGATTTTCCAAAAAAGCGCGCGGTGCGTTTTTGAAGAATTCATAAGGAACTCTATCCTCTCCTGGAGCTTTGTTGTATTTGGATTTGTGTAAAACAATCTGTATCTCTTCTAAGGTGATATCTCGATCTATGGAGCTTACTGTTATGAAATTCTCCGCAAATTGGATTGGTTCTTCAATTTCGGGTGGGTTAAGAAGATTTTTAAAATAATCGGTTAAAATATGGGCATCCAAATTGTTGCCAATTTTGAATTTTTTATTATATTATATTTATTATTATATTATTAGTTGTTTCTTTTTACATTTTACATCTAAGGAAAGCTATGGATTTGTAAAAAAAAATCGAACTCGGGATTCGGTTAAGTGAAAAATCTGCTTAAGTGAAAGAAATACTGTGACAATTTGTCGTTTCTCTTAAGCGGGTTTTAATGAAAATATTAATGTGAATTTAACCCCAAGTAATACCTTTCAATTTCATAACAAGAAATGTTACGTTCACGAAATTAAACAAGGAAATAAATGAGCTGAAGTCCAAGAAGGCTCTGGGACTTAAAATGCTCCCTCGTAAAGGATTAATAAACCTCCTTCATATAATAAATGCCGCTCTAAGGCTTGAGTACGTCTGGAACCAATGGAAAGTTGCTGAAGTTATAATATGGTTCTAAAACCAGGTAAACTATCGCATGAAAAGAAATCTTATAGACTCCATTTCACTTCTTCCTGCAATATCGAAAGTTTTTGAGAGAATATTACTACTGCGCCTACAGCCAATAATAGATGAAAATGCTTAATACCTGAACATCAGTTCGGATTTAGAATTAAGCACTCGACAATTGACCAATATGCATAGGAAAATTTGTTCGGTAGTCTTCTTAGATGTGTCGCAAGCCTTTGATAAGGTCTGGCAAGGCCCCAAATTCAAATTAAGACAAGATTTGCCTGATGGACTTTATACGATTTTCAAGAAATATCTGGAGAATAGATTCTTTCGCGTGAGACATGGAAATGAGTATTCTGATTTCAAAGAAATAGTGGCGGGGGTACCACAAGGAAGTGTACTAGGTCCAATTTTGTAACTCTTATTCACACGCTATATACCTCAAACAGAAGACACTATTGTAGCCACGTTTGCTGACGACACTGCAATACTAGAAGAGGGCAAAACGATCAACGAAGCTACAATAAAATTACAAAACGAACTTAATAATGTCAGTGAATGGACAGAAACATGGAGGAAAGCGCTCAACGAAACAAAGTCAGTCCAGGTGAACTTTACGTATAAGATCGATGCAGGTAGTATGTAAATAACGGGTGATTTTTAAGCTGGTTTGGTTTTGGCAACACTGGTTTTGACAGCTGACGTGTGTTTAGTACCTTGTGTCACTGTCAAACAGCTTCAGTTTGGTTTGCAATTTAACCATGGATCGTCTTACAAATGAACAACGCTTGCAAATTATTGAATTTTACTATCAAAATTCGTGCTCGGTTCGAAATGTTGTTTATCGAAAAATTGTGTTCAGCGATGAGGCTCATTTTTGGTTGAATGGGTACGTAAATATAAGCAAAATTGCCGCATTTGGAGTGAAGATCAGCCAGAAGCATTGCAACAGCTACCAATGCATCCCGAAAAAGCCACTGTTTGGTGCGGTTAATGGGCCGGCGGCATTATTGGGCCATATTTCTTCAAAGATGATGCGAATCGCAGCGTTACTGTCAATGGTGAACGCTACCGAGCGATGATAACAAACTTTTTTTTGCCCGAAATGGAAGTTCTTGACTTGCATGTGGTTTCAACAAGACGGTGCCACATGCCACACAGCACGCGAAACAATGGCGCAATTGCGAGGCGAGTTTGGTGAACAGTTAATTTCACGTTTCGGGCCGGTCAATTGGCCGCCTAGATCGTGCGATTTGACACCATTAGATTATTTTTTGTAGGGGTATGTCAAGGCTAATGTCTATAGGGACAAGCCCGCTTCGATTGACGCACTGGAAGCCAACATCCATGCATTCATTCGTGAGATACCGGCCGATATGTGTGAAAGAGTATGCCAAAATTGGACTCAGCGGATGGGCTACCTGAGACGCAGCCGCGGTCAACATTTGCATGAAATTATCTTTAAACATTAAATTGCAAGGTTCAAACTATCGATTCAAATAAATATTTCATTCATTTTTTCGAATTTTTTGTGTTTTTTTTTTTTTAAAGTTCTAAACCTCTTAAAAAATCACCCATTACAACTCGAATTCCATTTGCAAATGAAGCAAAATATCTCGGAATGACTCTAGATGCGAAATTTAAATGAAAGCCGCATGTAAAAAGAAATGCGAAGAATTAAACATTAAACTCAGAGAAATGTACTGGTTACTCGGTAAACACTCTAAACTTAATTTAGAAAACAAGCTGATTTAATACAGACAACTCTGTGGTTGTACTCGCGATAGTAATTTAAATATCTTACAAAAGTTTGAAAATAAATTGCTAAGATCATTTGTTAATGCCCCGTGGTATATTAGAAACGAAGATCTATACACAAGGAGCTTGGAATCCCCACGGTGCAAAATGAAATAAATTCTTTTGCGCTCACCTCACCACGGAAAAAAAATGCAAAGTTTAAAAATAAATTAAAAAAAAAATTATTTGAAAATCCATTGTTTTTTTTGGTCACCTTGTATTTTTTGGTATTATTTAGACTTATTAGAAGCTTTTGCTTTTAATTAAAATAAAATAGGTTAAACAGATAATGAGAAACTCTAAATCAAACACTTGTATGGAAGATACCGTTAATTTTGAGTAAAAGCATAATTAGTGTTAAAAATATTAGAAATTCAAAAAATATTAACCTCAATTATAAGTGCAATTGACTTCCAACTAAAAAAAGATTTAATTCATTAACAATTTAAGAATGAAAAACAAAAAGTTAAAGGAACCAGTTCAATAATCAGAAAATAATTTGTTTTGAACTAAATTGCAACTTCTAGTCCTTAACTATTTATATTCCACTCGATTCCTCATAATAAAATTGTATCTGTATTATACCTGTTGCTTTCTGTGAGTTTGTGAAGATTTTTCACATGGAATTAATTATCCTGGTGGAAGCTTCAAAGAACCAAATGAGACCCAGGTGAGAGTGTTGTGGAAATTGTTGGAATACGATGTGGTAATTGGATTTAATTCAGTTTTTCACAGTATTTACATACCCAAGGGAATCGGATTATGTTAAAGGTCTGGATCGTTTTTGTGCTTGTGCAATTGAAATATAATGATTTTATGTGTTTTTGTGTGTGTGTGTGTTTATTTTGGAATGGGGATAATTGTGGAAGTTTTTTTGTTTTTTTCTTTTTTGCAGAAAAAGTTATGCAAATGGCTTGGGAAAAGGACTTATAAGAACGATTGCTTAATGTTTAAGTATTATATGAATTAATTGATGATATCAATTGGGCAATCGAATTAATTGAATGGCTTACATAAAAATAAAAATATATACACGAAAAATTGCACATTATTTATATATTTAAAATTTTCTTTAATTAATATGGCATCATAATAGTGCCTTAACTTTGTATAATTTAAGCAAAATGTGCATTTATCTCGCAGTAGAATTATTTTGAATTAGCTTAACTAAACAATGACGAGCAATATTTGCCGATACAAAACTTTAAATAATTAGGTTCAACTGTTACATAAGTTCTTATGAAGAACTTTAATATTTAAGTTTCGTTTTCAGCAAGCCCAGATCAGTGAAAGAATTACTGCAGGGTTAAACAGCTAAAGAAGAAAATTTAAATGGATATTTGAAAAGGGGAAAGAATATATCTTTGAATCTCAATCAATCATCCAACTCTTAAGTTGTTAAAGTAAACAATAAATAAGGTGGATCTAAAAGCATGTCGACTCATATACTTTTTTTTTCCTCAAAATTATTGACAGCACAGGGTTTGGGTGTAGACATTTGTCAAATAAAGCAAGAAATGTATATCTAACTGTCTTGTCTTCAAACACATGACATATGTCACTTAATTAGCAGCCATCTGTTACTTACTACCTTTGGTAAAATAACATAGCGAGTACATTTATTGCACTAACTTTTGAATTAAAAAACCACATCAGACCTTGCACAGTTGCTTACATTGTAGGGTTGGACACAATATGAGAAAAGTCTAAATCTTGTCTCTGGGAAGTCAGGATACCGAGAAAATACTAATTTCAAAGCATATGAGATGAGGTCGAAAGCTTGGCGTTCTGGGCAGAAGATATTTAAAATTTTTCCAGAATCTTCTTTCAAAATCTTTTTTTTGATGAAATTCATCAATTTGTTCAAAAAAGCATCCTTTTAAAAAAACAAAATGTCTGAACAAAAAATTAGGTACCTACGGAATTAAATAAACTCTTATAACTGCCTATAATGTACTCCTAAAGTAACATTTTTACTCTCATAAGATGCTCCAAGAGCTTAATGTAAGGGAGCTAAAAAATTTATCTTGAAGAATACTACGAGATTGGTATAATACTGTTAAAAGTGTTAAATGGCATAATTATCGGAGGCTCTCAGTCTCAGCTCGGCTAAATCTAGCTATGAGCATTCGTCTCCTCTGATGATATTCTGTTAAAAAAGAACAGAGATTTTATAAACTTTAAAAAGCTATGTATTTTCAGGTTTCGATAGTGACAGGTTTCGATAGTGAAGCTAAATAAAACACAAACAGCGATACATTTTTGATGAAAATTTGATTTCATTATAAAGTTTAGACTATGCCATTAAGTGTGAAAAACAATATCATTGCGTAACCCCTTACAAAAATCTAACGGTGTCAAATCGCATGATCTTGGTGGCCAATTGACGTCTCCAAAACGTGAAATTACGCGACCAGGAAACTTCGATTGTTAAGCGATCCATTATCGTAATGTAACAAAGTGTTACACTTCCGATCGCATCTACTAAAATATAGTAACCAGCTTACTACCTAAATTTGAATTTAGCTACTGACCTCCGACCGAACTGCCATAAGCATCCTACATCATAAACCAACTACTAGGTTGTGTAGGGTACACAACATTCAACCAACGTATATATCAGCCACCCACCACCCACCACCCACCGATATCACACTTCATGATACGCACGATACACACAATTCAACGAAGTAGCTGACATCATTCAATGTACAAACTTATAATATTTTGTTTGTCGTTTTAAAGTTCACACTGCGTTAGAACGTGAAATATAACAAGAGGATGTGAGAAATTAATATGATTCGAAGCTTATCGACTGGTAAATTTTCCGATTCTCGAATTAGAACATTAAGTAAGCTTTCGGCTGTGTTCGGATTGTAGAATCTGGTATAGCCTCAGGTTCCTTTTTGAATACACTCGTGTATCAATAAAGTTTAAACCTTTTTGTCCTAGAACTTTCTTTTCGCCGATTTTGTTATTCCCTTGGACTAAGCTTGGGCTGGAATTAGATTCCTACCGATTTCCTCCGGTTCACTTCCTTTAAGTGAATCTCGTGGGCTGAGCTACCCCTGTAGCTCGAATTAAATAGCTTTGGTTATATGAAACATCTTAGTTACTTAGACTAAGTTTAAATGAATTTGTATGATTATAAGACCATTCGCTTTGTTGAAATAAAAATACATAAACTTGGTAAATGTTGTTGTTCTTTCCTTCATAACCCGAGTTGTACTTGCTTTCTTCGGGAATACCCTGGACACGACGGGCTTACCTCTGCTATCAAAAAAAAAAAAAAGCGTCACAGTAACTAGCAAAAATTCATCTATAATTATGACACTTCAAATGAAAGCTGAATTTGACAGGTTTCAAATGCCAGCGCTACCAACTTAAAACCACGAAATGAATAACCCGTTTATCTTTCTCATTAAGCATTTTGTAGTAAAGAAAAAAGCTACAAATATGGAAATCAAAGACTTTTTCATAGCGATAATAAAAATGATTGTTAACGAGATATTCATTGGAAACTGATACGGGGTGTCTTTGAAACCCAGTAAGATTTGTAACGGTTTCTTGTAAAGGTAAGAAATATAAGCATTAATTGTTTCGGAGACAGGAGACAATGGAGTGTTCCCTCCTACACTAAAAATGCATGTACCATCATGCTCGTATATCGCGAATTCATAATTTATGTCAATTTTTGTTAAGAACAACCATACATCGTTGACTCCAAATAAATTTTCATTATGTTTTCAAGACGTCTAAACGGTTACTTTTTTACTTTTAGTGATTTTAAAAATAAATGTCCAAAAATTCTCCACCTTAATGGATATACTAAATCGGTGACATCCTGCTACTTTATTTTTCAAAGTAGGTACTTATTTTTATCTTATCTTAAACGTTACTTTGTAAACTGTCTTAACTCCTACGTGTAATTTATTTTGTCTCAAGTTTGTAACCGATATTTTGACCGATTCACCGCACGAGCGATATAAATTTAAATTTTATGGCCGGCTCGGCACTTAACAAAAAAACATATGTAAACAGAATATAACAATTGTCAAATTGCAGGGGGGAAACCTAAACCACAAAAAGAAAGGTAATAGATTTCTTACGATATGGGATATTTCTTACGTAGGGATATGTTCGAACTGTCGCTGTCGAAATGTTGCAGAAAGTTTCGATGCAACTTTTAAGAGAAGATCAAGTCGAATAGAAGATGGGATATTTTGACTAGAGAGTGAAGGTTTTCACTAATGAAGTCAATGATCCTGGAAAAATAGAGAATTGCATAGCTGTGAAGCTTTGCAGAATTTCCAATGTTGGTTAGCGACAGCGAGAAAAAAAATAAATCCCCTCACACAAAGAAAAGTTCGCTGGTAGAAGCTTCATAGTCTCCGCTGAGAAATCCATTTAAAAAGCAAAAATTTTAAAATTTCTTTTTTTAACAAAAATTAGTAATTACAATAAAAATAAAAATTTTAAAAATAAAAAAATATTGTCGTGCCTTTACTTACTGCGTTTCAAGTACGAGAATTGGGATACCAAATATCCTCAGGTAAAGGCTAAGTTAAATGAGCTAAGTGCTTATATATATACATATCTATATTCATATTCTTTGTGTGTGATTAGATTTTTAATTTAAATCGAATTTTTTTATAGGAAATATACCTATAGGCGGTTGATGAGAATCACCGCCTCCTATTCAGAAAAATATATATATATATATATATATATATACATACATATATATACACCCTTTAAATTGGATTTGGATTTTCCAAAGGAAAAAAAAATCCCGAGCACCAGGCTGACAAAAAAATTAGAAAATCTCAACTCCTACTAAGCTGGTCACATGACCAAACCGACAAGAAGAATTTAATACACTCGATAGCCTGGAGCGTAAGATCACCGATTTTCAAACAGGCCGAGGGGTCTCAGGTTCAAGCACAGCATCAACCAAAAATCAACCTATTTTTTTTATTTTTTTTATTTATAAATTAGATAATTTTTTTATTAAAGTAAAGAATTAAATCTTAAATTCCCGTAAATTTGTTTTGAAGTTGAAAGCTCGCGTCGGTGAATAAATTGAAAGTTCAGTTAAGCGGTTTGAAACGCGAAACGTACAATAAAAAAATATAGTTTCAATTCGCGTATTAATATATATATTTTTCAAAAGAGTAAAGAATTGTGAAAAGTGCAACAAAATCATATAAGAAGGTAATCACCTCTAAAGGAGATCCAGCTGCAGTGGCCACTTCAACAGGAGTTTTAGGGGTGAGTTTTATGTATATACCTATTTGACATTCCTTTTGAGTATTTAAATATATATATATACAAAAAAAAAATACGCGCATCGAAAGGGGGTTTTGAACGGGGACCATTGAATTAAGCGAGTAAAAAAAAAATAGAAAAAAGAGGAAGTAAAATCCCATAATTTTGTTTAAATAAATCGAAGACGTTTTAATACGTTTTAATCGAAATTTCTTTTGATAACCGTCGCAGGGTTGCCAACTAAAAAAGAATTTATACTTAATTTTAAACAAAAAATGTATTTATGAAATTTTTAAAATTACATATAGAATTATAAAAATTATAATACTTTCAAATAAAGATTTTCTTTTGAAATTAAATGAATAAAAATGGTAAAATTTTTTTTGAAGACTTAGAACAATAATTATGAAACGGGAATAAAACTTTTTAAAAAGGATGAGAAGGAAGAGTTGAAAGGGAGGATGAAGTAAGAAGGAGGGAAGCCTAGTAAAGGGGTTGCTCTAGCGAGGGATGCAACCAGGAAGGGAGGGTAGAGGAGATGTCTCGCGCATCAGGACACCCAGATGCAAAGCTGGCAAATTTAAAGATTTTTTTTTGTAATCTGCTTCAGGTCCAAGAACCACGACAACGCTGAGCTAGGGGTTCAATATTCGCCAGCCTGGACCAAAAGGCAAAGGAAGAGGTTACAAATGGCGCCCGCAACGTGGAGCCCACTATCTCAAGATAGTGATTATCTCAAGATAGTGAGGCTTGAATTTTTGAGCTAAACCAGTTTTTTTTAAATAACTTTTTCATTCATTTTCTTTCAATTTTTATTTTTTTTCATTTTCATTTTTTTTAGATTTTTTTCTTGATATTTAACAATGGATTTTGGTTGTAACTTTCTTGTGAGTCCCGGTTACTGATTGAAAGCACTTTTGGTACCGCGTTGCAACAAGAAAGATGCAACCATTTAATTTAGATAAATATATATTTAGAAAAGTGTGTGCTGAAGTAGTCCGAGTCTTTAAATATCCGTACAATAGGTAATCAAAATGGCCGGATGCTTTAGTACACACTTGGCAATTAAAGCAATGTTTGGACGAGTCCCGATGATGCGACAGGCGTCTTCGAAGGTCCTTCCAACAGGGTTTTATTACCTATATTTTTTTCTTCATTTTCCGAGGCATGCAGATGTCTTCGCTGATGAAAGATTTGTCAGCCGTTGTCCTGCAAACTGAGGAGAAAATTTTTTTTAAATAATAGTTTCAATAGATACATACATACATTAGAATCACATACTTAGCATATTTTAAATTTTTTTTTTTGGCTCACTGGTTTTAGCTTGAAGTACTACGGCTTCTTCTCCTTCATCAATTATCATCCTTCTCAAATCTGAATTCTCATCCTTTTACCTTTTATGAATTGATTTTTGAGTTAAAAATTTTCAAAACTTTAGATTTTTTTTAAAGTTCCTTTTTTTTAAGCAGTTTAAATTTTCTTTTATTTTAATACAAAAAATTATTGAATTTAATTTTTCTTTAAATAATATTAGGTATTTTAAAGTTTATAATTTTTTTTATTTTGAAATAAGCATAGATTGAAATTTTTTATTTTCAATAAATCTTATTTTTATTTTTAATTTTGGTTTTTGGTGGTGTGAAAATCGAAGGTGTTTAATCCGAACTTGGATTTGCTTGGAATTTCGATTCAAATTTTTTTTACATATTCTGATTTCACGAAAAACTGTAACTGCAGTTCTCAATTTCTTTTATTCTGCATTCATTATTTTCTTTTTTTGTTCTGGTTTTGGTTCTCCGGTTTGTCGCTGGCTAAACATTGGAGATTTTGAGAGCTTTATTTTTCCAGACTTTGATTTTCGTTTTTGGAATTCTTTTGTTCTCGGGACGGTATTTAGATATTCCGCAGACTTGATCTTGTTTTGAGAGTTGAGGAGAGAGTTTTTTCAATTGTTTCTTCGCAAGAGGCATGAGTAGAGGACGTCGGGTTTCACTTCACGACGATTTAAGTGTTATTTACGCACATTCTGAAGCCAGATTCGAAGAATTTTACCAACGATTTCGAAATACAATTGACCGTTTCAATTTGGACAACTCTTTTAGCTTTTCCGAAAATTTGAATTCTGTTGTTTCGAACTCAACATCGAACATGTCAAACGAGGCGAGTGCTTCGGCAATTAGTGATGCGTTGCATGAGGAGCAAAATGAGGGTGTTGAACATAATGCACTCACTACAAATGCTCAAGGGGATAATCCAACAGAAGAGTTGGCAGCTAGAATCGAGAGAAGTATGCTCGATAATCAGGTGAGGTTATTCCAGCAAATGGACGTTTTCATGGTAAATGTTATCAAAAAGCTGGAATCCTTGCAGTTACCAGCTCAAGGGCAGAATACGCCAAATAGAAACAATCCTCATGTGATAGGTTCAGAGGGCAGAGTATCTGAAAATTTCCAGCCGACACCCAGACCTAGAAATTCCACCACTCCATCGACGTTTGGTACATCAGAAGTCTGTAGACTTGATCGATGGAATATTAAGTACGACGGTACTGATAACGTCACTGATTTTCTTTTTAAAGTAGATAGAATGCAATCATCTTCATCGTATACCGACAAACAGATTACGGCTAACTTCCATATTTTGTTGACTGGAAGAGCAAACAAATGGTTTTGGGCATTTCTACGTAGAAACCCAGCAGCAAAACTATCAGAATTGAAGATTGCTATGAAAAAAGAATTCGGTCGACTAGAAACGGATGTGGAAATTTACATGAGGCTACTTACTCGAAAGCAGGGTTTGAAAGAATCGTTCGACGATTTTTATACTTCGATCGTAGGTCTTAACGACCGCTTGAAAGAACCATTCGATGAACGAAAACTAGTTGACGTTATTAGAAACAATGCCAAGGATAAGTTAGGTGAAATTCTTTTAGCAGGGAATGTCAAGGATCTCGAACAGCTTAGGAATAAGGCAAGAGAAGCTGAGAGGTTTCTGGCGAAGCGAACTCCATCCCAAAAGACGGTTCATGAGATCGTGGCTGAAGAAGATCAATATGGATCTGACTTTGATGGTGAGGAAGTCGCGGCCATTGCTACATTTCGAAAACCAACTTCAGTAGCAAATTATATATGTTGGAATTGCGATCAAAAAGGGCATGCTTATCATTTTTGCCCATCTCGGGAAAGAAATCTGTTTTGCTTTATGTGTGGTGCAAAAGGGGTTAATACTGTTGAATGTGGAAAACATTCGGGAAACTTCTCAAGGGACGAAAAGAAGAAGGGGGAAATTCGTTCCTCAAAGAGTCACCCCAACCAAACACAGAAGTAAACAAAACATCTAAAGAATTAGTTCCGAATAAGATCTTGGAACAAACAAAACCTCACAGCTTACAAGATCCTCAGTCTCATCCTATAGATACTTACGCTCTGAGGTCTCTTCATGAACGAAAGTTGAATTATTATAAAGTTCGTTCCCGAATTTTCGGAACAAGTAATAAACCAGCTAGCGTTCAAGTTCGAAAATGCCGTCGTCGGTTTCGTAATCGGAGAAAATTTCATAAACAAATTGTTGAAACAATCATCTCCTCAAATACAGATGGCCGGATGTATGCTAATGTTCAGTTAGATAATGAATCAGTTTTTGGGTTATTGGATAGTGGTGCATCGATCTCTGTGTTAGGTAATGAGTGTTGGGATTTGGTAAAAAGAATCGGTGTAGAAGTCAAGCCGTATAAGAACATCGTTCGTACAGCTGACGGTAAGTCACACGACATTGTAGGTTACTGCGATATTCAGACCAATTATAATGGTGTCACGAAATCTCTTTCTTTTTACTTAATTCCCAACCTCACTCAAAAACTGTATTTGGGAATGAACTTTTGGCGAGAATTCAATCTTATGCCACAAATAAGCGAAATAGAAGCCGACGTCGGAAAAACAGAGGGTGAAGTGAACTTCAAGGATGAGGCTGAGTTGATCAAGCTTTCGCCCGAACAAAATCTTCAGCTAGAAAAAGTAAAAAAATTATTTCCTAACTTTGTCGTGCTAGGGCTGGGTAAAACAACCCTCGGTTGTCATGTCATCGATACGGGAAACGCTGTCCCAATCAAATCACGGCATTACCCATTGTCGCCGGTCCGTCAGGAAGAGGTTTATAAAGAATTAGACCGCATGTTAGAGCTTGGGGTTATCGAGGTTAGTAATTCTCCTTGGAGTTGCCCCGTAGTTTTAGTGAGGAAACCCGGTAAAGTTCGCCTGTGTTTAGACTTTCGAAAAGTCAATGCAGTCACAGTTAAGGATGCGTATCCGTTACCTCATATCGAAGGCTTACTCAGCCGAATTAAGGATACACATTTTATCACCGGTATCGACTTAAAAGACGCGTATTGGCAAATACCACTCGATGAAAAATCGCGAGAAAAGACAGCATTTGCAGTACCTGGTAGACCACTCTACCAGTTTAAAGTGATGCCATTCGGCTTGAGCAATGCTGGCCAAACGATGAGTAGAGTCATAGATCAGGTGGTGCCAAGTTCACTTCGGGAAAACGTATTCATATACTTAGACGATCTTTTGATTTGTACGGCTGATTTTGAGTCGCATATACGTATCCTTAACGAGGTGGCTGCCTGTCTACGCAGAGCCAACTTGACTATTAACCTCGATAAGAGCAAGTTCTGCATGCGGGAAATTAAGTATCTCGGATACATTGTTGGTCAAGGTACTTTGAAAACCAATCCTGATAAGATTGAGGCTATGGTTAATTTTCCCGTTCCCACGACCCTAAGACAAGTTAGGAGATTTTTAGGTCTAACCGGATGGTACCGTCGGTTCATCAAAAATTATTCAGATCTGGCAGCTCCACTTACCGATTGTCTTAAAAAGAAAAGCAAATTTGAATTAACGCCTGAAGCGTTGGAAGGGTTTAATAGGTTGAAAACGGCACTTTCTTCGGCTCCTGTGTTGTCACAACCTGACTTCAACAAGCCTTTTACTATACAGTGCGACGCTTCTTCAGAAGGAGTAGGGGGTGTTCTTTTTCAATTGGATGAGAACAACAACGAGAGACCGATAGCCTACATGTCGAAGAAGCTAAACAAATGTCAAAAAAATTACACTGTTACTGAGCAGGAATGTCTTGCAGCAGTTCTAAGTATACGAAAATTTAGGCCTTACGTTGATGGATTACCTTTCAAGGTTATAACGGACCATTCAAGCCTTAAATGGTTGATGTCGATGAAAGAGTTGAGTGGACGACTCGCTCGATGGAGTTTAGAGCTCCAAGGTTTCAACTTTTCAATCGAACATCGAAAGGGATCACTCAACGTAGTGCCAGATACTTTATCGCGTATGAATATGGAAGAAATTTTAATGAGAGAAAATGAGCTTGATGAGGTTTCGACTTTGATATGTGGCGACATTGACCTGGACTCCGTTGAATTTGATTCGGAGCAATATACCCAATTGAGAAAGAACATCGATTCTAATCAATCGGCACTTCCTGACTTAGTTGTATCGGGAAAATTTATATATAAAAGAGTTAGGTTCAGGAATGGTGATGTGAACGAAGAGGATTCGCTTTGGCGTCTTTGGTTGCCAGATGCACTCACTCACACTTGTATTGAATTGTCTCACTGTACTAAATTGAGTTGTCATAGTGGTTTCGCTAAGACATATGCTCGAATTCGAGAGAAATATTATTGGCCTAAAATGATAAAAGACATCAAGGCATTTGTGAGTGAATGCGAAACATGCAAAATGGTAAAAGCGCCAAACGCGGTTCTTCGTCCACCCATCACCAAGCAAATAGTGACAGAAAGGCCTATGCAGCGGTTATACATCGATTTTTTGGGACCATATCCACGTACAAAGCGAGGTAACGTGTATGTTTTCATCGCAGTAGACCATTTCACGAAGTTTGTTTTCTTAAAAGCAATGTCTAAAGCTACAACTTCCAAGATAGTGCTTTTCTTAGAAACTGAAATTTTTCATACTTTCGGCACCCCTGAATTAATTCACTCCGACAACGGACGGCAGTTCGTGTCCCACGAATTTCAAAACTTTTTAGCCAACTATGGTATAAAACATGTACGAACCGCGTTATATTCACCGCAGGCCAACATTTCCGAACGGGTAAATCGAAGCGTCTTAAGTAAGCTTAGAGTCATGATATCAAAAGAGCAAAACGATTGGGATGTACATTTATCCAGTATAGCATGCGCCTTGCGGTCAGATATACACGACTCGTTAGGGTGTCAACCGTACTTCGCTCTTTTTGGGCAAAACATGATATCTCACGGTTCTACTTATCGAATATTACGCGATTTAAAAGCTCTAGAAGACCCGGAAATGTTAGCCTTGCCTAACAACTTTAAAACGACGTTGGCCAGACAGAAGTTGTCGGAGAATTTATTCAGGGCACACGTTAAGTCCAAAAATACTTACAATTCACGGTCCAAACCAGTAGTCTATCGTGAAGGCCAAGAAGTATTTCACAGAAACTTCGCACAAAGCAATTTTGTTAAAGGCGTTAATGCCAAATTGCTGCCTAAGTTTTTAAAATCCCGCGTACGAAAAGTCATAGGCAACTGCATGTATGAGTTGGAAACGAGGGCTGGAAAACCTTTAGGCATATTCCATGCCAAAGATATACGGCAGTAAATACCCTGCAACAAAAAAGAAAGAAATCACAAAGCATCGTTTTCAATTTTTAAATGTACAATTTTAACTTATCTGATGATATAGTTGTAAGCCCGGCTAGTTAAATGGGTTCGCGACCCACGTTGGATATACTTAATGATGATTAATCAATTTTAATTAATTTTATTTAATAACCGGTATCGTATTATATTTTGTTTTACTTTAAATGAGTAATTAAAAACAAAAATAAAAGAAAAACATTCGTACTTTAATTATTTTCTTTTATAAATTTCGCGTTTATGTTTCACCGACGGCAAAACGTCCATTCTCAGAAATGGGTAGCTAAATATTGTTTTTTTTTGTTTTGTTTACATGTAATTTGGCGGCGGCGGCGTACATATAAAATTTTTTTTGTTTTACCGACGGCAAATCTATACCGTACGTATGGTATTAGAGGAAATAATGTTTGTTTACATTTTTTTTTACACCGTTTTGAATTTATATATTTTTTTTTGTTAACCGTAACCATTTAAGTCATAAATTTCACATATATGTACGCTATCTTGTATTCTCGCACTTAAAACATTCGGAAAAGTGCCATACAACCGTCTCTTTCACAACCGACTGTGTACATTTTTTTTGTTTCCATTTGTTTGTGAACCGTTTTCACATATTTTTTGTAAATATGATTTTTTTTAGGAATTTTTTTTTGCAATTTAATTAATTTGCACCATTTAATTGGCGTAACACTGAATCCCGATCGGAACACTGGGATAAATAAACACTAGACACACTGTTGAGATTTTTTTTTATTCTCATCACTTATATTTTTTTTGATATCACTCCATATTTTTTTTGCACAACCGAACGAGATTGGAATACGTGGGTTCCTTTTGCGTATTCCAAATATCGACATATTTCAATATTTGGAAAAAGCAAAGCCCTGTAACCGATATTTTGACCGATTCACCGCACGAGCGATATAAATTTAAATTTTATGGCCGGCTCGGCACTTAACAAAAAAACATATGTAAACAGAATATAACAATTGTCAAATTGCAGGGGGGAAACCTAAACCACAAAAAGAAAGGTAATAGATTTCTTACGATATGGGATATTTCTTACGTAGGGATATGTTCGAACTGTCGCTGTCGAAATGTTGCAGAAAGTTTCGATGCAACTTTTAAGAGAAGATCAAGTCGAATAGAAGATGGGATATTTTGACTAGAGAGTGAAGGTTTTCACTAATGAAGTCAATGATCCTGGAAAAATAGAGAATTGCATAGCTGTGAAGCTTTGCAGAATTTCCAATGTTGGTTAGCGACAGCGAGAAAAAAAATAAATCCCCTCACACAAAGAAAAGTTCGCTGGTAGAAGCTTCATAGTCTCCGCTGAGAAATCCATTTAAAAAGCAAAAATTTTAAAATTTCTTTTTTTAACAAAAATTAGTAATTACAATAAAAATAAAAATTTTAAAAATAAAAAAATATTGTCGTGCCTTTACTTACTGCGTTTCAAGTACGAGAATTGGGATACCAAATATCCTCAGGTAAAGGCTAAGTTAAATGAGCTAAGTGCTTATATATATACATATCTATATTCATATTCTTTGTGTGTGATTAGATTTTTAATTTAAATCGAATTTTTTTATAGGAAATATACCTATAGGCGGTTGATGAGAATCACCGCCTCCTATTCAGAAAAATATATATATATATATATATATATATACATACATATATATACACCCTTTAAATTGGATTTGGATTTTCCAAAGGAAAAAAAAATCCCGAGCACCAGGCTGACAAAAAAATTAGAAAATCTCAACTCCTACTAAGCTGGTCACATGACCAAACCGACAAGAAGAATTTAATACACTCGATAGCCTGGAGCGTAAGATCACCGATTTTCAAACAGGCCGAGGGGTCTCAGGTTCAAGCACAGCATCAACCAAAAATCAACCTATTTTTTTTATTTTTTTTATTTATAAATTAGATAATTTTTTTATTAAAGTAAAGAATTAAATCTTAAATTCCCGTAAATTTGTTTTGAAGTTGAAAGCTCGCGTCGGTGAATAAATTGAAAGTTCAGTTAAGCGGTTTGAAACGCGAAACGTACAATAAAAAAATATAGTTTCAATTCGCGTATTAATATATATATTTTTCAAAAGAGTAAAGAATTGTGAAAAGTGCAACAAAATCATATAAGAAGGTAATCACCTCTAAAGGAGATCCAGCTGCAGTGGCCACTTCAACAGGAGTTTTAGGGGTGAGTTTTATGTATATACCTATTTGACATTCCTTTTGAGTATTTAAATATATATATATACAAAAAAAAAATACGCGCATCGAAAGGGGGTTTTGAACGGGGACCATTGAATTAAGCGAGTAAAAAAAAAATAGAAAAAAGAGGAAGTAAAATCCCATAATTTTGTTTAAATAAATCGAAGACGTTTTAATACGTTTTAATCGAAATTTCTTTTGATAACCGTCGCAGGGTTGCCAACTAAAAAAGAATTTATACTTAATTTTAAACAAAAAATGTATTTATGAAATTTTTAAAATTACATATAGAATTATAAAAATTATAATACTTTCAAATAAAGATTTTCTTTTGAAATTAAATGAATAAAAATGGTAAAATTTTTTTTGAAGACTTAGAACAATAATTATGAAACGGGAATAAAACTTTTTAAAAAGGATGAGAAGGAAGAGTTGAAAGGGAGGATGAAGTAAGAAGGAGGGAAGCCTAGTAAAGGGGTTGCTCTAGCGAGGGATGCAACCAGGAAGGGAGGGTAGAGGAGATGTCTCGCGCATCAGGACACCCAGATGCAAAGCTGGCAAATTTAAAGATTTTTTTTTGTAATCTGCTTCAGGTCCAAGAACCACGACAACGCTGAGCTAGGGGTTCAATATTCGCCAGCCTGGACCAAAAGGCAAAGGAAGAGGTTACAAGTTAATGTTCTTTATAAAGTTAAGACAAAGTAAAAAGGCACTCTAGTTAAGAAAACACATAATAAGTACTCAAAAAAGTTAAGATGAAGCAGGTTGAGGGTTTCGATATTCTTGAAAAAAATAATAATAATGAAATAAATAATTCTTCTATAATATTGTTTAAAATGGGTCTTTGATTAAGCGTTTCCTATCTTTAAATTAAAATAAAACAAAGTGTGTGTGAGATATTATCAATTTTTTGTATTCGTTTGAAAGATATATCAATATCATTATGTATGGAATAAACATCGTTCAAATGTCCGCCGCTGCTTCTCTGGTGGCGCGCATCAGAAATGTCCAATTTTCTATGACTCTGGCGCATATTATCAATGTGAATTTGACCGATAGCAAGAGTTATGTTGGCTTTGAGGGCCGCTCTGACTTGTGGCTAATTTGCAAGCACCTATGACTTCAGAAAATTCCACAAGAAAAAGTCTAACGGGGTCAAATCGCAAGATCTCGGTGGCCAGTTCAAATCACCTCCTCGTGAGATGAACATTCCCTCGAATCGCTCGTGCAGAATTTCTAATGTGGCGTGAGCTGTTTGGCGCATAGCGCTGTTTGAAAATTTTCTTGTTGACGTTCCCATTCATCCAGAAAAGGGCCTCTCCCTAAGAATAATTTTTTAATGAAAATTAGGGTCGGTTTCGAACTGCCCATTAAAAAAAATACACGTCGTTGTCTATGGTCCTTTACCTACAGCTCCTGGGTCAGTTGAATTGTTTACGGGGGGAGGCCTAGTTGTTATCTGCAAAAGGCCGAGTTCTTGCGAGGAGCGACGGAAAATCGACTGCCTCGGATTCTACTGCATACTCTCACGGACAGCAGCAATGTTTTCGGCAGATCTTGCGTTTCGTCGACGTTCGGGTGTTGGTTGATCGTTTATTGAACCAGTGTACTCAAATGTATCCTCCACACTTCGAATAGTCCTCTCGGACGATTATGTCACCCTTTAAATGGGCGAAGCGTACGGAACGTTTCCCGAACAGAACACCCATTTTGATAAAAAAATTTATCATTTGCACGTGTTGTTGAATGCTATATACATCCGTGGTGATTTGACAAAGCAGACTGAATAAATGACAGCCAATTTGACAGATGAAGCTTCAAGAATATGTCCGAAATCAACTGTTAAAGTCCCTTTTGGAAGACCCTTTAGCTTATACGCTACATAATATTACTTCGTTAAAAAAACAAAGTTTCTTCAATATTATCAAAAAACTAATCAATTTCTCTTTGGATTTATTCGTCCATCAACAAAATAAAATTTCATCAAAACAAAATTATGTAATATAACTTTGTATCCTCCTGCTAATGACGATTGATATCCTTCTTTGAAAAGAACAAACACATAATATGTACAACGATATTATATAATTATAAATGAACAAAAAATTGTGTGCGTAAAATTACACGTCAAATGCGGACGGATATTATTATCCATTTTCCATCTTCCGATTCTGTATAATATTTTGACACTTTTGATATGTTCCTTTCTCTTGTAACATCTTATCTTTCAACTATATATAACTTTGTTGTGAACAGTTAAGACAAATTATGCCACTGGCAGATAAAATTAAAATGACACACTTCCTCTTACACAAAATTATAATTTCATAAATTTAACGTACCTACATATATAATTAGGTATAAAGTTAAGGAGCAAGATTTAATGTTCTACACCTTGACATTTTACAGATATTTCTTTGCTTGACATGCCTCATAGAAATAGAATGGCTCACTCTAGCTTATCTATTTGATTAATGCTATTTCATGCTGAATGAACTAGGAACGATAAACAATATTCCTTATACCTATGTACATATAATGGGAATACTGTGTAAACAGGAAATACCAAATGTATCTTTGTTAGTGATTATTAAATCCATCGTCATCAGGATCAGAGGACTATTTGAATGCTTGTATGCACCTATTGTATACGTGTCGTGTAAGTTAAAAAATAATAGTTATTTGTTGTTTTTTTTTTGTACAGGATTATTTGCTTTTAATGTGGATTGAATATGCTTGTCTGTGTACAGGAATCTCCAAGCAACGAAGCGTGTGGACAGTCAACTCCAAATAATGTGTATTTTATTTGTTTACAGTGAGAAGGTAATTTCCAAAATCACTTATCTGACTTGAAGGTAGTTTTGTATAAAATGCGAAAAACATTTCCTTCACTTTAGAGAAGAGATCAATAACTAAATAAATAAATAATAGAGCAAAAATACATTCTACAAATTTATTCCTCACATTATTTTTATAAAATTAAAGTTTTTGAAATACATATAACTTTAGTCTCTATATATAAACGGTCTTATTTATTAGATTTTTGTCTACTTAGACACTGTCTAACTATTTTCAAATTGATGGAAATATGCTTTATTTAATAAAAATAAATATCACATTATTCACGGTTAAGACAATCTACTCTTGTGTCTAAGTTTGGCAGCTATAAGACAACAATAAACAAGGCTTTTGAACACATTTTTTAAAGTTGGACAGTTGTCTAAAGTTAGACAACGTTTATAAATAAGGCCAAAAATATTTAGTTATAAATTCAGTATATCTGCTTTTGGAAGTAAATTTTATTTAAAAAGGCTTTTTTTTGGTAGTAAAATCACAAAACAATATTTCTTTGTAAAAAATAGTTAGAAAATAATTAAATACTAATCTAGGTATTTACAAATGTAATTTTAAATAAATTAAAGAAAAAATAACAGCCAATTCAGTGTTATGCGTCGTGGCAGCTTCAATCAACAAATTAATAAGATGCACGACTGGATCGCACGAACTTGCTCTTATGTACACACTGTGGTTTAAAAGTCTTAATAATTTTAAAAACCTTTCATCTGATAAAAAAATTTAATTAGTTATTGAAGCCCATATTGACACCTGCTAAAAATATAGCCTAGTTTAAGGAAGTAATATATGAGCACATAAATATGAACAATATAGCACCGTGATGTCTTGCACTTCGCACTTATGCATGGAATTTACAGTTGAGACTGAAAAAATGTTAAAAAATAAAATGAGAAATTAATTAATTAAAAAAAATATTTGAAATTGATTTGACTTCAACGCAATGTACACCAAGTGATTTCTTACACAGATCTTAATTTATGCGAAACAAATTTTAAAAATCTTTGGAGCGGTTTTTTAAAAAATTAATTTTTTTCCCAATAATATGGTAGATCGTTCTGTTATAATGTTTACACAAAAATTTTAATCATACCGGTTTTTAAACATTTGGTATGGGAGGTACCTACCGTTATTTAAAATAACTTATTTTTGGTTATAAGAAAAAAATGTATTCAAAATCTGCTAGATAATGTCAAAAAACTGCTGGGTGCTAAGTTTAATAAAAATCGACCGAGTCGTTTTCGAATTATTAAGTTCTCAAAAAATAATTTTGAATCTATTTTTAAAAATTCCAAATAAATTTTTGCAAATTTTGGTACACAATACTTTTAAAATTATTGTAAACATTCTCGGTAAACAAATTGATTAAATTCAGTTGAACCGTTTTTGAAAAAAAAAAGAAAATCAAACTAATCGTTCTATGGGAGGTACTATTTAAAATCATTTTTCTGAAAATGTTTTTTTTTTTTTTTTTATAAAATGGTAGAATTTTCGTGAAAAAGATTACTGAATTTTTTTCTAAAAAAAGTTGTGGCAAGTTTTTAAGAAAAATAAGATTTTCATAAATTGGTAAAAAAATGTGTACGTATTTGGTTTAAAAAAAAATGAAAAAAAAAAAAAAAATTGCGGGGGAATGCCCAAAAAATGCTAGGTACCAAGTTTAAAGAAAATCGATCCATCCGTTTAGGCTACAGCCGAAAGGACAGACAGACAGAATTGCGAGACCCACTTTTATGACAACATTGATCAGAAAATCGAGTTCGATTTTTTTTACGAATCCGTAACTTGCCGGCTTGGTCTTTACTGACACTTTCTGGCCAACGGGGGTTAAGATCCGACCATTTGTTTACAAACCAAAAAACTTATCAGTGTTAAAAGCTCCAATTACAATGACTTAATATCAATAAATCGTAATAAGCAAAATGTGAATTTTTCGTCGTTAAAAATTTATTTCCATAATGCTAGTGGTCTTCGAACAAAAATAGTCGATCTTTTTAATAACTCTTGCCACATGAATTATGACGTTATTGTTGTTGTTGAATCTTGGCTCTACAATGGAATTGCTTCTACTGAACTTTTTGATTGTAAACTTTATAATGTTTACCGTCGTGATCGCTGCAGTTCATCAAAGGAACGTGGAGGTGGAATAATTGTAGCTGTCCGGCATGATATATCTGTCAATCAAATCATCCTTCCTTTTGGAGATATTGAACAATTATGTTTATCTGTTAGAGTTAATACTATTCCTAATGCAAATGTATTTTTTATTGTTAGTTATGTGCCTCCTGTTAATATGAAAAAAGATATTGAGCTCATATTTATAGATTATATTTATTCTCTAAATTTGATTCAAGTTAATAATATTACCAATTCTTTGATGAAGATTTTAGATCTAATTTTTATTTGTTGTGATGATTTTTAAATTCATGTAACTAATGCTCCTTTTTCTCTTTTAAATGATTCACTACATCATAAAGAACTTCTTTTAGAAATAAAGTATTATGCTTACTCATTAAATGATGTAAATTTAAAGGTTAAATCTTATAATTTTCTGAAGACTAATTTTGTAGAACTAAATAATTTTCTGTCTAATATAAACTGGTCTAATGAATTAATGTTTTTAGATTTACAAAATATGTATAATCGCTTCATTGAAATTTTGTTAATGGGTTTTGATAAGTTTGTTCCAATTATGCATAGAAAAAAGTCTTTTGAAACTCCGTGGAGTAATAAACAGCTCCGTAATCTAAAAAAATTAAAACGCCATGCCTATAATAAATACAAGAAATCAAAAAATCAAGCTGATTACTTAAATTTTAGTAAACTTCGAAAGGATTTTATTATTCTCAGTAAATTTCTATACAGAGCTTACATCTTAAATATCGAGAGTAATATCAAAACCAATTGCAAATCGTTTTGGTCGTTTATTAACCTGAAAAGAAAGTCTGTTGGAACCCCTAATTCTATGTTCTTTAGAGGAATCGATTCCTCGGACATAAATACAACAGTCGAATTGTTTGCTGACTTTTTCCAATCAGTCTACTCTTCTTTTGCATTTAATAGTAGTTCATTGGATAACTTAGTAAATAAGATTGATCTTGGTTCAATCCAATTAAGTAGTGAAGAAATTTTATCTGCGATGAACTCTCTAAAGTCAAATGCTAATTCCGGTCCAGATGGCATACCCGCCTTAATTCTGAAAAACTGTTGTAATTCGATTTATTGTCCGTTACTCACTATCTTTAACAAATCTCTTTCGGATGGTAACTTCTTAAATGAGTGGAAAATTTCGTACCTTGTGCCAATTCATAAGTCGGGTGCTAAAAATAATATTGAAAACTATAGAGGTATTTGTAATCTCTCTGCAATTCCCAAGTTATTTGAAAGCTTAGTGAAAAAGAAACTAGATTTTCTTACGTGTGAGTTTTTGGCTGCAGAACAGCACGGCTTTGTCTCTGGTAGGTCTACGGTGACAAATTTAACTTATTTCACATCATATGTCACTAATACTATGGAAGAAAGATCTCAAATCGATGCCGTTTATACGGATTTTAGTAAAGCATTTGATTCAGTGAATCTCCTAACACTAATAAAAAAGCTTGAAATATTTGGATTTCATTCAGAATTGCTACGTTGGTTATCTTCTGATGTATGCAGATGATCTCAAACTGTTTTTAAAAGTAAAAAGTTTAGAAGATTGTCAGAAAGTTCAATCTGACCTCAATAGTTTATCCTATTGGTGTCATGTCAATGGTCTTAAACTTAATATTAAAAAATGTAATGTGATCTCTTTCTCAAGGAAAACTATTTGCTTATTGTTTGACTATACAATTGAATCTAAACCTATTAATCGAGTCTCAAGGATTAACGATTTAGGTGTAATACTTGACTCTGCCCTTTCTTTTAAATTCCATTTTGATTACTTGATCCCTAAAGCTAATTCGTTGATAGGCTTCATTAAGCGAAATGCTAAAGATTTTAGAGATCCTTACGCTCTTTTATCATTGTATATATCTCTTGTTAGATCGATTCTTGAATATGCAGATGTTATTTGGTGCCCCGCATATAAAGTTCACTCTGACCGGCTTGAAAAAGTTCAGAGACGGTTCACTAAATATATATTCCAACAAATGCATTGGAGCTTTTGTCCAGAATATAAGGCTAGGTGCCAATTACTGGGTATAAAATCCCTGGAATCCCGTCGAAAAGTTCATAGTGTAATGCTCATTAGAGATTTACTCTGTTATAACATAAAGTGTCCATCACTTCTTGCATTGGTTCCTATTTATGTTCCAGCTAGAACACTGAGAGCTAGATTTTTTATATTTCAAAGAGCACATAATACTAGATATGGCTGTAATGAGCCTTTATCCAGGTCCATTGTTTATTTCAATGAAGTGTCGTTAAGTATTGATTTTTTATGTCTTACTCGTGAAAAATTCAAATCAGAAATCTTATATTTTTTAAAATTTTAACTTTTTATTGGAGTGCCACATATCTGTTAGCTGTAAAATGCTTGTAGATAAAACTAAACTAAATTAATAATAGTACCTGTATATCGCAAGTAAACATTATAACATTGGGGTAGGGTGATGATCATCTCAAGGGTCAGTTTTAAATTTTTATCAACCCCCGCTATCATAATTTGAATTTTCTAGCTCCTATTATGCAAAAACTATCCTGTCCCGCAATATGATGCAAGTTTCAATGGTAATAAACACACTTGTTTCTTAAAATCAAACTTTAAATTTTTAATTCTTTGGCACCCAATAATTGATGGCAAAATTTTAAATTAGTAGTTTACTTTAAATTATGTATATAAGAATATTGGGCGTGGCAACAGGCGGTTTTTACCAAAATCACTTTTTACTGCGAATTATAACAAACTGTAAGAAATTAGAGGAATATCATTTTAGTTATTTTTGAATTTATAAGATAACATGACGATTTAAAAAAATATATGAAATTTATCATACAAATACAATATAATGTACTTAAATTCCGTAAGAAAACTGGATTTTGGTCGAGAGCTTTATTTTTATGTCTTAAGCAGTTCCTCTTAATATTTAGACCAGGGGTGGAATCGGCTAAGGATAAGTGATTTTCACATCAACCATAGTCACATGTGATTGTTATTGATTTTCCATCTGAGTAAGGTGATTCAACTGAATTCAAATCAATTGAATAATTTCCAATGACATTTTTGTCAAAAAAAATGGTTGCCATGGTGAATGTTTCAAATTATGAGATATAGAAAATATAGAATGAAAATCACGTCTATAATATTATAATTCTTATATTTTTCTCATTTTTCGAAATACAGTAAAATTTTTTGACCAGAAGAATGTTTATTTTTGCTTGTATGAATGTTAAAAAAAGAACTAAGAAAATTTGCTCAATTTTTGTAGGCCGTTGGTAACTCTAGTCTTACTTTGGCAAATACGCCAAATTTTATGGGAAATTATAATCACATTTTTGCTATGATAGCTCTTTAGCTATCAAATGTGATATCATCTTACACAGACTGAATTGGTTGATTGTGATTGTGACATATCGCAAATCACCTTACACGATTACACCCCAGGATTAAAGTTCTTAGTGTCAAATTTGTAAAACAACAAAACAACAACAAAAACTGTAAGGTGTTTTGAACGAAGTGTCAAGGATGTCAAGGTTGTAGGTTGCGCGTAGGGGAAAGGTTGAGACAGTTCGAACAGTGAGACTTTCCATTTTTTTGCCTGCCAGAAACACTGACAGACATGCCGATAAAGCCAATAACGTTTGTTTTCCGTTCCGCAACTTTTAATTCTATTCACAACAAAAGCAAGTTTCGCATGTGTTCTCAATGAGATGAAGACCTAAAAAAAGGTTAAAGTTTTTTTTGTATTGTGTTTTTAAAATTTGTTTAGAAAGATCAAATAATCAGGTAAGTGAACTTTTTTTTTCCTTATTTGTTTAGAATTATGTGTTCTTTCATTATACAAAAAATAACATTTAAGGTAGCTTTGTCATTTTTGTATTCTAAAAATCAAGCACTGAGATGAGACAGATTCAAAGGTCGAACAGTGAGACATGTAAAATACCATGAATTGAAATGTGATTTTTTATCTATCTATTCTTTCTATTCAACATAAAATGTTTTTCTTATTTATTGTTATTTGTATTGCTATAAATTTTCATTAAAAATAAATGAAAAATATGAATTTATTAAATTTTTTTTAAAACCTCAATGTAATTTTAGTTAATTTTTTTTTTTCTTACAAGAACACGTTTGTGGTTGTTTTTTTTTCCTTTAAATTAGTAAATAATACATATCTTAAAAAATATTATATCATGTGTGTTTTTGATAAAAAAAAAAATTGTTTAAAACGAATTTTTAATAAAGTTATTGTATTGTCCTATTGTTCGCCCTTCGCTGTCTCATTGCTCGAACCCCTGGCAAACAGTAAGACAGTTTGACATTCTTTAACAATCTAAATCATGGTATAGTAATTTTTTTATTTATTCACTAAACTTTATATGCCAAAATGCAAGGGAAATACTTCATGAGGTATCACCAAAAAAAAAAAAAAAACATTTTGATAACTCAAAAGCCTTTTGGAGATATAAGATAACCGTTTAAAAAAAAAGTGTCTCACTGTTTCATACTTTCCTAAAAAAAAAAAATATTTTAACATTTTTTATCGAAAGAGTCTGAGTTATACAGATTTTAAGAAAAAATTGCCCCTTCCTTCCTGCCAATAACACGCACACAGAAATGGTAAAGAGTTGTAAATCACTATAGGCCCTCGCAGTGCCGTAGCCAGGATTTTGGTTCGGGGGAGCTTGCTTCCAAATTTTACGAGGAAGTCTTTAAACAAAAAACTATATATATTCCAAATTTATTGATTTTTAATATTTTTATTAGTTTTTAAATTGTATGTACTCAAACGAACATACATATACATACTTAAATTATTTTTTTAAACACACATTTTTTCAAAGCAGAAGACGTCTTGATTTTTTTTAACATGAGATCAATCACCTTATCTGGATCCACATTAATATCTGAATGAACAGATATCATAGCAAGTGAGCTTAATCTTTCAGTCCCCATAACGCTTCGGGACACTGTTTTAATCCTTTTCATAGTTGAAAAGGTTTTTTCAACACTAACTGTGGTCACTAGGGACGTGGCCAAAACCGTAAGCAAGAAATTTATACCTCTAAAGTAAGTCTTGTCACATATATCAAGCAATTTTAAAACTTCGATAGAAGGATCAATCGACAATATTTTTTCGCGCCAGAGAATGTACTCAGCTTTCACAGCTGACAACGAAATTGCATTATCAAAGTAACATGTTAGCTTTCTCCATTTCGTTGACTCGCCCAACTGCGGAAAAACCTGGGAGAAGGGCTTGAAACGATTATAAAACGTCTTCGTTGATCATGGATCTGTGCGTAAGATTTTGTATTAACGAATCTATACAAGGAATCAATAAAGACACTCTAAAATAGGATTCAGTAGAAGAGGTTTCTGGATTGGAACACGTTGTGTGTTTCAATGAAGTTCTTGGAGCTCTTAATTCAACTTCAAATAAGTCTCCTAAATTCAATACAAAATTGTATGCATACCTAAATAGTCTCTTGTTTCTTTACGAAGTGTTTTTAAGTAGTTGAGAACTTCAAATAAACTATACCTACCTGGATAGTCTCCTTATTTTTATAGATTTGAATTAGTATATTAGAAAGTTTTAGTTTTTATTTTAGACTTTCGGAGGGGGGGGGCTTCAGCCCCTCAAGCCCCCCCTCTGGCTACGTGCCTGGGCCCTCGTTCTACACGAGCTATCGTGCCACCCAATTTATTTATTCATTCATAAATTTTGCACTTTTCAGCCGAGAAATTTAAAAATCTTATAGTTTTATTGTATAGATTATAAATTAAGAGTAGGTAGTTTTAAAGAAATGCTGATGATAACATAAAAATGAAATTCTGCACCAAAATGTGTTATTAATCCGATATAGTCTTTATATTTTTACAGATGGATATCGAAACTTTTTCTGACTCCTTCCTAAGCTCATTCATTGAATTCTGAAATTGGAGTGAATGTCTCCAAGCATTCGCAAAATCCCTAAAAGTTGAATGAATGAATATATTTTGGGGCTAATTGCACTGCGACCTTTAGATCTATTGTGCTCCATATGGAGCTGGACGAGGTTGCTCATCTTACAACTCCTCCTCCCAACCTATTTCTCCTAGGAGTTTAAGTATTTGTGGTATTTTCAGAGAGGATAAGTTGCTCTCTTCCACTTGGTATAGTCCCAGGTGTTTATTTCTTTGGTACATAAGTGCATTGCAATCTCCTAGTATGTGATTCGGTGTTTCCTCATGGGTATTGCAGAATCTGCGAGTGGCACTACTTACTAGGCCTAGAATATTTAAGTGCCTTCTGAGTTTACAGTGGCCGGTGAGGAGGCCCGTTATAATTCTCAGGTTGTTCCTACTTAAGTTGGTGCAGTCCTTGGAGCGTTCTTGGTTATAGTTTCCAAGAAGGAGTTTGGTCTGCCTCAGTTTTTATTTATTTATTTATTAATTCAAATCTACGATATTACATCCACAGATTTTGCTTAAATTACTAAATTATAAGCTTAGCATAAAATAATTAATAAAGAATTACAAAGAATTTTGAATAAGATATGTAACGTTCGTTTTAAATTGATAGCTAGGTACAAAAAGATCTAGGTCATCATAATAGATATTAAAAAGCGTACAACAATGAGAAATTGGCTTACGCTGTCCATAATTAGTAGAATGAGGTGTTTCGAAAATAAATTGCATCATTCGCAATGATCTACTTGGTGCATAAATACTCAATGAAGAAAGCAAATCTCCATTACAAATAATGTCACGAACAAACAAACCACTATATTATACTCTACGCCTTGACTCAAGAGTTTGCATTCCCAGCAACAAACAGTTTTGGGAGTTCTTTCCAAATTTTGGATTTTTTGGTCTCCTCTTCTTCTTTGATTCTATTTTTGATCACATTCTCTCCTAAGCCGCAATAGGGCTCAGGTCCCGTTAAGGTGGTCATTGCTCCTATTTTAGATAGGGAGTCTGCCTCTTCATTTCCCTGAACGCCTACGTGCCCAGGTACCCAATGAAGCGTGACATTATTGTTTTTGCCAAGTTCATTTAGCCTGCCCACACATTCCCACACATTCCCACACATTCCCACACATTCCCACACTATTTTGGAGTTAATGGTATATGAGCTCAAAGCTTTGAGCGCTGCCTGATTATCCGACATAATGGCAATGTTTTGTTTTCGGTAATTCATTTCGAGATTTCGATCTGCACATTTTCCTATGGCATTTACTTCGGCTTGGAAAATGCTTGTTGACTGTCCCATCGCGTTGGAAAGTTTGGTTCTAGGCCCAAGCACTCCTGCCCCAGTCCCTTCAGATGTTGTCGATCTATCAGTGTACCACTTGATGGCATTTGCTTTCAGTGTGTAGTTAACTGTTTCACCTATCCACTCTTTTTTGCTACTTAACTTCGTTTGGAAGTTTTTCTCGAAGTTGTATTTTTTAAGCATGCTATCTCTAGGAATGTCAATAAGGTTTGTTACTGTGGATTTTGGCAAACAGTTTCTAATACTGAGACATGCATTTTCCAGTCCCAGTTCCCTCTTTGGCAAATCTCATGATAGCTCCCTTTGCCATACAACTGCACCATAGGTAATGATGGGTCTTACCATCATGGTGTACATCCATCTGAGGCTGTCTGGTTTGCAACCATTAAGGCCTGTGTGGCTTTCCCGACTGTTGTTTCTACGTGTTTTGTCCAGAGGAGTTTACTATCTAGTGTAATTTCTAAATATTTTACCTCTCTCTTGGTTTCAATTACCTCGCCAGCTAATCGAATAGGCATCCCTAAAAGTTATACTCCTTCTTAAAATGTGTCTAAACTCTAAAGTTAAGACTTTATTATATTACACCAACATCCGAGCATATTTTTTTTCGATTTTTAACACAAAATCTTATCCTTTCCTGTCCTGTCATGAAACTTATTAAACTAACTTCTGAATTCACAGTAGGTATGTAATTATCATATATTCATAAGGTTTCATAAAAATTCATGAGAGAATGAGTAAGAAATAAATTAAATTAACCAACCACGCAGGCATTAATTTGCTGTCAAAACTTTTTTTTTTTTTAACCATCAACAAGAAACAAGAAGTTATTTTTTTGTACAAAAAACAAGAAAAAAATAAATAAATTATAAACAATGACTTTGGCAGAATATATTATAGATGGAGAAATAACTTCGTCTTTGAATGAGAATCATACCAATAAAGTGCTCCCATTTGTAATTTATAAAATCGCTTCATAAAATGAGAATTCTTAAAATCAGTTCTATAATCTTATGCTCATATTGAAATTATGGAGAGAGCGCAAGGACCTTGTTCGTTATGTTGCTGATGAGATTTCGTCAAGCCTGACAAAGTTCGTATATATAAATATCGAATATATGTACCTGCTTGCTTCATCTGAAAATTTGACTGAGATTTTACTATACCAAACCCCACATCCGGAAGGAAACACCAAAGAGGCGATATACATAGGCCCTGATGATGTTTTAGACTTGGTGTGGGTAAGCAGCATCTAAGCATATATACCTACATATACATATACTCTTATAAAAGCCAGCCCTCGGCGAAACCAATTTATATTTGGCACCCTCGTGGAAAATTGCCTCAACTTCGGTTTCTAACGAATTTATATTTGGCATCAGTCTTGATTCCCTTCCCTTATATCCCAAACCATCAGTAATTCAGTCTGTGGCGCAGAAAGCCTGTCATGGTGTATATAAATATACGTAGGGGGTAGGGTATAGCTATATTATTATAGGAAGGTTGGTAATAAGTTTATTCAAGCGTACAACCTCTCATCATCAGGTTTAAACTGATGATGGGGATGGGGGGGGGGAAGAGAAAGGAGGGTATGCTGTTGCTAAAAACAAACTCACATCTTCTTTCCTATACATCCAGGATATATGTATGTATATATTTATGTTTTTTTGTATTTATTTCAAATAAATCGAAGAAGAGCCTTCAATATCTAATTTTTTTTTTAAGGTTTTTGTATTGTTATTATACGTTGGAGTTGGGGAGATTTAAATTTCGATTATGGCCACTTAACGATACCGCAAAATTTCAAACCGATGCATTTGCCAAATTTATGAATTTTTATGAGGGTTTATACGTTATTTTGTATCAGTTGGCGTTTTTTGTTTCCTTTATGTGAAGCAGAATGAAGTTTAGAGGAAGCGTGGCTGTGGGTGCTATGGGCGAGGGAAAGTAGATGTACAACAAGGTCGCATATACTTGCTGATGTAAATACAGAAGAGCCTTAAGGTAACGTGGATGGGTTATCATTTTCTGTCAATAATAATGAATAATCGATTGTTATACCATTAAAGTAAGCTTTAGTATTTTGAGAACCTACGTATTTTTTACATATTATATTTAAAATTACTCTGTTTTTATAAAAACAGAACTATGCCCTTAAACCAATCCCCAACCCATAAATTACTGAAAATAAAAATGTCTATAAAAGTAAACGGATGTCTTTTGAAAAATAATGTATAGATGCGAATCATGGATTTATGATGATTCATTTAGGGAATTTTCACACTTATTGTATAAGGACATAATTTAAAAATTGTATTTGAAGATTTATGTGATGTTCTTGGTTGGTTTAGCGTTCGCAGTTTGGCGAATTGTAATGTGTCTGAAAATTAATGTGCTCGAAATGAGTCATGATTTCGTATATAGACGTAATTTTTAAGAAAATTGAAAATCGTTTTATAAAATTGAATGATCTAATTTTTGTGAAAAAAAAAAAACAGTCAGCAAAATAAAATTTGATTTTGCTTAATGGGTATATATTTTTTTATTAGGAAAGTTTTATGGGAAACAAACGAAATACCTATATAAAAATATGTAAATGAATAATATTTTTGTTTATGTTTATCTTAATCTTTTTATTAAATTCTTCATTAAAAAAAATTGCATTTGTTTTACAGAAAAACTGTAGGGTCTTCTTTAATAGGAACTTTTGAACTTTGACAGTTGATAGCGGCCATATTGTTGAAGCTACGTCTGTCAAATTGACTGTCATTTATTCAGTCTGTTTTTCCAAATCATAATGGATGGATTTAGGGTTCAACAACACGTGCAATTGATATGAAATTGTTTTATCAAAATGGGTGTTCTAGTGGGCAACGTTCCGCACTCACTTTACGGTGAGGCTCATTTCTGGAAGAATGGGTACGACGACAAATAAAATTGTCAAATTTGGGACGATACCAATCCAAATGAGATCCAAGAGCATCCAATGCATCCCACAAAAATTCAATGTTTGGTGTGGTTTTTGGGCTGGCGGCGGCGGAGACGTCATTGGTCTATATTTCTATGAAAAGGACGTTGGCCAGGCCATCACCCCGTTAGACTATTTCTATGTACTTATTTATCTTTTATTTAGTTTAATACATCAAGTATGCACTTAAATTAAGCTTGACACTGACAGCTGTTTCCTCCTCGAAATCTTAACAGAAAGTCAGTATTATACCTCCGCGGAATGAAATGAGTCGCTTTTCGCTTAAACAATGTTGGGAAATATTGAAAACTTATTTCCAAAGCAAGTGCTGTGTATCTAGCCAAAACAGTGTGTTTTTTGAAAGTTTTCGGTTTTTGCCGAAATGAAGCACCCACCGCGCCTGCTGTACGCAAGTTTCTGCAAAAAGTTCGTTAGACTGGTATGCTAGTGAACAACACTCATGTTTCCCGTCGTCGTACGGTGTGCACAGACGAGAATGTGGATTGTGAACCTGTTTTCTTCGAAAATGAAGCTGGGAACAACGTTTCGGTCAACAGTGGGTGTTACAGAGCCATGTTAACCGACTTTTTTTTTACTGAAATTGAAGACATGGATTTGGACGACCTCTGGTTCATGCAGGATGGTGTGCCATGCCGCACAACCCATGCCACAATCGATCTTTTGCGCACCAAGTCTTGGCGATGTCAATTGGCCGCCTCCTATTTTATTAATTTTGAGAGTTAAAATACTATCTAAACACGAAATTTGATCCAATTCATTAAAACTGGTTGCTTTGTGACAAACACTTATTTTGGCACCCCCTGTGGTTATGCCTTTTCAGCCAAATCATTTAAATTTTTTTTCAAAGAAATAGAATCATTTCCATGAAACCAAGAAATTAAAAACGTATTGGTGGTGGTCGGATTTTACGTAACACAATTTTTTTTTCATTTATAAAAACAAACTGTGAAAATTTCCTCCAAATCGTTAGAACCCATTCAGAAAAACCAAAAAAATAGAAAGTAGGTGTGGCAATAGGTGGATTTTACCAAAAATAATTTTTAAATCCAAATGATTTGAGAGGTTTTCGAGAAAGAGCAGTTTTCGCTAAATAAACTAATACTGAAAGGAGGCATGACAGTGAGCGGATTTTACTTAAATCAATTTTTAAATTTTTTACTCGTTCATAAGATCAAAATCTAAAAATTTTATCAAAATTGTTAGAGCTGTTTGCACATTTTGTGACGCCCCCTGTTTACGGCCTTGGGCTACACCCATTGTTTTGTTAAGATTAACTTGGAAATCAAATTATTACCTATCTAAAGGATTAGCGCCCCTTCTAAACATAAGATTGCATCCAAATTGTTAGACTTAAAATAGAATTGAGCAATGAGCGTCCTTTAACACCTCCTAAGTTACGGGTATGGATGATACTTATTTTTATTAGCTTTGGAAATTAAATTATTATCTAAATTAAAAATTCCATCCAAATTGTTAAAACTGTTGCTTAAGTGCCCCCTTAGTTATGGGCCTGGATAATACCTATTTTTATTACCTTTAAGAGTAGAATATTATCCAAATGCAAAACTTAAACCAAATCATTTAACCCATTGTTGAAATAAGCGCCCTTTATGAGCCCCTGGGCTACGGACCTAGATGATACACCTATCTAGATCATTTTTTCAAAGTAAAATTATGTCATAATATAAAGTTTCATCAAAATCGTTAGAACCGTTTCAGAGAAACCAAAAAATTAGAAAAAAGGGGCGTGGCTGTAAGCGGGTTTTACCAAACTTTATTTTTAAATTTTTGTCTTGTTCACAAGAAAATAGGCCCTGAAAATTTTATCTAAATCATTTGAGTCGTTTCTGAGAAATAGAGCGGGTACCACTAAAAAACGTAATAAAAAAGTGGGCGTGTCAGTGGGCGGATTTAAATAAAACTAATTTATTTTTTTTTTTTTGTTGATAAGAACAAAATATCAAAATTTCATCAAAATCATTAGAGCCATTTCCGAGAAATGATGATAATCCTCAAGTGTATGTTGAGACACCGTTACATCCACAAAAACTGACTGTTTGGTGTGCTTAATGGGTTGGTGGAATAATTGGTCCGCACTTCTTTAAAAACGATGCGGACCAGAAAGTTACAGTCAATGGTGACCGCTATAGAGCCATTATTACTGACTTTTTCGTTCATCAATTGAACAACCATGATGTGCAGGACCTGTGGTTTCAACAAGGCGGTGCAACATGTCACACAGCTAATGCCACAGTTGATTTATTGAAGGAAACATTTGGTAACCGCATAGTTTCACGTTACGGACCCGTGAATTTGCCTCCAAGATTGTGCAATTTAACGTCGCTTGACTATTTTCTGTGGGGATATGTGAAGTCGCTAGTCTACGCCGATAAGCCCAAAAGAATTGACCACTTCGAGGACAACATTCGCCGCATTATTGCTGATATACGGCCACAAATGTTGGAAAAATTCATCAAAAATTTAACCTCCAGATAAGACTACGTCCGAGCCAGCCATGGCCGTCATATGCCAGAAATTATATTTAAATTAAAATGCCAGAAGATCATCTTTCAAAAAAAGGAAATTTAATGTCAATTTAAAAAATCATCTTTATTTTATTCCATTTCAAAGTTCTATACCTCTAAAAAAACACCCTTTATAATGAATATATATATATATATAACTACAAGAGTAATTATAAGAAAGATAAGATATACATAAGTATACTAGAGACACTGCAATTAAGTACGGATATGAATCCAGAAAATCAGAAGATGTCGTGTGTAATCAGGAGGGTAAGAAATTATTGGAACTGAGCAATGATTTTGGGTTATCAGTTTTAAATGGAAAAACGCCGAGCGACAGTTTGGGAAGCTTTACTTTTGCTGGAGGACAAGGTAACTCAGTTATAGACTATTGTCTTGTCGGTGGAGACTGGATTTCGGCTGTTGAAGACTTTTGTGTTGTAAATGAAATTTATTCGGATCATTTCCCAATTGAGGTCAAAATTGGATTTAAATGCACTCAGAAACAAAGTAAGCTAACTAAAAGCAACCAAATCGAAAAACTCAGATGGAAGGAAAACTTAGCCAATGAATTCAGAAGCCGTATCACCACGACACTTAATACTACTGCTACACTCTTTATACCATTCTTCGAACTAGAAAGTATTTTAATAAATGCTGCAAGAATTATGCAAAACAATCAGTCTTCAAAAATTGTTTTCAAAAATGAATGGTACAATTATGATTGTGAAAAATCAAGAAATAAGTCTTTAGCTTGGCTTAAACTGTATAGAGGCAATAGCAATAATACTTTTCTTAAAGAACAATACTTAAAATCAATAAAAGAGTTCAAGAAAATATGCAAAGAGAAAAAAGTTATTTACTTTGAGAGAATGGCCCTAAGGTTGAGTAACGTAAGAGATACTGCAGAATTTTGGAGGCTAACAAGAAAAATCAACGGTGAAACTACAACACAAACATTAAAAGTAGAAATGGATGAACTAAAAAACTTTTTTAAAGCAAGCGCAACACAAGCAGATGTTCATACAACCTGGTCATTCGCTAAACCTTTAACTGAAGACAACAATTTGGATGGATGTATAACGTTTGAAGACGTTTGTGATGCTCTTACAAAAATATCTTCAAATAAAGCGCCCGGATCTAATGGAGTACCAATTGAATTCTACAAAAACAGTCCAGACGACTTCAAAAAACACCTGGCTACCTGTTTAAATATAATATACCAGTTTGGGATTGTTCCAGATTACTTTTATGACGCTCTTTTAACTCCGATATATAAAAAAGGAAACCCTGCGATTCCAAGTAATTACAGAGGCATTTCGTTATTGAACTCTGCCTTAAAGATCTACTCGTCGATACTGCTTAAGCGCCTCTCAAAGTGGGTCGAACTGAACAACAAGCTAAGCGAGTTCCAAGCCGGATTTAGAAAAGGATATAGTACTGTGGACAATGTTTTTATATTGGCAAATTTAGGACAAATGAAACTCAACAGAAAACAAAAAATGTACGCTTTCTTTGTTGATTTTAGAGCCGCGTTTGACTCCATTGATCGAAAGTGTCTATTTTATAAGCTATGTAGTATTGAAGTATCTTACAAGTTCATAAGAGCAATAGAAAAACTCTATGAATCTACAACCGCAATGGTATACGATGGAGAACATGTTTCTCAAAAATTCGATGTGGAAATTGGATTACGTCAAGGATGTTGTATAAGTCCATTGTTGTTTTCATTGTATATCGATGACATCACGGAAGCATTACCAGGAGGAGTATCCTTAGCGGAGATGAAAATAAAAGTAATCCTTTACGCCGACGACATCGTCTTACTAGCTGAAGATCCTAAGATGTTGCAGTTAATGATAAATAAACTTGAAGCTTATTGTCAAAAGTGGAATTTAATAGTCAACACCGACAAGTCAAAAATCCTAGTGTTTAAAAATGGTTCTGGAACTTTAAGTCAGGGCGAAAAATGGACTTTTGGAAGTGAAAGACTAGATGTTGTCAAAGAATTTAACTATCTCGGCGTAACTCTATCTTTCAATCTTAATTTGGAGCCTCATTTAAATAAGAAATTAGAAAAAGCAAAAGCAGCTGTTTGTGTTAACTGGAAAAATGTATTCAACTGTCCCTATATTTCAACAAATGACAAATTTAAGGTTTTTGAATCCACAGCACGAGCTATTATGTTCTATGGTGCACAATATTGGGGCTACAAAAGTTATGAAACTGTTGAACAACTTCTTCGTTTCTTCATTAAAAAAATGTTTAAGCTTCCATTTTCCTGCCCGAACTACTCTATTTACATAGAAACTGGATTATCTCCGTTGATGTTATCAACTTTGAAACTTCATTTTGACTACCTCTTAAAAGTGTTAAAAACGAGTGACACACGACTTCCCAAAAAAATCGCCTTATACGCCCTTAGAAATAAGACACTTTGGTTTGCTGAATGGGAAAGAATTGCCAACGAGTGTGGGACCCCATTAGAACTGAACATGAATAGGTTAGATGATGTCAAAAGACAATTATACGGGTTGCTTCAAAAATACGACGAAAAACAACGAACGCTATTTTTGGAAGAAGCAAAATCTTCCCGTCAACGCTTAGTGTATCGAAATCTAAACCACAACTTGGAACTAAGGAATTATTTCAACCCATCATACAGTATTTCAATGATATCTACAATATTTAGAGTAAGAGTGGAAATGCTTCGCTTGAACTTCATGCCCCACAGAAGTGACCTTATGCAGTTGTGCACTATGTGCAATCTAAATGAACGCGAGGACATAACACATTTTATTGGAAGATGCCCGATTTTGAGGGAACTTCGAAGAGTTTATTATAGTTAAAATGAATTAAGTGACCGTGAAATCCACAATAGTTTGAACGGCGAAAATTGGAGAATACTTTTTGAATTCTGTAAAGAAGCAGTTATATATAGAAATAGAATTATTTCTGAATTGTTTTAGAAATATGAAAAATGAAAAAATGTTAAACTAAAATACAAGGATAAAAAAAAAAAAAAAATGTAAACCGCAAATCATAGAAAAATTAGGTGCCAATCTGGCAGACGACAATTATCATGTCATGCCTATAATTATATTATTTTAAGAAACAAGAAATGTATATATTCTTTACCGAAATTTGAATAAATATCTAATCTAATCTAATCTAATCTACATAAGTATACAAAATCTCGTAAAAGTTTTATGAGAAAATCAAGAAATACCAAGACAATAAATGATAAAAGTTCCTTAAACAAAATTTAATTATATTAAAACAGAATTAAATATTCTGATCACTCACAACCACGCCTGCCTGTTAAGAAACTATTAACGTACCATTCAAAAATAGGATCTGGAAATCATCCATGCTTGCATGAAAAAGCACCTTATTTGTATACTGTATACAGAAAGCTTCTAACATCAACTGAATAATAAATGACCACGATTTCCACATAGCCACGCTATACCATCCGTCATTCATAAAATTTATATAATGTACATAAATACAAATATATATAAAAATGCACTTTCTTTTAAAAACAGTGGTGACCCAAAAATACAAAGACTTCCTTTCAACCAGACTATGTATAGAGGTATATTTTTATCAATGAAATTGTAAAGTTTCCCGCACGAGCGGGTTCTATTGGCCTAATCGAATAAGATTAGGAAAATAAAATAGAAACAAATATATGTATGTGTAATGTGTATATACAGACCAATATTTGACTCTGTTAACATCGTTAACACGCTATTCAATGATCCTTATCCTCGTCCTCCTATACTACATTGCTCCTCCACCGGGCGAGACTTAATAAAATTCATATTTTTACATTCATACCATTCATCATATCTTTCGTCCTTGATGTTGAGGGAAGAGAAAATATTTTATAGAGGAGTTAGTTAGCATTATGGGCCACTTCTATTATAGAGCTGACGTTATGCAGGCATAATTAGGAGGCGACACGATAGAAAATTCCTTCATTTTTTTTTTGCAGGGATTTCAACATCCTTTGCCAACATCCTGCTGCTGCTGCTGCTGCTGAACTGCTGCCGGTGGATGTCGTGTGTCTTTGCTGACTGGATTTTCATTTCGTGACCATATTCATAAATAGTTGTATTTTTTTTTCGCAACAACATTTTGTTATACATGGTACCGGGTTTTTTTTTTTTTTTTGTCAGTTCAGTTTATGTGAATGAAGAGATCCTTACCACCACCATAGAGTTTAGTCATTTCACTGCTGTGTATAGGTATGTATGTATACCCATTCGATGTGAATTTAGGAGTGAGGTTAGGTTAATGACGTTTTCATTGGGAATCCTGCTGTGGCTTTATTGTGTGGAAATGTTTTTTGGCTTGTTAGCTATAAGCTTGAATAATTTTGTAGGGTTTTTCGGTTACTTGAACCTAATTGTTGAAGAAACTCGCATTATAAACAACTGCTGTCACAACATTGAACCTGTCAACAGGGGCTGAGTTTATATATTTATGTAGGTATATATAGGTTTGCAAAAGGAAAGAGAGTTGAGAAAACAGAACTTTATGATGACTTTGGTCATTAAAGGCTGACCCCAAAAAGAAGCACTCACTTCATATTCCGTTTTATAAACCTTTCGGCCTATGACTTAGTAATGAGGTAAGAAAGAATTATATATATATAATACAGACGCGTGGGATGTTTTCTTTTCTCCAAGGCATAAATAATAATATTTGGCTATACCAAAACAGGGTTGGCTATTTGAAAAATGTCGCCTATAGAGTTGGGGGTTGAACTCAGTGCTAAATTTAGAAACCATAGGTATATAATCTAATTTCACAAACCTGTTCGATAAATCATTTCGAAAACGTAATGTATCGAAATTTCTGTTAATACCTATTGGCGCCCGGGGAATAACCCATCTATACGCTATACCCCAAACCATTCTGCCTTAAAAACGGTCCTGCGCTTCCGGCCGTCCCGAGTGAAAGGTTAGAAAACATTTATCTTAATAGTGTCCCTTAAATAGAACGTGTGGGTCATTAACAACTTCGAGTTATAGCTTTTGATTGATGAATATAGTAAAGTGAATGTTTGCGGCTATAGTTTTGTTGATTTCGAAAAGAGATTCATATAAAAGTTATAAAGGTTAGATATGGGTTAGATACACGAAGTCAATTATATGGTTTTGAATTATTAAATGCATTATATTTATTGGATATATGTACCTACATATTGTTTTGTGTCTATAGAGAAATATGTATTACGAGTATATACAATTACTGTTAAGTTAATTGATTCAATGTGTATATTTGGGGCTTGTTTTTTGAGGGGTTGTTAAATATTTAAAGAGCATTGTGTTTGTTTAATTGGCAGCGTATGTAAAGTAATTAATTATTTACATACATTTTAGGTTAGAATAATAAAGAAAGTGTGAATTTCATAGGATTGAACTGTTGTAGGTATATCAAAAGAAAATTGATGTTGACGACAGATATTTATTTTATTTTTAAATATGTACGTTATCGTGTTCATATATAATGCGTCATTCATTTCGTGGTTTCAAGTTGGTCAAACTCAGCTGTCATTTGAAGTGTCATAATATTAGTTGAATGTTTGCCATATACGATAATGGATCGCTTAAAAATGGATTCTTTTTAACCACTTTTCCGCACATTTCGGGCTGTATCTCGGCCATAACTTGAGTAATATTGGTTTCCAATGAGTCAAGAGTTCGGGGATTATTCGCATAAACTCGGTCTTTTGCGTAGCCCAAAAAAAAAAAATCGGACGGTGTCAAATCGCATAATCTTGGTGGTCAATTGACGTCGCCAAAACGTGAAATTACGCGACCAGAAAACTTCTCACGATTTTGTTTGTTTACATACGCACCGAGTGAGAAATGTGCCTCATCGCTGTTGTTCGACACACAAGAAGTGTATCTATGGCGGCGGCGGCGTTGTGAATGGTCATCAGGCTTCAATTGTTGCGTAATTTGAACTTTATAAGGATAGATCCAAATGCAACATACGCCATATTGAGGTTTAGGTACAACCACGTTCAATTGCTGCGAACGCCGGGAAATCGATAAATTTGGATCATCAGCAACACTTGCACTTGCAGCTTTCGACTGAACATGCATTACGATGATGCACAGGCCTTACGAGTACGATATCAATAACGCTTCCACTCTCTTCAAATTTTGTCATAATTTTACCAACTGCTTGTGTTGTTGGTCAATTATGACAACCATAATAATCGCGTAATGCGCGAAAAGTGGCTACATTTGAATCACCACTTTTTAACGCGTTATTCGATCCATTATCGTAAATGGCAAACATTAATTTAATATTATGACAAATAACAGCTGAGTTTGACAGGTTTCAAATGCAAGCGCCGGCGATTATTAAGCTATCCCTTATCGTAAATGACAAACATTCAACTATTGTTATGACACTTCAAATGACAGCTGAATATGACAGGTGTCAAATGCCAGCGCTACCAACTTGAAATCACGAAATAAATGAACCGTTACAACAAATTCTGAAATGTTCACATTTATGTTTTGGAATCCACAAGCATGTATCTGTTAAATTGAAAACATTTTTTATCGGGTCGATTATGAAATTAATGCAGTGGAATCAAGAGAGTTTTTCGACAATTCTACAACATTTTTTTTTTTGGAAGTAACAAAAATTAAAAAAATAATTCGGGGGATACTACCTCCTGGCAGCACGTGGTGCCTTTGATTTTTTGAAAGCACTAGGAGCAACACATCTATATGTCCGAAAGAGATGGATTGGGTGATACTAGACTAAAGATATGCCATGATTTACAAAAAAATATGAAAGTCTTTTCTTTGTGAATAACGAATGAAATGGCACCACAACCTTGTAAAAAAGTAGGTTAGGTACATTATTGTAATTTTCGCGCCATCTTTTTTCTCAAAATTTATTAAGCAAAAAATAAGTAAATCTTTTAGAAACAAATTTTTTTCTTTGCCCTATCTGACTACAGAATTATATTTTTCGAATTATTTATGTACCTACTTTCGTCCCTTTCACCTCACAAAATCAATTAAATTAAAGGTATACCTATTTTTAAGGAGGTGTTAAAGATCTCAAAACAAAACTTTCTACTAAAATTAAGCTTTTTCGGAATCATTCTAAAGTTTCTAATTTTTCTGAACTAGAATCGATACATTTTCGAGGAACTGGGCAATGGCTCACATTTTTAAATTTAAATTTAGAACTCGTGACTAAAATTTAAATCGCTTTACCTAACGTAACAAATATTCTAAAAGATGCACAAATTTTATCGTAGGATGAAAACCATTATGTGCACTTTTCACCGCAATGTTAAATTTATTTAAAACCTTAATTTTTTTTACACATAATCAGTTAAAAGTTTCGATATAAATCAAGATAAAAAGTATACTTTTACAAGAATATGTCTCAGGGATAGGCCAACCACATTACTTTTTAAAACCATCAATAAAATATGTAACTTTGTACTAACTTTGTAACTATTAATTTCGATAAAAAGAGAATCATTCAAATCAATATTAATTTAATGAGTTCTGAAGTTTGCATCTTTGAAAGATCATTTAATTGTATACAATATGGATTCCCTAACGATATACTCGTCACATATCCTTTTTTCTCATATCCAACTCATAGCTTAAAAAGAAATCCCAATCAAAAGTACTTTTGTTGGAACAATTCTTAATTGCCTTTTGAAAATAACACCAGGCCTCTTTTGCCTTGAACACACTTTGCAGTAATCAAACAAACCGCGTTTTCTAAAAGTATTAAATGCAGATTAAAAAAATGTCATTCATCCAATTTTCCTCTGCCTCTGCTTCTCCATTTGCATCTCCAGCCCACTGAACACAGCCTGTTTCTGTTTCTCTTTCTATTATTACGACATTGGCACTGTGGCAGCATCGGTTGCATTATCATGCTTACGCATTATCATCTGCCTGGTTGCCTTTTACAAAGGTCACCTAGCTTTGAACTTCACAGATAACACACACCAATTTCACCACACTTCTGCTCTGTTTGTGCAATGTTATGGTTTTTTTTGTTTCTCTATTTTTTTTTCTATTTGGAGCCAAATAGCTGAATTCCATTCAAACTCTCACCCACCCACAGAGGAAAAGCTTTTACCATGTTTGTTTACAAAAGTCCCACAAATTCTCCTTGGAAAGGATATACCGTTGGTTTTGTAATGAACATGCGCTCTCAGTCAGCTCATCTCGTAACCACCAACACACACCAAGCTGTGACTATGGGAACACTGGAAGTGCTATCACTATGACTTGGAAGGCTTCAGCTCAGCTCAAGCTTCTTCAACTTGTGTATGTCATCTAATTGAAGAATTTTTGGCGGCAGTCTTCTCCGGCAACTGATAGCCACTCAGATTCACTCTGCACAGTAAAGTGCTATCGTTGTCCTGCAGTTTTACAAGAACCGTTTATGATAAATTTTTTGTTGTTCGTTTTTATATAACTAACAATGTTTGAACGCCAGTGTAAAGTCCAGTGATTCAGTTTAGATCCAGACGCGAAACTCTTTGGTCGTATTGAAGTTCCAAAGAGATATAGAGGTTCCAAAGTTCGTTAACTGTGTGGTGAGATGAAAAAAAGAAACGGACCCGTTGTTTGTTTGTGATTTTATTTAATCAAAAAAAAAAATTGTTTATAATTTTTTTTTTTTATTCTAATTAAACAATTATAATAAAAAAAATAAGTAAATGTTCGTTTTATTAGTTTTTAAATTAAGTGCTTAATAAATTAAATTAATAAAATGTGAACAACGTGGTAAAAATTTACATGTTACCTTTTTCCCTATGCAAATAATGTTTCTCTTAAAAATAAAATATTTTAAAATTATTTTCGAATTATTTTAAAAATAAATTTAACTTAAAAAAATATATTAAAATAAAAAAAAAAATAAATTAAAACACATAATAATGCGTATGAAGTGCTTTGGTTAAAAGTTGACATCGTTGTCTCTTTTTAGTCAAAGGTCTCGAATGTATAGTGCGTGCAAGTGTACTAAAAAAATTTAATGCTTTTACTTTTTACTAATCCGCATAATTATAATAAAAGTTTCATCTAAACAAAATAAAATCTCAACCTAGTCTTCCATTGAAAAAGAAGTTAAGTGTATGAAAAGTGTGTCCTTTTAACCCTCGGTAAAAAATAGACATCATCGTCCCAAAAAAAAGAAAGAAAAATTACAAAAAAAAAAAAAATAAATTCATTCATCCTGTGACTAGGCAACTTTTTTTTTTTTTTGACTTTGTGTGGATTTATATTTTCGCATCGTCCTTGAACTTGGAATTGATTGTTTTGGCACCACCACGACTTGATAAAATGTAAGTTAAAATTTGAAAAAGTATTTTTCTTATTTCTGTCTTTTTTTTTTTTGAACAATTCTATGATTTAGATGTTTAACCTTTCAAAACTTTTCTCCCTGTGCAATTGTTTGGATAATTAATTGAAAGCACTTTTTAAGATTTATGTTTATGTGCCAAAAATCACCAAAAAAAACGACTTTAGGTTTTTGAATTCTTGTCAACTTGATGGTGTGAAAAATCTTAATTGAAATAAAGACTTTTTTTCATTCCACGAATTAATGTGAATTACCCTTTGACTTATAGTATAGGATGTCAGATGTTTAAATGAGGTAAAATAATATTTTTTTGGGGATCTTGATGAGTTGTTACTTGTTAATTTAATAAACACATCTAGCTATACCATTTGTGTTTTTTCTTTAAATGATCTGGTTTATCACAATCATGCATTTTTACAAAATCTTGCAAATTGAAATCTCGCAATATTATTAAAATTAATTAATTTGTCAAAGAACTGCTCGTTCCCATCTTAGTCTTCGGCAAAAATATTTTACTATAGGGTAAACAAAAGTAAATGTGGATTTTTTAAATAGAGTTGATTACGTGCAATGTAAATATAATGCACAACTGGGTCGCACGAACTTGATCTTATGTGCGATCACACCTTGGTTTTAAAGTCTTAATAATTTTAAAAACTTTTTATCTGATAAAAGAAATTTATTAGTTATTGGAGCCTATATTATATGCCACCTGCCAAAAATACAGCCTATGTTTAAGGAAGTATTATGTGAGGACATAAATATGAACAAAATTGTACCGTGCTGTCTTGCACTTACAATTTACAGTTTAGACAGAAAAATGTTAAAAAATCAATAAAATTAGAAATATGTAAATTGATTAAAAAAATATCTGAAATTGATTTGATACCAAATGTAGACCAAGTGATTTCTTACATAAATCTCAATTTTTGAGAAAAAACTTTTAAAAATCGTTGGAGCGGTTTTTTAAAAAAATTAATTTTTTATTATATAAAATTTTGAATATATTTAAATAAAAAAAAAAAATTGGTACGCCAATTTTTCGTATTTATTTATGCAGAGTTTATAAATTATTTTTGAAAAAACAATCATTCACCCATTTTCGAAATATCAAATTTTCAAAAAATAATTTTGAATTTTTTTTTTAAATCCAAAATTTGAGTTTTTGAAAAATTTTGATATGCAATATTATTCAAACTAATTAGTAGCTTTTGTGTAAAAAATTTCATTAAAATTGGAGCAACAGATAATGATATAGTTGAAAAAAATTAAAAAAATGGTTTTATGAGAGGTACCATTTTTGAACAATAGATAAAATTTTTTTCCCAATAATATGGTTAATCGTTTTAATATTACTTCACATAAACATATTAATCAAAGTCGTAGGATTTAAACATTTGTATGAGAGGTACTGTTATTATTGGTTATAAGAAAAATTTTATTTAAAATCTGCTAGATAATTTTAAAAAAGTGCTGGGTGCTAAGTTTAATAAAAATCAATCAAAAAATAAAACTTTTTTTTTAATATCCAAAAAAAAATTTTTTAATTTTGGTACACAATATTTTTAAAATTATTGTAAAATGTTTACAATAATTTTAGAAATATCTGTAAAAAAATTGATCATAATCAGTTAAACCGTTTTTGAGAAAATCGAAAACCAAAAAAATGATTCCATGAGAGAGATGTTATTATTAATTTTTTATTAATAAAAAATAATACAAAATTTTTAACAATGATATGATTGTCGTGTTTGAAAAAAATTAGATTCGCCTTAACGATTTTTAAGCAATAAATTGTATGGTAGGTATACCGTTATTTTTGGCCATACGAATAATTTTTGTATGCAAGCTGTTAGATAATGTTTAAAATACTGAATGAATGAATGGTTATTTGGGGTATTAATGCACTGCGACCTTAAGATCTATTGTGCCCCCCTTTTAGAGCTAGGTGAGGGTGCTCATTTACAGCTCATCCTCCAAATTAGTCGCTTTGAGGAACTTTAGTATTTGGGGTATTTTAAGAGAGGATAATTCGCTCTGTTCTACCTGGTAACGGCCCAGATATCTAGTCTTTGATGCACAAGTGCTTCACAACTACCTAGGATATGGTCTGGTGTCTCCTCATGGGTATTGCAGAATCTGCAGGTGGCATAGCTTTCCAAGCCAAGGATGCTTAGGTGTCTTTTAAGCTTGCAATGGCCAGTGAGGAGACCCGTTATTATCCTTAGATTGTTCCTACTTAAGCTGATACAGGATGTAAAACGTTCTTGGTTATAATTCCCAAGTAACAGTTTTGCCTGTCTCAGCTTTGGGACTTCATTCCAAATTGTATGTCTTTTGGTCTCCTCTATTGTTTTGATTCTATTTTTAATCACGTTTTCTCCTATTCCACAATAGCCAATAGACCCGTTAAGGGTGTTGTTGCTCCTATTTTTGCTAGGGAGTCTGCCACTTCATTACCCTGGACACCAACGTGGCCTGGTACCCAATGAAGTGATACATTGTTTTTCTTGCCTAGTTCGTTTAGACTGCCAACACACTCCCATACCAGTTTAGAACTGATAGTATATGAATTTAGCGCTTTGAGTGCGGCTTGGCTGTCTGACATGTTTTGATTTCGGTAAAAATACTGCTAAGTGCAAAAATTAATAAAAATCGACTGAGTCGTTTTAGTTTAGAATTATTAAGTTTTGAAAAAAAAAATTAATATTTTTTTAAAATGTGAAAAAAAAATTATAAATTGTCTCCATAAAAAATTATCAAAATCAGTTGAACCGGTTTTGATAACATTAAAAATAAAAAAAAATGGTTCTATGAAAGGTATAGGTATCTACCATTTATAACCATTATTCTGATTTTATTACAAAAATTACTGATTTTTTTTTAGTTCTTTTGTGAGAAAAATAAGATTTTCATTAATTGCTAAAAAAAAATGTACGGCAGTTATCGTTATTCTTGGTCCTAAAAAAAACTTAAGAAAACGTGTTAGGGTAGATAATGCTCTTAAACGCTAGATGCTGAATATACATAAAATCGACTCACCCGTTTAGGCAATACAGACGGAGCGGAGAGGCTAACAGACAGGCGGACAAAATTACGAGGCCCACTTTATTAGACTTCACTATCATCGTAATGTCAAGTTTGATCTTAGTAGGGTATTTCAGTGTGCTTAGAAAAATAAACTACGGCTCAATCCAAAAAAAGCCAATTGCTTATGGTTAGTATAAACGCAATTCATGACTCTTATTTTCCAAGCTATACAAGCTCAACGGCTAAAAACTTGGGTGTAACTTTCAACCAAACCTTGACTTGGGAAGATCATGTGTCTCGTTTTCTTGGGAAAACCTATAATGTTCTTAGAATGCTTTACCTCATTGGAAGTTACCTGCCCATTAGAATCAAGATTATATCTTGGCTAAAAATCTTGTTCTACCAATTCAGCTGAACGGGAGCTCAATATTCTGTAGCCTTGAAAATTTCGAGTTGCTTTCAATAATATAATACCTTTTGTGTACAATTTTAGTCGGTTTGATCATGTCTCCCAATTCGCAGATAGCATTTATTATTATTTCATTTCAAAACTATCTCGACAGTCAGGTGTTAATGTTTTTATTCAATCTGGTGCAGGCGGGAACACCTTCACACACTATATGAAAGAATCGTCTTGTCACAGTCACAAAGAAGCAGAGTTCTTATTGTGAGTTCATAACGCTGCTAACCGACAGTTTTTTGTGCACGCTGTGGATCTGTGGTACTCGTTTCCTATCGATCTGAGGAGAATCAAAAAATGTGCTAGGTTCAAAGCTGCCATTTTGGGTCAATTGAGGTTCTGAACTTATTCTTTTTATTATGTCTTATAATAATATGTACCTTAATTTATCAACTATAAATATTTATAATATTTGTGCCTACAATACTTATACTTATGTTTCCAAATAAAATAAATATTAAAATGTCGACTATAATTTTTTTTTTTTTTCACTCCATAACTTGCCATATAGTACCTTTACAGGGGTCACCCTTGTTTGGCAAAATTCATTTGGCATTTTTTTGTTTCCCTTTAGTCGTTAAATATTTCGTTTAGTTCGCAATTAATAATTTGCAATTTACTTTTCTTTTTTATTCATTATATTTTTCAATCATTTCGCAATCAACATTCAGCAATTTTATAATTCAATTTTTTCAAAAATAATTTCAATCATTTCGCAAAAATCATTTGCCAATTTTTTTTTTTTTTTGTTTTTTTTTGTAATTTTTTGATTATTTTTTTTTTGTTTTTTTTTTCGCGAAATAACGTTACGCGCGCCGTTTCAATATTTTGTAAAATATCGTCAAGCCGTTTAGTTCTTTCGCTGATGATCATTTCGGCGTTTAGTTGTTTTTATATAATTAAGAATAAATTATTTTATTAGAAGTATTTTTTTTTTATAATAACTTAACCTATGTATATTTTCGTTAAAATAAAAATAAAATTATTTTCTTTTTTATAAATATTCCTTTTTCGTGACCTTTTAGTATCAAATCCATAGTAGTTAAATCCATAGAATTAGGATTCAACTATTATTTTTTATAATTATTTCTGGTATTACTTTTTTTCCGTTAATGGTATTTTCTCTCCTTAAAAGTCAATTTTTAACAACAAAAGAGCATTTAAAAATTTTTGTTACTCTCTATGCTAAATTTTGCTGTTCTGCTTTTTTTATTTAATTTTATTTTATATTTTTTTTTTATTTAATTGTTCTCCAATTTTATGTATTTAAATTTTGGCAAAAATAGCAAAACAATTAAATGCCAAATAAAAAAAAATAGCAAAACAGCAAAATGTCAAATGACAAATTACTGAAATTCAAAAGTCCAATTTAACAAAAAACTAAATGAAAAATGCGAAAGAATATTTTTTCTTGTTTAATTGACAAAAAACGAAATATTATTTGCAAAACAAAGAATGCGAAATAATAAAATTCTTTAGAAAAAAAATGCAATATAAAACACGACGAAATGAACCCTCGTGAAACGTATTGCCATAAAATTCTTGCCAAACATACCATATCCTTTCGAAAAATATATGTTTTCAAAAGCTCTCTAAAATAATTACACATAAATCAAAATAAATTGGAATAAAATTGAACAGCATCGAATATCCTACTACATAATTATTTCTTAAACATTTTTACTTTCCCGACGCGACGCGACGCACGGTCGTATTTTGATTCTAAGATATTTACAAATTTGTTTTAATGTAAAGAAGACTTACTTAGATTTTTAAAATCTATCGATTGCAAACACAAACATTTCTCTATACCTAGCTCACTCCGTTTACAAAATAACGAAAGTTAATCTCATTCTTTAAAACAAAAATGGCAAACATTCTGAAACGGGATGCAGGTGTCGAAAACTCCAATTTAAGCTTTCTACAAAGTGTGCTTTTAAAGATAGAAAATCAAAAATGTCTTCCTTAATGAAATATTAAACGAATATTTTATACAGATGTTTATACTGGACTTTATTATTATAAAAAATAGTAGAACAAATGAAAAAAACGGTTAATCTATAATAATATTTGCGAAATACGGCTCTTAAACGGTCAATAATACTGTCTGATGTAAGACTCGAATTATTATAATATTTATTTGAAGAAAATGCTAATAAAAGCCAAATTCTTGGAAAGTAAAAAAAAAAAAAATCAGATTACCAAGAATCCACCCACATATCCTAAACTATGGAGAAATATTGAAAAACTTATAAATATATTCACAAAGCTATAAATACTTTCAAAAGAACTGTTGTGGTTTAAATCTGTATTTCTGTAAGAGTAAGAAACTACTTATGTAGCCTTGAGATTTTTCTTGTTTGTGAATATAAACTTCTCAGAAGACACGAAGATATTTATCCATAATGTACATATGTAGGTATCTAAAGATATGAAAATAACTTATTATTATCTTCCATTTAATCTTATTCGATTATTCAAAAAATTCTTAATTTTGTGATTGTTGCTATAAACCCGATACAAAAAAAAATAATAATAAAAAAAAAAGAAAAAAATTGATTGAATACTTCTGTAGTTGATGTTCCGAGCAGTTTTATTTGAGAAAAAAAAGAAGATATTAAACGAATTCGCAATACATAAATAACATGTTTTATTATCTGTGTAATATCTACAATCTACAATCTTCATGTTTATGTTTATATTTAGTTTCTGGTCCTTTCTATAAATCCTATGGCTTTTCCCTTCAGTTTATTGTTTGAAATATGTAATCCGAATTTGATAAAAGAATATATTTTATTTCTAAGGAAATGGAAATCAAAGTTAAGGAAACAAAAAAAAAAAAAAAAAAAAAAAAAAACCGTTTGCATGAACAAGAGAATTTTTATAGATTCAGACAGGAAATAAGCTTATCGTGATTTGTCAACAACAAATAGCTAGTTTATGTTTATGTAACTATACTTGTCGTCAAATGAAGATTTATTCAAATAAATTTTGTATGTACATTGTACAGTAGGTACACTTACTTATGTACATATATGTACTAGGTATGTATGTATATTGTATATATATCTATACAGGGTGATTTGTATACGTAAAGACAAAAACTAAAGTGTTTAGGTTGGTTCGACACTAGAAAAAAATCTATTCTCCACCGTTTACCCGGCAGGGCCAATTCTCTAAAAAAATTACTTAATACGGAAAAAATAAAATGCACAACTGGTTCGCACGAACTTGTTCTTATGATGTGCAACCACACTGTGGTTTTAAAGTATGCATTGTACTTACACTTTAGACTGAAAAATTGTCAAGAAATAAATATATTGTATATGTAATTAGAAATAAATTGATTAAACAAATTCTGAAACTGTTTTCACACCAACGCAATGTACATCCGATTTCGTACACAAATCTCAATTTATGAGAAAAAGATTTAAAAAATCGTTGGAGCAGTTTTTTTTAACAATAATTTTGTATATATATAATTTTGAAAATATTTTAAGGAAAAGAACGGGTTCGCTATTTTTTTAGAACTTATTAATGCGGAGTTAATTTTGAAACAAAATTAACCACCCATTTTCGAAAAAAAAGTAATTAATTTTTTTTTTTTTTTATACTCCAAAATTTTTTTTTGAAAATTTTGATATGCAATATTATTTTGATCTTATCAGAAGCTCATGTGTAAAAAATTTCATTAAAATTGCTTGAAGAGATAATGAGATAGTCGAAAACCAAAAAAAAATGGTTCTATGGGAGGTACCATTTATAACCATTTTTCGGAATTCTTTATTTTAAATGGTAGCCTTTTTGTAAAAAATATTACTAAATTTTTTTTTAAGTTGTGGGCACGTTTTTGAGAAAAATAAGATTTTAATTTTTTGCTAAAATATTTTGTCCGGCAGGTACCGTTATTTTTTGTCTCAAAAAAATGATAAAAATTTGTCGGGGGAATGTGCAAAAACCGGTAGGTTTTTATAAAACACTCCGCTCGACCGAAACTCGCTTAATTGAAAAACCCGCTTACCTGGAACATATTTTCAGTAAAATTTTATATTTTTCATTAAAAAAAAAAAAACTCTCTTAAGTGAAAAAAAAATTGAATCGAACAGAAAAAAAAATTTGTTAACGCTTTCACGTCTTATTTATTTTTTACTTCTACCATTATCACCACAAAAATGACTTTTGAATTTCTGATGTGTCACAACCATTTTATTTAATCTATCTATTGTTTATTTTATTTCAATTTTTTCTATGCAACTCTAAAAGATAAATTAAATTTTTTCTAGTTTTAAATTTTCGCTTAAGGGAATTTTTAAAACAGCTTAAGTGATTTTTTTTCATTCATCTGGACTCTCACTTAAAGTGAAAGAAATACTTTGACATTTTGCCGTTTCTCTTAAGCGAGTTTACTGTACCTATAAATTTGCAAGTTAAAAATTGATTACAGAGGTGTTGATAAGATGACAATGTTTAATACTAACAATAATTATTTATTTAGGGATTGGTATAGATTTTGGAAAACCTTTTACCAATAAAGAGTTTTTCAACAGGGACGCTACAAAAGTAGAGCAACAGGGACAGCAAACGACGCCATATTTCTTGCCGCTTTTTTGACATTTCTCTTCAGTAAGGTTTGCCATTTCATAAATCATGATGGAAAGATATACGAGCCAACAACGAGTCGAAATTATTAAAATTTACTACCGAAATTCGGAGTCAGTGGCCTCAACGTTAAGAGCGGATTTTCATCGAAAAATCATCTTCAGCGATGAGGCTCATTTCTGGCTGAATGGCTTCGTCAATAAACAAAATATGCGGTATTGGTCAGGCAGCAATCCACACGTACTCCATGAGTCATCATTGCATCCCGAAAAAATTACGGTTTGGTGTGGTTTATGGGCCGGCGGCGTCATTGGGCCGTACTTCTTCCGTAATGATCAAGACCGGCACTTTACGGTGAATGGGGATCGCTACCGTTCAATGATAACCGAATATTTTTGGCCCCAATTGGATGATATGGACTTGGAGGACATGTGGTTCCAACAGGACGGTGCCACAAGCTACACAGCAAATGTCACAATCAATTTATTGGAAACCAAGTTTGGAGAACGTGTTATCTCACGAAATGGTCCAGTCGCTTGGCCGCCTCGGTCGTGCGATTTGACGCCGTTAGACTATTTCCTGTGGGGCTACGTCAAGTCTATGGTCTATGCCAACAAGCCAGCGACGATTGATGATATTCGTACGAATATCGAACGTGAAATTGCAGCAGTATCGGCCGATTTATGCTTGAAAACCGTCGAAAATTGGGTTCAGCGTCTGGACTTCTGCAAGCGTGCCCGTGGTGGCCATAAAAAAGAAATCGAGTTCCATACATAATGGCATCGAAAGTACTTTCACAGGAATAAAGAATTTCATTGATATCCAAAACCGTTTTTGTTTTATTTAAAAAAAACTTTTGTAGCGCTCTTATTGAAAAACCCGATATTATGACACTTTAAATGAGAGCTGAGTTTGACAGGTGTCAATTACCAGCGCTACCAACTTGAAACCACAAAATGAATGACCCGTTATATTTTCAACATAGATGGCGTCTCAACATTTTTTAAATTCTATTGAAAAACAAATATATAACGGACAAATCGGGATTTATACCAACTGAAAAACAACGGAAAACCCACACATCCATATTCCATATCCATCAATACAGGGTTTTTCTTACTATAGTTTTTTGTATTGTATACATAACCTTTTATAGATTTGATTAAAAAATTAGATTTTTTTAAAAAATCATTCTTTTTGAGGAAACCAAAAGCACACATAAAAAGGCCTATGATACATTTTTGTTTAAATACGTTATTAAGAAATATATATACTCCCTCTCCCTCTTATACAAACAAAGAAACTCACAAAAATATATAAATCCTGTTTTCTTAATAGCTCCATTCCCATTGCCTATATAATATGTATGTATGTATGTATGTATCTATACTTGACTCCATCCAATTATCTTTTTGGAGCCAAAACAAATTTCAAAATCTCATTTTGTGTCGTTTTTGTTTTTTTTTTTGGTTTTTTGTTTGCAAAAGTTATTATTATGAGAATCCTTAGAAGAAGAAAACAAGAGCAAGTCAAGACGGCATCATCGGCAGAGAAAAATAAAACGGAAAAAGAAAAAAAATTGAATAAAAGCTGTGTGCCACAATAGACCCATGGGTTTAATTTTGCTTCCAACTTTCTTTCCATCACTTCTCTTATATGGATTAAGTCCACTTTCAGAAATGAACAATATGAAGGATATACATACATATACCTACCTACAAGCTGCTATTTCTAGACGTTATATTTTTGTTTCAATAGCTTTTGTATAATATAGCTAAGCAATCTTAATCCACAGTTATTTTTTTTTTGGTTTGTTTTGTTTTCTTTAATTTTTCAATCGCTCTGTGGAAGGAAATAATTCTTGAACACTAAACAATGATGAGAGGGATAAATCCTAGTTTTTTGTTTGACCCTATCAATAAAAGAAAATTGAAAGGCAACCTTAAGGTTTAAGATGATAAGAAGTAGAAAATGCCAAAAGGGAAAGTCGATTTCACTTGAGGAACTAAAATGTTGATTTATTTGGTTTTTGTTTTTTTGTTGTTAGCTCTGATGGGCCTTATTGCGAATTTCGTTCTACGTTCGATTCGATAAAAGTTGATTATATCAAAAAGTTGGAGGCTGTTAAATTTGTATCCAAAGCTTTAAGGATGGCTTTATGTTGTTGAAATCCCCTGTACGTTGATGACAACTGATGATTTATGATAGAATAAGATATCGTAAATTTTCTATGTTCGATTTTCGATAAACGTCGTTTATCTATAAATAAACGAAAAAATTAGGGCCTTTATACTGATACTAGCTTGAAATCAGTTCCAAATGAAAATACAATAAATTTTGGTAGGGTGACAGCTTGTGGAGAACGAGGGCCTATTGATACACAACTCTCAACTATTTCTGAGTACTTTGTTATGAGAAGGAATGGACCTTAAATTTTCTGCATGAAATGAAATGACTAGAGGCACATTTTCCTGTTAAGAGATGCATAGGTACTCTATGCAGTATTTGATCAATTCCTGGGAAGAGGCATTGCCTGTGTGTTTTAAGGTGGCAAATACTTTGATTTAATACAGAGATCTATATGTATCTACCAGTGGCGAGGCGTGAATAATTTCAAACGGTAAGTCGATGTAAAAATTAATTACCTGCAAACGTAAATGCATTCGAAAACATATTAATATTTAGCCAATATTAAATAATATATGGCAGATCTGCTTTCCAAGACAAACTAAGCCAATAAATAAAATTTTTCTATAAATAACTATTTAACTGGATTAAAAAATAGAAAATATTGAACATTAAAAGCAACCAACTGAATTTTCATTTTTTAAACGGTAGCAAATTTTATCAGCTCATTTAATACCTACAGACTGCTGTTGTTTAACAGCCTTTGCTGTTGTTAAACAACAGCGCAACGATAAGAGATACACACAGAATTCACCAAATAAGTCGAAGAAAAGCGTGTTATTTGCTTGCATAAGAAAGGGGGAACGAGACGTTCAAATTCAGAAACTCATTAAGTAACTAAGAGAACGGACCTACTCAATTAATCCACCACAGCACAGCGCAGCGGTAGAAGATACTCACAAAAATCACCAAATAAGTCGGAAAAAAGCGTGTTATTCTTTTGCATAAGAGAGCGTGTGTTAAACAGAGTTGAGTCAAAATCAGAAAATCATAAGGAAGAAAAGAGAAAGGAAATAAATTTGTTCTATCTAGCGACAGATTTTATAACCCGACATATTTCGGGTTGCTTTGCTTTGGCTATGCACAGAGTGTGGACAGAATACACATACTAATGATAATGAGGTGTGTGTGTTTTCGTGTGTGGCTTTTCAATTGAGTGGTGGAGTGTGCAGGTTGATGTATAGATACATATCAGGTTTATCCCGTGGGCTTTATGTTGCTCGTATTTAGTAAACATTGTTGTATAGCAGAAAATGTAAAAGGTAAGTCGGTAGGAATCGAGTTATATGGACGCCTCGCCACTGGTATCTACATAAATATAGCCTCATAAGAAGCCTTGTTTTAAATAGAAAAATAAATAACTTAAAATAGATCATTATTATTACATTAATTAATATTAAAAGTACTTTAAAAACAAATAACTTATTTAATATAAAAATAAATATACATTACTATATCTTTAGACCTCTTTTTTTGTACCTTTCAATCAAACTTTTAGATGATTTATGTTTTAATAAAGGAACCATGAATATTCAGAAATTATGATCTTACTTTTCCATGTTAATTTTTGTTTCCTTTTCTTAAAAACTATAAATGTTTATCAAACGGTAACTGAGAATATTTTATTGAAATGAATGATAAGCAGGGATAGGATTTTGTTGACCTAAAAATTTAAAAAAAGGCAAAGTAAAACATCTAAAAAGGCAAAAAAAGGCATTTATTCAAACAGGAGGGAATAAAATAAAAACTTAACTATAGTTAGATTGAACCATAAGTTTTTTTAAATTTTTCAGGCAACAACCGCCTGCGGTTGACCCTCAATAGCACTTTAAAGGAACTGAAAGACCTCTCTACATCAACGGAAACGAGTGGAGCCCAATTGAAAAAATCCACATTTCCTACTTCTATATTTTTTGGGAGCTTACTGTTTTCGTCACCTTTAACAACGCATTTTTTGGAATAATGTCTCAAGTCCCTTATATGCAGAAAAAACAGGCTTGTATTTGTTCAAAACATCTTTTGCGACTGTACCTTTGGTGTCTCTAAGTCGCCCTTGATTTTGTCTAAGATTTTCGAAACTTCTCCAATTGTGTTTCCTAAATGTAAAGAAATCATGAATTAGGTACTGTTACAATAAGATGTAGCGTTGTCGTCAATTGAAAGCACTCAATGGGATAGCAGACAAAAAAGTTACATATGTAGATTTATTTGTATTCATTCAAAATTTGTGTGTTCAGCTAATTAGTCAATGCATAGAAAAAATTATGTGGATCCGAAATATACATGTATTTACATTGAGTAAATTTAATTTTTGTGTGTATATTTGAAAAGAGGAAAAATATGAGAAAAGGCAAAAAAAGGCAACAACCAAAGAAAAGGCAAACAAAAAAGGCAAAATAAATTACATATATTCTTCATCATCAGGACTCAAAACATGTTTGTTTAAAGTCTAAAGTGTCATACGATTGCGCAAAAAAAAAGGCAAAGTCAGCAAAATGATTTATGATTTATGCAGATAAAAATATCGCTAGCTTATTCTCTCACGAACACTTTGGAAGAAAAATAAAAATAGCATTCAACTGCAAAACTGTTGCATACTTTCAGTTGAAAATATGACATTTTGATGTTTAACAGAGATGTTCAATTTTTAATAAGAGCAGGGATGTGAGAAATTAGGAATTAAAAATATTTTCAAACTGCAAGATACGTTTTTAATTAAAATTTTCTTGTGGAGACTTGAGGAGCCTTTTTGAGACATGGGGAGCACAGTAGCCCTTTCCACAGTAAAGGAGCCAAATGTTACTATTTTACTATGTTACCCATTCCGACAGCACTGTTTTACAGTCCTACGTATAAACCATTACAATTAATTTTAGTTAAAACTATGAATATTATGGACTGGCTGGATTCTTAACCAACAAACTTCTTCGGCAAGCCCAAGTTATTGTAGAATACTGCAGAAAATATATTGAAGGTGGATTTAAAAATATACTCATGCTTCTGTTGCTTCAATTTGCTTCAATCATAATTTACTTTTCTTTTCAATAACAGTTCATTGAGAATGTTTCGTTCGACCCCATATTTTTACCTGCTATATACATATATTTAGTATGTACCGTTAGGTATACTGTACAGCTAGTTAAATATTCGTAAAAAAAAAGCTAAACTTGAGATTTTGATTAAACTTTACATTATGATGATACCGAAGTCGAAAAAAGTGGGTCTCGCAATTCTGTCTGTCTTTCCGTTCGGGTGCAGCCTAAACGAATGAATTAACGGTACTTGTCTGAATTTTTTTTTAAATTTTCATTTAAATTTTTAAATAAAAAATGTTGTAGGTACCTAATATCTTACATATTGGCTAACTTTTTGTAAACAAAAATTTTTAAAGCGGTTATAAACGGAGCTTCCCAAGAACAATTTTTTTTTTTTAGTTTCTCAATATCAAAATTATCAAAAATTTGTTGGATTTTTAAGAAATGCTTTAAAATTATTTTTTTTTAAACTCGAAATTCGAAAATTGTTTGGTGGATTTTTATTAAATTTGACACCGGATATTTTTTTTTAAACATTTTCTAGAATATTTTAAACAAAAATTATTCTTATAACCAAAAATAACAGTACCTACCATGTAAGTGTTTAAAAAACCCTTATTTTTTTCGAAAACGACTCCTATAATTTTTACTAAAAAATTTGTAAGTTTCATAAATAGATATAAAAGAGTCTTATGAGAGTTTTTTTTTTCAGATCTCGAGAGCTTAAATCTGGAGAGTTTGTTAGTTTGTTAGTTTGTTTGATACTGGATCCTAATGCTTCCGTTTTTTCTATAATTTTAAAATTTAACGATTTTTGTTATCAATTATTTTTGGTATGAAAAATTACATTTTATCTTTTTTGAAAGAGTGGGCGTGTCAGTGGCCGAAAATTTTCTTTGAGCGTTGGCGTGACAACTAGTGTAGAACCAGGGCGTAGTGATTTACAACTCTCAACCATTCCTGTGTGCGTGTTATTGGCAGGAATAGAGGGGACCTACAATTTTCTGCCGAATCCGAACAGTGAGAAGCACTTTTTCTTGACAAGATATACTCTTGGAAGATTTGTCAATTCCCCGTGAAAAGTATTTCTATTTTTTTTTAGGTGGCATAAGCTGGGAATCGAACCCAAGACCTTCGGCGTAACAGTCTAACGTACTAACCATTACGCCACGGGTTACTGCAATATATACGTTTTTTATTATATCCGAAAATTTCATCAAAGTTGTTAACGGTTCCGATTTTTTTGGAGCTTAAAACGTAGTTTAAAAAAAGGTAGTGCATTTAAAAGAGTTAAAAAAAAATCACCCAAGAACTGAGGGGAACATTTTTTGTACATAGAATGATTTTCTAAAAAAAAAATTATCTCGGTGTCTGAATACTGATTTTCCACCTATTCGTATGATATTTTTTTATTTTATTATTAATCAGTACATATTTAAATAGAACCTGGTGATCAAGTGGATACAACGTGTGAACCAGTCGTGCATATTTATTTGCAACATCATCATCATATCCATTACAGATTCCCCTAAATAAGCTAAAAAAAATTATTATTCTTTTAGATACCTACCTACACAGATTATCAAAAGAAAGGAAAAAAAAAAAAAACATTTTCCTTAGCTTTTTGCTAAACTCATTGTTTTCCCAACTCCTTCGCATTCCTATGCGCACAAAAGACCTTTTTTTTCTAACACTGTCATTGCCATTATGCGGTAGAAATACCTAGGTACTATGACCAAATGGCCAAGTAAAAAAAGTAATTGAATTCCAATTTCTTGCTTCGTTGACTTAACACATACCACTTCCGAACAATATACATATACATACCTACGTGATTCGTTCCGCCTCCAAACAGATTTTTGCATGTCCCAGTTCCATTCCCCATGTCCAGAGAAATTTTTGTGAATAAAATTTTTCGGAAAACTTGACGCAGTTTATCTATAAGGTATAGGTGCTCCTTTGACAATGGTTTTACTTTCAACAGAAATGTGCTTACATAACCTTTAACCGAGTTGAAATAAACTCAAAAGACATTTGGCATTTTGCCCACACAGGACACAGACATGCAGTCACACATTCGGAAGTTTAAAAAAAAATCCTTTTCAATTTAGCTTGCATTTTATACGAGAAAGTACGAAGAGAGCCAGTTTTTTCTGCATGCAATTATCCTGACCCGTCAAACACATAAAAACAATTTATGTTTGAAAGGAAATTTGCAGTTAAAGTGTTCATCATAATTCCAAACTATAAAAATTGAGATAAAAACTTCTGAGAATAGAGTGTTTTTTTTTTTATCGATGGCGTCGAAGTTTGGGGAAATAAAAAACCACTCCGACAATAATCCATTATCACCTGATGCCGATGAATATTTTTGACGTAGGGAAACTGTCATTTTAGCAATAATTATGTAAGGATAACAATTTCACCAGGGATCTGTGTAGATGGAGATATGCTGGTGGAGCCAAGTAACCATCCCCACCCGTGCCAAACTATCTTTGAGACTAACGTCTCTGCCCGCTGCCGCCGACGCTGTCGCCACCCGACATTACCGTAGAAATTGAAAATTAGATTGGTATATTATCTGCGTTATTGTGAAACAATTTTATTACAAAACGCAAAGTAATTTCTTCATAAATCAATTACCGTGGAAATGTCCTTTATATTTTTTCAAACCGAAACAACGAAGACGATCTGAAAATATATTTCTCCTATACAGAAAATTCATTGCAAATTTCTTGCTATGAATAAATTTCAATTATACTAGACAGCCCCTAAGGGAGGGGGCGAATAAGATGATTATATATATATGGGTTGGGTTGGTTGGAGCAATTTTTTTTTTTTACATTAGATTTGGGCGTTGGAATTTCCTAATCTATTTTTGTTTGTTTTTTTTTTTTTTGTTTTTAACTGACATGTCCTATTTGCATAATGAGATCCTTTTCATTATTTTTGGTATTTTTTATTAGATTTGTATTTTTTCGCAATGATGGTCTTTTCATGAGGGACGACAACGGTACTTTAATGTTTCCACATCAAAGCCATTAACATGCTATAGGCAATAATGTGTAAATTATTTGACTTAAAATGAATTATATCAATTTGAGCAATTTTTTCGTCCCGAAAATGAGCAAAAATAAATACGTAACGTATGTTTATATTCAAATATATTGAATGAAACGTTACGAAAAAGGAATAATTATTATATTAATGTACATTCATATGAGTATAATAGAGTGGTCGTTAAAAAAGTTTATATTGTATATATTTTTAAGAAGGTTTTTTTTAATAATACAAACTCTATATACTACTGAAATACATCAGCCAAGTAGAAGACTTAGCACTATTTAATTGAACTTGTTGAATTATTGATTCAAAATAGCTTTTTACGGCCTTTAGTCCACAAAAATTTAGGCGTTTCGTCCCGGCGATCTCACTTGGACTCATCAGTTGACTAGTGAGGACCTTGTCAATACGCAATTTTTGTTAAGTTCAGTCCATCTAACATAGATTTCATGACGAATATCTAGTGTGAACTATATATATATTTTTTTTTATTTTTATTTTTTTCAGTGTTTTGTATTATATTATATACAGGGTGATTCACATAAGATGCAACTAAAAGCTTGGACTATTTTAGGTTGAGATCAAATAAGAAAAACACCGTAAAGGAAAAGGGGTCTATGTTTACCTATTCAGATGGGAGAGGGAATTTAAAAAAAAAAAAAAAAAACTTAAAATGGAAAAAAAATTGCCAACACTAAATTCATTTAAGAAAGCTTTTTGTATGTTTGCTTTTTGTTTGTATAAATTAAGTTGTACTTAAATGAAATTTAAAGTTATTTAAAAACTAAAAAAAACTGGATCACACGAACTTTGTCTTATTTGCGGTCAGACTGTGGTTTTAAAGTATACAATTATACATACATGGTACTTACGCTTAAAAAATAAAATAAATCGGTTGGCGCGACAGTCCGTGTAGAACCAGGGCCTAGTAACTTACAACTCTCAACCATTCCTGTGTGCGTGTTATTGGCAGGAATAGAGGGGACCTAAAATTTTAAGAAAAAAAAGATTGATACCCCAATTTTTAGTACTTATTTATGAGGAGTTTAAAAACTAATTGTGAAAAAAATCCCATTTTCGAAATATAGAATTTTCAAAAACTAGTTTTGAAAATTTTTTTAACAATCCAAATTTAATTTTTCGGAAAAAAAATTATATTGTTTTTGTAAATAAAATACTGAATTTTTTTTTGAAAAAAGGTTTCATTTCATTTTTATTTTCATTTTAATTAAAAAAAGGTTGTGAGTACGTTTTTGAGAAAAATAAGACCATAATTTGGTAAAAAAAATTTTACGACAGGTACCGTTATTTTTGGTCTTAAAAAAAATGAAAAAAAAAAATTTGGGGGGAATGCCCAAAAAACATTTATACAGACAGACAGAATTGCGAGACCCACTTTTTCGACGTCGCTAGGATCTTTATGTCAACTTTGATTAAAAATCTTGAGTTCGATTTTTTTTACGAATCCGTAACTTGCCATATATTACCCTTTATATCGCAAGTGAAAATCGTATAATTTTCCAGAAAATGGTCTGATTAAAATTTCTGAGTATTCAGAATATTAGTGCGATATGATATTTTACATTCAACCATTATTAAAAGCACCTCTTATTGTATATATTTTGATTTTGACTATCTCATTTATTTTTATGCAAGATCTTTCAAAACAATACATTTTGGACTTTTTAAAAATATATATTTTTTTTAATTCAATATTTTAAAAATGGGTGCCTGGATGATTCTCTGGCCAGCTGTTAATCTTTTTGTGCTGTGCTTTAAATGTAACTTAATATAAAATGTTCTTATGAATTTCCGGTTTGAGTTGGGGATATGAGACTGTACTACAATTTATATTATTTACAAAAATACTACCATACTCTGCTTGGAAGAGTTTATAGTGAAAATTTCAGTGGCGTGGCATGTCTCATCCTTTTTTTTTTTTCTAATTAAATCTACTTTTTTCTATTAAAATACATCATCAAATAAAAAAGTTGTTTTAAAAGAGTACAATAGTAAATAGTTGCTCGATTAAAATTTTGACAATATCAAGTCAAAATATTTGCTTTTGAATTAAATAATCATAATTGAAAGTTGACTCCAGATTTTATTATATATTTAAGTTTAAAAGATTTCCCGCTGAACCGCCATCTTTTTTTTTTTTAGTTTCATGGCCGTGGTGGGGTTTGAAATTTATTTGTGCTGTAAGAGTGAAGTTTTTTTCTTATTCTAAAATAGTGTGTAAAAAAATTACTTATCAGTACAACGTTAGTGTTATTTAAGCGTGTTATTATATTTTTTGAGGCAATTTTCAGAATATATATTGAATTTCTTTTAAAGTCATATATTTAAGTTAAAATTATCTCATAGTATAATTATTTTTTCTCAAAAGCATTGAGAGATATAAGGTTATATTAAAGAATATGAATGTCCATAAATGTCAGTACATGTGGATACCAGTACCGTGGTGTATTAATTTATAATAAGCTTAAATTAAATGATTTCAAACAATATTGATAAAAATCTTGTTCTTTTTATTTTTATCAATACTTCGCACAAAACAAATAAAAACAAATCCGTGCTGGTAATGTAAAAAAAATTAATATTAATGTTAAAAGTTAATGTTAAAAGTAAAGACTGCAACCTCAAAAAACCGATTTCAAAAGCTAAATTTTGAAGAAAAAAATGCGTTTCAAATTTTAAAACATCAAAAACATAAGAAGTGATTTAGAAGCTCACCAAAAATATTTTCAAAAGATGTGATAACGTATTAAAATTCAAATTTCGTTATTAGTGTTTTTTTTTGACATATTCAATGGAAATTGTAGCAGAAAATATGATATAATACTCTTAGACCTGTTTCTAACTAAACAGAGCTGAAAAATTCTTTATAGGAATGGCAGCTGTGTCTAATATGGGTGTTAAATTTTGACTCCAGCTAGGATTGAATTTTAAATATGACTTTGAATATGGTTTAAAAAAAAAAAAAACCAAAAACCGAATTCATTTATTTAAAAAAAAATGGAAAAAAGTATTTTCTGATGAGTAGAAAGATAACATGTCGGAGATCAAAAAGGAGATTGTCAGGGATTGATCCAAATTCGAAGAATAAAGGGCGTAATGAATTCTGAAGAGCACATAGAAATTCTTTGGAAAAAAACAACTGTTTTTCATTACGTGCCGATTGGAAAATGTCATTTGTTTTTCAAATTTGTGTTTCAAAATGAAAACATATCACAAGTTGAGGTTGGCAAAATGCAAGTTAATTAACTTTGATCTTAGCTTTTTTAATTAATTCTAATATGAATCCGGACATGGAAAAATACATATCGGAACCAGAACTTCTCGCGCATGCGCTTTTGTTTACATGAAATTATTGCTTATCTCTTGATTTCATTCAACTCATAACAACAATTTTAGAGGCTTTATAATTATGGTGCCTAAACTTCCAATACTCACCTTAGTAAAATGTGGCATGAGCCATACTATGTTAACAAATTTATTGGTCCCAGGGTGTCCTTGCAGCAAGCGTTCTTCAATAATTTTCTATGAACGGATATAAAATTAACGTTTTTTTTTTTAATTTTCAAGGTTGAAATAGTAGGTAGGTACATATATATGTACCTACATCAATGAATTCCTAATAAGTCCTGTTTGTTCCTGACACGAATAACAAACATAATATATGGTTTCATTTTAAAACCAAATTATTTCCCATCTATTTTATATAAATTATTTAATTTAAACATTGCCATCCTCCCCCATCATGAATCATGCATCGAAAACAAACTTTAATTAAACACTTTATAATTGCAAAACTCCAGTAATTAGTTGAGGAAAAAAAAGTTTTCGGATGTATCTACCTATACTTACAGGCTATATGTATACATACCATAAAATCGACTTTCAAATTGCACTAAAAAAAAAAAATCAGAGTAAACGTGCACATACTCCTGTCCATTCGAATGCTATTAATTTTCATTTAATTTAATGGCTTCGGGGAGTTGAGTTGCAATGCTCCATTTCACATTTTTTCCATTTTCCGCAGACTTTCCGTCTCCATTTCGTCCATTTTAAATCAGCTATAACGTGATCGGAATCCCACCAACCAACCGACCGCGGCCCGCGGGACTTTACAGTCTCTGTGTATTGGAAAGTTTTTCTCGTACATATCTACATAAATGTATAAATTCAACATCACAATCTAAAAATTAACTCTGACCCAGGATATTCGAGCTACTGTTTCATGTACAAATCTACATTATATAGGAATATATACAGATAAACGGAGATATCAACTTCCAACACATGGATATCTGTTAAATCCTTTTAAAATGAAGTATCCTTTCGACAAAATCATGTTGGTGCTTTATACAGCCCCCAGACATATTTCCAATGTGCTTGTAATCTCATTAAACTCAAAATCAAGCACCATCATCCCGGGGGGCAGGCCATCATCGTTGGACCTTATAGACATGAGGACGACGCGAACAATTGCAGCAATTGTTCGGATAAAATTCATTGACTCAGAACATTTTCATATATACGTGCGTCGGTCGTTGGTCGTCGTTCACATTAGAAGCACATGAGGGACAAATATTTGTAACAATTTCACTCCTAAATCTGGCCCTGGGACTATACATATATGTATGAGTATAATAATCAGGATGCCTCGCCTGCGGACGAGAGGACATTTTTATCATTTATCATCTAAAAAGGATTTTGCTACTAAAACCGCAAAAGGGTGGGCAACCAATTTTGACGTTTTATGTTGTTTATAACATCAGGCATAAATTGATCATTAAAGCAACATTTTCAGAGTCAACATCATGCAGCAGTGGTCCTTGTTTGGTTGGTAATTGTCTTTGACAGAAAGGATATACTTATACATACTCTGGGAGTCGATAGTGAATTAGACGAAAATGGTTGTTTGGTAAAAGCATTATTATAGTTTATGGCGTTATTATTACATTATTATTCTTGTCGCTATTCATCTATGACTATCGATACAAATTTGATTTTGGGAAATTTAAGTTTTTATTTAAAAAAAAACACAAAAAACAAAATATAAACCTAAATTTAAATTTTAATTGAATTTTATGAAAAACTCGACACGAGTATTGGTAGGTTAGGTAGGAGACTCTAAACCCCTTCATGTGGGGAAATTCAGACAGATGCCAAAACTAATTTTGTCTCATAACATAATGTGCAATTTTTCTAAAAGTTGGTGTATGTGTTAAAATTATTAAAAAAATATTTCTAATTAATTATGACTTTATTAAAATTTTTTTTAAATATAATTATATCGGGTTTTTCAATAAGAGCGCTACAAAAGTTTTTTTAAATAAAACAAAAACGGTTTCGGATATCAATGAAATTCTTTATTCCTGTGAAAGTACGTTCGATGCCATTATGTATGGAACTCGATTTCTTTTGCATGACCACCACGGGCACGCTTGCAGAAGTCCAGACACTGAACCCAATTTTCGACGGTTTTCAAGCATAAATCGGCCGATACTGCTGCAATTTCACGTTCGATATTCGTACGAATTTCATCAATCGTCGCTGGCTTGTTGGCATAGACCATAGACTTGACGTAGCTCCACAGGAAATAGTCTAACGGCGTCAAATCGCACGACCGTGGCGGCCAAGCGACTAGACCATTTCGTGAGATAACACGTTCTCCAAACTTGGTTTCCAATAAATTGATTGTGACATTCGCTGTGTGGCGCCGTCGTGTTGGAACCACATGTCCTCCAAGTCCATATCATCCAATTGGGGCCAAAAATATTCGGTTATCATTGAACGGTAGCGATCCCCATTCACAGTAACGTGCCGGTCTTGATCATCACGGAAGAAGTACGGCCCAATGACGCCGCCGGCCCATAAACCACACCAAACCGTAATTTTTTCGGGATGCAATGATGACTCATGGAGTACGTGTGGATGCTGCCTGACCAATACCGCATATTTTGTTTATTGACGAAGCCATTCAGCCAGAAATGAGCCTCATCGCTGAAGATGATTTTTCGATGAAAATCCGAATCATTTTCAAGTTGTTGCTCAGCCCAATTCACGAACATACGACGCTTCTGGTGATCAGGCGGTTCAGTTCTTGCGTCAATTTAATCTTGTTAGGATGTAGGGCAAGATCTTTTCGCCACAACGACGTCACAGAGATGCCCAACGCTTGAGAACGACGTGTGAGCAACTGAAGCCTCAGCGGCAGCAATATTCTCGACACTACTGGTACTTCTTTGTCTCACTGGCACGGAAACATTTTGTACTGTGCCTGTGGATTCAAATTTTTCCACTAGACGCTCAATTGTTGATCTGCTAGGACGATTATGACGACCATAAATTGGACGTAGCGCTCTTAACGTTGAGGCCACTGACTCCGAATTTCTGTAGTAAATTTTAATAATTTCGACTCGTTGTTGGCTCGTATATCTTTCCATCATGAAATGGCAAACCTTACTGAAGAGAAATGTCAAAAGAGCGGCAAGAAATATGGCGTCGTTTGCTGTCCCTGTTGCTCTACTTTTGTAGCGTCCCTGTTGAAAAACATGTTATTATTGAACCGTTTCAATGTTTAGATTCAGCCAAAGTCATATAACGGGTGGTTAAATGTTAAGGGCCGATGTTGAATGTGAACCACACCTAAACGTCAAGTTTTTTTTTGCATTTCATTTGAAATTTCTCAATTTCAGACTAACTCAATTTGAACCATAGAAAGATACACAATCGAAAAATGGTCAGAATGGTGGCAAGAAATGGCAACAGTTTATTATCAATTTTCGAAGAAAATCATCTTCAGTGATGAGGCACATTTTCACCTCAGTGGATTCGTCAATAAGCAGAATTTCCGCATTTGGGCGAATGATAATCCAAGAGTGAATGTCGAAAAACCAATGCACCCACAAAGAGTGACTGTTTGGTGCGGTTTATGGGCTGGCGGCATCATCGGGCCGTATTTATTCCAAAATGAGGCCGGTCAGGCAGTTACTGTGAATGGTGTTCGCTATCGTGAGATGATATCGAACTTTTTATGGTCCGAATTGGAAGATATGGATGTGGACGATATGTGGTTTCAAAAGGATGGTGCCACTTGCCACACAGCTAACGAAACAATGGCTCTTTTCCGCGACAAATTCAATGGCCGTGTTATCTCACGTGGCGGCGATGTTAATTGGCCGCCAAGATCATGTGATTTGACACCGTTTGACTTCTTTCTTTGGGGTTATTTGAATGAAAAGGTGTACGTCGATAAGCCAAGAACAATTCAAAAGCTAAAGGATGAGATAATTCAGCACATTAACGGCATAGAACCTCAATTGTGCCTCAGTGTCATCGAAAATTTGGACTATCGAATGGATGAGGCCACGGCGGCCATTTGGCTAATATTTTGTTCCACACATAATTGAACCATACCAATATTATCATAATAAAAAGAAATGACAATAATTTCCTAAATAATTTGTGTTTTATTCAAAATCAACATCGGCCCTTAAAATTTAACCACCCTTTATTTATTTTATTTTTTCTTTAATTCTCGAGTTCGATTTTTAATTAATCCCAAACATGCCCTTTAGAACCTAATACCTATGATATAGTGGAACAAATTAGAACATGCATATGCATAACCTTAATCATAAAAAAAAAAGAATAAATAAATTCATATTCTTTTTCCAAAATAAGAGGTAAATTACCTCATATTATTTTTAAGCTCATGATTGAATTAAGTTATATAATACGCTCTTTTTCTTCTCTTCTGTCTTAAATAATTATAATAAAACGATTACCCATACATGCACAGAATCACAATATTTCATTGGCTTTTCAATAATGATAAAAACTTAAGTAGCAACCTCTATTTCATTTATCCAAGGAAGGAAAAGCAGGAAATTCTTCTTCTATATAAGAATTAATAATAATAATGTAATTATTTTTAATGAAGATAGCTATAGTCCTTGTGGAGTAAAGTGAGTTATTTTCAATAGCTTAATTGATTTATCCAAGGATTTCTAATGATCAATTTTAGATTTTCTTAATAAATTCAAACCCATTAAGAAGTTATATAGAGGATATATAATATGGAGAGGATTTATACGAGTATGTATTTATTTGTAGCTTGCTAAGAAAGATTTTCTTCCTATCAACATTTCTTCAACAGTAAACGCACGTTCTATGCGCTCCGTATGGCGTATATACCTTGAAGATGACGACGACGACAACGGCGACACACGATGGCAGCAAAGAAGGTGATGGTGATGTGTTTTATTTAATTTATTTAAGATTATTTATCCAGGTAATGGAGTGATATTCATCAGCAATTCTCTATTCGTCTGTACATATATGACTAAGTATATAAGATGGATTTTCAATTAAGAAAAAGATAAATAGCACAACGAAGCACCTGTTTCCAGTCGATATTGTAATAAGAATTCACAGTAGAGGGCCCATATGGAAGTTAATTAGAGGCTCACTTTGCTGTTAGCAAAAAAAAAGAAAAACAGAGAACGATTTAGACAAAAGGTTCATTGAAACCAACTTCAATCTTGAAGGTGATTTTTGTTAAAAAAGAAATTTTTGTCGTATTTTTCTGACAAGCGCAACACAATGGTGCATTTTGTTTGGGAGGGCAACAAAAAATTCCATAAAAAATGAATCACTTAACAGATTTTGATTAATTTTTTTAGACATTATGAGGTATGCGATGAGATATTAAGGCAAACAATTTCCGCCCACTGCCACACACAACACTAAATAAATGCCCCCAGTTTTGTTTGGAAAAATTAATATTGTTTCATTTGCACATTAAAAAAAAAATTACAATATTTCCTATAATTTTTAAGATACCTACTTAAAAAAAATATTTTCACTCTCTTTCACCGATCTTTCCATGGGATGACATCTTAGTACTTTTGTTTTTAAATCCCTTTAAAAGAAACGTGATATTTTTAAATTCTTTCATATATGATAAATGATTTCTTTAAATTATGGCTTTAAATAAATAACGAGCTGCGCAAAAACGTTTGACTATTGAGTTGTAATTCTGTAAATTATTGTTCACAATAATATGTCAGCTCCTTTAAATGTCATTGTATCCAACTCTGAAATTGAAATGTTTATTTAATTTGATAATAAATACGCCTGCAAAAAGTAAAAGATTTCAGCTTATTCAATAATGGTACGTGTGCCAACAAACATCGTACCGCATCAAAGACTCACATTTTAAAAGCCCCACGCAAAACCTACATAGCTAGGCAACCAGTATAGGATCAGTACAGAGGATACCTTCTTCCGGGCATATATTTACATACATATTTATTTTATTATTATGATAGAGTCACGTCAATTAAAATCACATTTGCTACTGGATGTTGGATGCTGGAAGAAAATAATTCAAAAGTCTTTATCATTCCTAAGAAAATATTTGAAATGCCATCTTGCGGAGTCACATCATGGATGGATATGGATTGGGTGTTCTTTTAAATTGGGTCGCGTGTTTCATAATTCATTTTTTCTCCCCTGCCATCATGTATCTGTATAATATGAGTTTCCCGCAGTATCCTGTTGAAGGTGTTTTTCGCTTGCTTCCTGGGGGAATGTGTTGGTAAGGAATATAAATATAACCACTGAATTAAAGATGCGTAATATAAACAGATAAGAGTATGAAATAATGGCATCCAATTACTTTATACAGATGGTATAATATCATCACCTATGTTAAAAAAAAAAAAAAATAAAACACGATGCTTGGTGTTATTTCAAAGGCATAATGTTATTTTATTTCTCAAAGCCATTTTAAATCAAATCACCTTAAACATACGATATCCTTGAATAACCAACATCTTGTTTATAATGTTCTTTCGGTTAATGGAAACTGTATTTTTATACATATTTAACAATCTTGAATAGAGTAAGAAAATATAAAACTTTTTAACACAATTTTTCGAGCTAAAATTAAATTCTCATAAAAAAAACAAATGTCCCAGGACGGAAGGTGTGAGTTTTCCTTTTCTTACAATAATTTTTTAAAGAATTTGGAATTGAATTACAATTATTAAATTTCTCAGAATTAGAGATGTCCACAGATTAGAGATACAAAATAATAAATATTTAATTCTTATAATATTGTAAAAGAAGATGACATTGCCAACTAACAAACTCTCCAGAGCTAAGACATAAGACATAAGACATAAGACATAAGACATAAGACATAAGACATAAGACATAAGACATAAGACATAAGACATAAGACATAAGACATAAGACATAAGACATAAGACATAAGACATAAGACATAAGACATAAGACATAAGACATAAGACATAAGACATAAGACATAAGACATAAGACATAAGACATAAGACATAAGACATAAGACATAAGACATAAGACATAAGACATAAGACATAAGACATAAGACATAAGACATAAGACATAAGACATAAGACATAAGACATAAGACATAAGACATAAGACATAAGACATAAGACATAAGACATAAGACATAAGACATAAGACATAAGACATAAGACATAAGACATAAGACATAAGACATAAGACATAAGACATAAGACATAAGACATAAGACATAAGACATAAGACATAAGACATAAGACATAAGACATAAGACATAAGACATAAGACATAAGACATAAGACATAAGACATAAGACATAAGACATAAGACATAAGACATAAGACATAAGACATAAGACATAAGACATAAGACATAAGACATAAGACATAAGACATAAGACATAAGACATAAGACATAAGACATAAGACATAAGACATAAGACATAAGACATAAGACATAAGACATAAGACATAAGACATAAGACATAAGACATAAGACATAAGACATAAGACATAAGACATAAGACATAAGACATAAGACATAAGACATAAGACATAAGACATAAGACATAAGACATAAGACATAAGACATAAGACATAAGACATAAGACATAAGACATAAGACATAAGACATAAGACATAAGACATAAGACATAAGACATAAGACATAAGACATAAGACATAAGACATAAGACATAAGACATAAGACATAAGACATAAGACATAAGACATAAGACATAAGACATAAGACATAAGACATAAGACATAAGACATAAGACATAAGACATAAGACATAAGACATAAGACATAAGACATAAGACATAAGACATAAGACATAAGACATAAGACATAAGACATAAGACATAAGACATAAGACATAAGACATAAGACATAAGACATAAGACATAAGACATAAGACATAAGACATAAGACATAAGACATAAGACATATGTACACACAAAAATAAAAAAAGTAGTTTGTTGCTCTATGAGAAAACGCTTAATGAGAAAAACTGTATTATGCTTTATAACAGTCTTATAACGATCTCTTAGTATATATAAGATCATGGAGCGTCTTATGAGAGGAAAAATTTTACTTGGTAATGGGATATTTTTATTTAGCTATCTAGTGGTTTTTTTTTAAATCATAGGTTATTTTGACACTGACAGCTGTTTCTCGCTCTAAATCTTGACAGAAAGTCAGTATCATATCTCCGAGGAATGAAATGTGTCGCTTTACGCTTGAACAACGTTGGGAAATATTGAAAACTTATTTCCAAAGTGAGTGCTGTGTAGCCCAAACAGTGCGTTTTTTGAAAAGAAGTTTTTTTTTTCATCTCGGTGGCTATGTTAACAAATAAAATTGCGGGCAACCCGTTTGAATAAATTTTATTTTTTTAAATAAACAAAAATGGCTGGCTTAGAAAAATAATTAAAAATTCACAATCACGGTGTTGAGCAAAGTTAGAATTTAAATATGTACAATCTGTCAAGCAAATCTTTCTGTCTCGAATTTATCTAAGGTGCAGCGAAGGGTACTGAAAAAAATGTATTACATTATAAAAGAGCTTTGCTTTTTTAGGTAACAAGATCTACAAAATATGAACAAAAACTGCAAAAAAAAAATACAATTTTAAAAATAAAACAACAAAAAATCCCTAAAAGCATTAAATGGCAAAACTTCCATTAGCCATATATGGCAGTATTACTTTTTGTATACACAACTGATGACATTATCCTTTCTCTTAAACCATGTAAAATTGAGCTTTGCCCCACACGTGTTATCTGCTCGGCATCCTCAATTGCATGCAAAAAGGATTGCATTTTCCACTGCATATAAATTTTATAATAATTCTATGTAAACACACCACATTTCCGTGAACACATGTTGTCCTTTGTAGAAAAGTGAAAATGCCCTGACTATGTCAACACCATCCTGGAGGAGCTGGCGACATGCATCAGGACATTGATGTGTATACCTACTACCTTTGTCATGTTATCACAGTCAGTAATTTGCATTTTCTCTCTTGTTCTGATGGCTAAGGGAAAACATTTATTATAATAATTTAAAATATTTATAAAAAAAAAAAAAGAATACCGTATACTGTATAATCGGATTTGAATTAATTGAGCAAATGTTGGGATCCGCTTCCGCATTGTCCTTACCTATAAGAGGATCATCAGTGAAAATTATATTTTTCAAAAGCTACTGAAAATTGATTAATGGTCTTTATTTCCCATATGATGCTTGTTTGAATGTAGAGGACGAACATATATCTATACTTTAAGGCCATGAAACCTTTTTGGCAGTCGGATTTGTCCCTGAAGTTTATTTTTGATTGATTTATTGAAAGGTTCCCAATTTTGATAGGAAATATAGGTTCCAATCAAAAACACTCTTGACGACAACATGATTTATATTTTTTTTTCTTAATCTCATCAAGTCTTCGAGGAATATATGGGACCTTTTCCTTTTTGGGAATTATTTTAATGCTTACAAAGTCTTGGTCCTTAAAATTTTGGTGACTTAAAATTAAAATAATGCTGTCGGCAAAATACATTGGGTCGAATAAATTATTATCAGGAGTATTTTGAGTTATCTTTTGTTTCCGAAGGACACTACAAGGATTATACTCATATATCCGATGTTTTTTTTTCCTTTTGATTGTTATATTTTTTTATTCCCAGTGAATAGTAAGTTTTATGTAAGTTAACAAAAAAAAATGTGTGTGTGTGTATTTACAAATATGAAAATTTGGTTCTTATTTATTATGCTAAAACTAATTCAAAGAAAATATTCAATGTACAGTATTTTTTTTTTTACAAAAATATTGCTTGAGATGAAATGAAGATTCATTGAAATTTTGGGTCAAAATCTAATTTATTCAGTTTCTTGATTACATAAATTATGAATTGGTTTCCTAACCAAACAAAAGAACTTATTTAAATACGTAAGCTGATGGTATAGTTAAGTCAGTTTATTATTTATCGTACGTCTTGCAAATTTAAATTCTGATAAGATTAGGAAGAATAAATTACCCTATAACGTTTTCTTGAAAAGGAAAAGGTCCACAGAAGTGTGCGTTTGTAGAATAATTCACTTAAGTCTCTTTATATCTTATAGAGTTCAACATATAGAACTTTTAAAATGATAGATGCAAGAACTATAATCGAGGCTTTTGCGCACAAAAACTCTGTTCTCTTTTGAGCAAATCTCAATGGAAGAGAATTATTCTCATAGAAAGACTAAGCCGAGGTTAAAGCCTCCCATAATAAGGCCATTTAACGCTTTTAACAGTATTATAACAATCTAGTAGTATTCTTTAAGATTAGTCATTATTAAGCTCTTGGAGAATCTTATGAGATGTAAAATGTTATTTCGGTGGTGCTTTTAACAAGAACAATATGCCAAACTATTATCATTAAAAAGCCTATCTTTATCTTTAAAAAAATTAAAAAATTGTTCATACCAAATTATTGAATACATTTTTTTAAATTAAACAGTTTGGTTCAAGTCATATTTCCTCTTTTAAATTAATTTTTTTCTTGTCTTGATCCAACCTACATATATCACCTTCCAATTCAAGATTTAATTCAATAAAAATATTCCATCTGAAATTTCTCGCCTTTTTAATAAAATAACTTTTTCGTTGGCACTAATTATTCGTAGTGGCGTTTAAAATTTCCAAAAATTACCGAACAATCATGAAAGGGGTTTTTGTGTGATAAGAAATTGCAGTTAGGCTGCCAAGCTTTGACTGAACAAAAAGCATCTTTCAAGTTGTATTTAATTTTTGACCTGAGTCAAATCTTTCATGAACAAATCTAACTCCTTATTTAATAACGGGTGGGCCACCTAGTGTTTTTTTTTTTTTTAATCATAGGTTATTTTGACACTGACAGCTATTTTCCGCTCAAAATCTTGGTAGAAAGTCAGTATCATATCTCCGCGAAACGAAATGAGTCGCTTTACGCTTGAACAACTTTGGGAAATATTGAAAACTTAATTTCCAAAGTGAGTGCTTGTAGCCCAAACAATGCGTTTTTTGAAAAGAAGTTTTGGCCGAAATGAAGCACCCACCGCCCCTGCTGTAAACAAATTTATGCAAAAAGTTACATGCCCATGTTAACCGACTTTTTTTTCTACTGAAATTGAAGACATGGATTTGGACGACCTCTGTTTCATGCAGGATGGCGCACCATGCCACACAGCCCATGTCACAATCGATCTTTTGCGCACCAAATTCCCAAATCGCTGTGATTTGACCCCTTTCGACTTTTTTTTTGAGGGGAAACGTGAAGGACCGATTTTATGCCAACAATCCGGAAATGATTTGAGCACTTAAGGCCAATATCATCCAAGTGAAATACAGCCCGAAACCATCAAGAAGGTCTTGGAAAATTTTAGTGACATAATGCGCTATTGCGAAGCCAGCCGAGGCAGCCACTTGAACGACGTTGTATTCCATAATTAATGGAAATGTTTGCTCTTACTAATAAAGCCATAATACATTGAAAAAAATAATTTTGTTCATTTTATTGCATTTTTAAAAAGAAGCTTGTATTTGGCTCACCCTTTATGTTCAACGAATTATTGGATAAATAAATCGAGTAAAAAAACTGAATATACAGCAAACAACTTGTGTGTGGCTAGTCAAAAATGCTAGTTGATTTAAATGTAGCTGTCAAACAAAAAAAAAACCTACATTGGGATGAACTTGATGACGTGACCTCGGTAGCGCAATGCGAAGTGCATTGGCTCAGGTTCGATCCCCAGCTGGGGCAAAAAGTTTTTTAAATTAAAATTGAACAATGACTGTATCGAACGCAAGCGTACGAGTTCAACCTAACACCACTACAAGACGTCGAGCATCTACATCAACATTATATTATATAGTCTTATTATTATTATACTTATACGAAAGCGCTTCAAAAGAAAATGCATCTCTTTTATTTTATGAAAAAATATCTTCAGTCTTCTTTTAACTCTCTCCTGTAAAAAAGCGATTGGGAATAAATGGGGTCTTCAACCCCGCATCACTCACTGGCTATACACTTCGGTAATAACACCGATTCTAACATATGGGGTAGCAGGCCAGTCGGGTGGACCGCTCTAGATAAAACCACAAATTGTGATAAACTTAGTAAGGTCCAACGTACTGGCTGTTTGTGCACGAGCGGAGCACTTCGCTCCACTCCCTCTGCGGAACTAAACATTCTTTTCCATCTGATACCCCTAGACATTTTTAGTAAACAAACGGCCGCAAGCACAGCTATTCGTCTTAAAGCCTCTTCACAGTGGATCAATAATGAAATTGGCCATTCGGTAATTCTGAATTCATTCAGATAATTTTCAAGTAACATCGACTACACTATCCCCCAAGCACTTTTCAACAAAAACTTTCAAGTTACCATCCCATCCAGATCAACTTGGGAGGATGAGAATTTCTTGAAAGATGAATCCGTTCACTTTTATACTTGTTGTATCGTGGAGAGTGAAGAGTCGAGAGGAAAAGATGTGATGCGGACAATGATCGATTATAAACTGATTTATTAACTTCTTAAATTTAATACAAAGTAGGTTATTTAGTGATAAGCAATTAGGGTTACCAAAGTGGTAATATAACGTATCAAAAACAATACAGTGTTGTTAATTATGGTTATTTGAACATAAAACTTTAAAACATTAAAGTACATTTAATACATATGTAATGGTAATGTATAACAATACTGATGGATCAAAAACCGCCGACGGGGTTGGTGGAGGCGTGTACTCAGACAGACTTAATTTAGGTCTATCATTCCGTCTTCCTAATCATTGTAGCGTGTTCCAGGCGGAACTTTTAGCGATAAAAGAAGCTTTATCTTGGCTTAAAGAAAACGTGATATCAACTACTGATATCCGCATCTTCTCAGACAGCCAAGCTGCTATCAAATCTCTGGACTCTGTTTCTACAAATTCTATTACAACCCAAAACTGTCGATCATCTCTCATTGAGATGGCGGAGCAGTTCAACATTCACCTTTGTTGGGTGCCGGGCCACAGGGACATTCCAGGAAACTGTAAAGCTGACGAACTCGCTAAAAGTGGTACAACAGTATTCATACTACCAAATAAGACAACTATTGGTATACCTATCGCTACTTTTAAACATATGCTAAAGCAAGATGCTATAAAGAAAACAAACCTTAGGTGGAACAACCTCACCACTTGCTTAACGACAAAACAAATCTGGCCAATGCTGGATCTGAAACGCTCTAAGCAATTGATATCTTTAAGCAGATTGCACATTAGTTCCGTAATAGGTGTCATAAGCGGACACTGTCTAATAGGAAGACACGCCATGCGACTAGGCGTTCACTCTAATGATTTCTGCAGAAGCTGCATGGATGAGGAAGAGGAGGAAACAATTCCTCACCTTCTTTGTACATGTCCTGCTCTGTTACAGAAACGTAGACTCCACCTGGGAGACTTCTACTACAACGATACGAGTGATCTAGCAAATACTTCTATAAGTAATCTCGCACGCTTCATAAGAAGCTCAAATTGGTTTAATTGAGTAAGGAAAAGCTTTCCTAGATCCTTGTGGTATCACAACGGGCCAACAATTGGCCTAAGTGTTTCGGTTTTTCCACCGACAGCCACTTCAACCTAACCTAACCTCTTTTAACTCTGCGAGCGGCAAGATCGGCGAGTTATAATAATATAAATGAATATTGGGTTTTTTTCGAATGTTTTTTCCTAATCAACCAAGCACCACTAAAAAAGGAGTGTGATGATCGGCCTGGTAGTCGTGAAATAGCTATGACTCCAGCCTATAATAATCTTGGTGGCAGCTCACCCAAGTGTTGTTGTTTTATTAAAAACTTCAATATTAATATGATGGAGCGAAAGCTTGGCAGCCTAACTGCAAGTGTGTTATCAGTATCACTCAAAAACCGCTTTATAAACAGTATTTACATTTTTGCACCTAAACTTACATAGAAGTACATATTTGGAAAAATCAGATCATAATAATACTTCTCAGTTGCTTTCAAATATTTCGACTGAAAAAATGTGTGCTTGCTCATATTTTAATGGTAGCAAGTTATCCATATATATGCACCTACATATCTCAAATAATGTATATGCAAATTTTAATTTATGCAACTCCCTGTATTTGTTGTTATTAAAACAAATGGTAGTTATTATACCATACATTAAATCAAACGTGTGTGGAGGTTAAAAAAAAGTGCGTATACGCCCTAGTGTACAATTAGTAGCCGTGTTTATAAAGGGTCTTTCATTAATGGCACTTGATTTTTAAATGCTAATAAACACACAGTTGTGAGATATCCACTTTTGTTTTTATATAAAAGACTATTTTATGGCATTACGTATGAAATAATATAAAATCAATGTTTTAATAATTCTGGGGCATAAATCAGCGTTGTCCAATGTCCATAGCTATATAGTTCTTACGTTTGTTTTTATAGCGGTGCAGACTGAAATCCCAAGGCAAAGTTCACCAATTTAAAGTCGCAGAAAAGCCAGATAGTTCTTGTGAATGACTAGAAATTGAATACCTTGAATTTTCCCCACCACTCCCAAGAACAGCAGCGATGTTTTCGGTTCGAGTAACATTTCAAACATCTTGACTATTACAGAATAGTGAATCTGAAAGTTCCATTTTGACAAATTTTGTATTCAATTTTAAAATAACATGAACTAGATTCTTGAAACTGAAACAAAGCAACATCAGAGAAAGAAATTCAGTTTATAAAAACGTTTTAAAATAATGCACATATATTTATGTATAGATGTTTTATTAAAAACGTCTGTCTTCGATTTTAGCAAGAGCATTTTAAAAAATCAAATAATATGTATATCGTCTGATACCTCACTTTATAAAATAAAAAACCATGATCCTAAAATATATTACATTTATGAAGTTTTTAATTAAACAATCTCTTTAATAATTCTAACGAATTATCCTTTTATCAACCTTTTCTGCTATAACCATCAGTAAGCAGGATTTGTTATCCTTTCATATAATAATTCATTTGATTATAAAATTCATTCTCCTACGTTATTCCTTTCCGGCATATTAACACAAAGTATTCCTCATAATAATTTTATCTGGTCTTTCAGAGAGCTATTTTGAAACCATTATATATATGTAGGTATACTGTACATCATAGAAGAAGGTATATACACACAAGGCAAAGGATCAGATTGAAATGTATACTGTATTCATTAAGCACTCCCACACACAGAAAACTTGTGTTTAAAAATAGAATTGGTATTTTCTTTAGTCTTTTAGTCATAATATCATAGCTATTTGTTTTGAATAAAGGTTAACCACATTCTCCACCATGATGTTTTTTTTTTTTTGTTTGCTGTTCGTATGTATAAAGCAAAAATGTCATGGGTTTATTTGAGCTTAAGGATTGAAGATATGGATATAGATATGAGATATATATGGATTTGTGGTAGCCAGTCATGCAGCTTCAACCTTTTACAATCCTCAGATATTATACATAGTATGGCAATTATTAATGGTTCGGTTATTGCCGAAAAGTCCTTGTGCATGTTCATTTTACCATTCAACCATTCAACAGCCATTTAGTAGTATCCCAGGATATATTGAATATGATTTATATGGTGACCATATATTAACTCTTGTACCTAACAAAATAAAAGAAAACAAGAAAAATAGTATTTGTTTTGTATTTTATTATTTGGAATGATTGATTTGAAGGAAAAAAGGTCAAATCTTTAATCAAATATAATAATTTCAATGGGTGAAACTCCTACAAAAGGCATTTACCCTTTATTATTTTCCTGTAGAGCTTTATGATGGACCATCATTTATATGTAATTGTTTAAAAAGGGCACAGTTTGATGAAAATAAGGATGGTTTCATTTTAATTTTGATAATAAATAATTTTAGTAGTTAGTAGTTTGCCCGAAGATTGAGTAACACTCCGAAATGCGTCGCTAGTAACATTAAATAATTAAGTTGCGAAATTAAGTTTAAAAATAAAATTCAAATTAAAATTCAAAATAAAAAACAAAATAAAATTAGTTTTTCAATTTATTTATTAAGATTAATCACTTATTGAAATTAATTTTGAACTTTTCGGTTTGAAACTGGTTGAAAAAATGTATGACATTACGCATTTAGAATATCGAATTTAATACCGTTGTGAGTTGAATGCTCAACAATGTTCTTATTTTTTTAATTTTTATTCATCTTCATCAACCACAACTTGAGTATGGTCCAATAAATAGCCTGTAAAACTATATTGCAACAATCTTTTTAATTTGTTTGAACCAAAACATAAACCAGAAACTTGTTAGGTACACATGTTAAATAAAGGGTTTTCTAATAAGAGGTTTCATTTTGATATTTAAAAAAAACGAGTATTTTTTGAGTGAAATCAATGGATGGATTTCATTGTAAGGAGGAAGATTTATGCCGTTAACAATGGAAAACGATATTAGCCAAATGGCCGCCACGACTGCGGTTGCAGCACCATTTTAATGTCTTGAATCAGTTGTGGAGCATTGGCATAGAGCTTATCTTTCACATGGCCCCAAAGAAAAAAGTCTAAAGGTGTTAAATCACAAGATCTCTATGGCCAATTGTGATCACCTCTTCGTGAAATAACACGTTCAGGAAACTGTTCTTGCAAAATTGAGATTGTTTCGTTGCTTGTGTGGCACGTAGCGCCATTTTTGTAGTGAATTTTAACAATTTCAATGCGTTGTTTAAGCGTGTAAATTTCCATTTTTAGTAATGGCGTAGTTTTTACTTGTCAAAAATGTCAAAATATGACAGCTTCAAAAGTTCAAAGGTGACAGCTGCCCAAATAACGAGCTATTCAAAGTGAAACCTATTATTAGAAAACCCTCTACTTTTACATTTTGGGTTTTCAGCAGACTATCTGTCTGTCAATTTGGTATTTGTTTTTGGGGACCCAGGTTTTTACAGACCCTGATGAACTACATGACTGCACTTTTCTGCCTCAGTAGGTAGAATTTGAATGATGCATCTAAAACAACAATGCTTAAATTTTACTCCTGACATGCGAATTTGATGCAAAATCATTAGTTCCAAAAGTCAGAAGAAAGAATGCTGACAAATTCATCAGTTTCTAAACGTATCGCAACGCAAATATAAGCGCTTTAAATGAGCAGCAATGGCATATAAGTTTGTTTGAATGCTTTCATTTAAAATGAAAAAGGAAATAAACACGATTTTCGGGCGAAGCAAGCTTACTTTTCTATTGTTATTGTTTTTTTTTTTTTTTCGTAAATTATTGTTCGATTTACTCAACATTATTATGGTTTTTGTTTTACTAAAACGAAATCTAACTACTGTTTTATTTTAAGCTTCATAAAATGTTTTCCGAAATGTCAAACTGATGTAAGGTAAAATGTAGGTATGCAAAGCATCCGGGATGCGTTCCAGGTGTGTATGAATAATCTAATGATATACTGCATTAAAACTTTTTGTTTGACATTTTGGAACTGAGCGTTTCTTTGAGAAATTGAATATGAATTTGGGATATATTAGGTGCACTAATTGAAATGCTTTCTACTGGAAGTTATGCCAAAAGTCGGCGAATTCAATTGTGATGGCTTTGTATAAAGTGTATAAAGTGAATTTTGGAATTTGGAAAGGAGTTTTGTAAAAATTTGGGAAAGAGTGGCATATTAAATACATAGTAGCAGAAAGTTAAAAATTATTTTTTTTTTTTAAATAAAAACAAATTTTATTTCGGCAGTCCTAAAATAGCTATAACTCCAGCCTATAAAATTTTGGTGGTAGCTCACCCAATTGTTGTTGTTTAATTCAAAACCTTCAATATTAATATGATGGTGCGTGGCAGCCTAACTGCAAGTGTGTTATCACACAAAAACCCCTTATAATGTTTTTTTTCTTATTTATAACAATTTTTATCGTCTCGTCGTAAAAAAACTAGTGAAGTCCATTACCTCTCGTGGTAATTACGTTACTGTGTCAATAAACGATTAAATGAATTTTCTTATTTCTATTACCTTAATTAGCAATAAAAAAGTAATAAATAATTAGTAAATTAATTTTAGGAACCCAAAGAAAAACCTAGTCCCGTTCAAAACATCGTCAAATCTAAATTAAATAGTTACATACAAACCTTAAGCCCAATAACAGTAAAAAGAATAAAATAATAAGTCAAATAAGTCAAAACTGAACTGAGCAAAGTTTTATTGGCAGCACTTGTTGCATTTTTTCTATTTGCCTTATTTTGGTTTTCTTCTTCACCCAACTGTGGTTTAACAGTTCGTCTCATTTAGTTTTTTCTCATTAAAGTCTAGTACGCTGCTGATGCGATTTGCATTCGTTTTGCAGTATGCAGTTCGATGAGCTAAATTTAATATTGTAGCAGATTATTTGCAGAAGTCTTCGCTCTTTTTTAGCACAGAATCAATTATCCAGACCATTATTGTTTGCGGAAAAGTTATATTTGAGTTGTATTCGTGTTTGTCTATGTTGTTTCTTTTATATCAGCGTGCATCTCTGATTTTTATGCGTTGTGTTTTTGTATTTTGTTTTTGCTATTGGTGTCTTAGTGACAATTTTAGTGGGTAATTTTTCGTTGTCGTTTCCGTGAGCATTTCGCTGCCGTGTCGGATATCAACGAAAAATTTCGTTTCGCATCAGCAGCGTACTATGCTTAAAGGTCTAATCTTTTTTGTGGCCGCGCGTCATCGCTGCCGCCGTCGTCGTCATCGTCGCGTTCTCCTGGTTAAATTAATTGACTGAATAATAAATCCAACGCAAATTTAAAGAAGAAAAAAAACTAAATGGTCACCATAAAATTTTTCAATATTTCAAAAGCGAGGTATATATACATAGTTACCTCTTTCCTCATAATATGTAGGTAAGGTACTCGTTTATACCTATATCCATTTCTATGCTCCTATAAGCTGCTTTTATATCCTTTTTGAACGAGTTGAATTTAACCACAAGCAACAACTTTGAGAATCTCTTGCTGTTAATCAATGTGTGGGAATTAATCAAAGGATTTAGATGACAGCTAAAATGTGTGTGTATATAAGACTTTTGCTTTACCTCTGAAGCTGAGAGAAAGTATAAATTCAAGAAATGGATAATATGTTAGACGTGAATGTACATATATACGAGTATGGTACTGCTACTGCCGCAGGTGAACAAACAGTAAATTGCACAGACTGAGAGAGAGCAGTAAACATTTATTCTTGTAGTGGCTTTTTAAGAGTTTTCGTAACTGCACTGCTTGAGTCCCTTTTCAGGACATGTGTATATAAATTGTTGGATATTATTAACTATCAGAGAAAGTTTATGGAAAACTATAAATACAGCAAGGATGTGAATGTGATTGCAATTTATATAGCAGCTGTGAGTAGAGTCATCTGTTTTTTTTATTTTAGTACACTTTTGTGGGTTAGATTTTCGAAATTGAGGTAGTTTTTTTTATTGAAATAGAAAAATAGAAATATTTTACTTTTTTTTATATTGAGTGGGGTACATCCTTCTTAGGAGAAGTTCAAGAGATTTACCTATGTATTTGTTTTGATGGACCAGAGTTAATGGTGTTGCTCCTAAGGTACTGTGATCTTGAACTTATGTCATGGTACTTGAGCTACGAGAGGTTATTGTGTTAGAAGTTCAAGGGATATGCAGTACCTTTTTTTTAGTAAGGTACTGCAAAAATAATGATAATCTTTATCTCACTCATTTATCTTGCTTTCTAGGTATAGAACTTTAAGTTGGTAACACTATTTTAACTGGCAGCCATTTTGTCAGCTGTCAAGTGATTTATTTTTAGTTTGGATTGGCATTTCACAGAATCCCTAAAGGCGTAGATTAGGTGAATGGCCCCAAAACAAGATTGCCGTTGATCATAATTTTCATAAGCAAATTTTGTTTAGTGATGAAGCTCACTTTTGGTTGAATGGATACGTCAGTAAACAAAACTGCCGTATTTGGAGTGATGATAATCCTCAAGTGTATGATGAGACACCGTTACTTCCACAAAAACTGACTGTTTGTGGACTGTTTCTATGTAGTTTCTTCCGATCTTTGACAGTTAATAGCGGTCATATTGTTGAAGCTTCATCTGTCAAATTAGCTGTCATTTATTCAGTATGTCACCATGTATAGATAAAGGGTTCAACAATTTTTTTGTGTTCTGTTCGGGCAATATTCCGCGCACTTCGCCCATTTTACGGTCGCCATAATCGGTGGATAAATTTGAGTCCACTTCTTCAGTAATCAATCAACACCCGTACGTCGAAGAAACGCAAGATCTGCCGAAATTATCCCCGCTGTCCGTGAGAGTATCTAGGAGAATCCGAGGCAGCCGATTTCACGTCGCTCACAACAACTCAGCCTTTTGCAGACCACAACAATTTAGTGAATTTTGCGTCGTGATTTGGGTCTGCATTCGTATAAAATTCAACTGACTCAAGAGCTGAAGGTAAACTACCATAGACAATGACGTCTGTTCGCTGTATGGGCTCTGGGCAGTTGGAATTGGCAAATTCCTGGATGAATGGGTACGGGAAATTCTGAACGTCAATAAATAAAATTGTCGAATTTGGGACGATACTAATCTACATGAGATCCAAGAGCGTCCAATGCATTCCGAAAAATTTTTTTTTAGGCTAGCGGCGTCACCGGTCCATATTTCTTTGAGAGCGACGTTAAAGCCTGACCGTCAACGGCAAGTGCTATAGGCCTGCGATTTCCAATTTCAATTTCAATTTCACCAACGATATGTGGTTTCAAAGAGACGGGCTGTGCTAAGTGCGACACAGCTTACGCCACATTAGAAATTCTGCAAAATTGACCAAGGGCATGGTCAATGGTCATCTCACGTAGAGATAATGTGAATTGGCCACCGATATCTTGCGATTTGACCCCGTTAAACTTTTTCTTGAAGGGTTTTCTGAAGTCGCAGGTCTCTGCGAATAAGCCACAAACCACAGCTTCCCTCAAAGCAAACATAACCCATGCCATCCGTCAAGTTCCACCTGATGCCTGATTTACAATTTGACGAGACAACGAGATTTTGACGTGACGAGATCTCTTTGCAGATGTTCTCTCTTAATTACGAATTTAAAATAACGAATTAATACATATTAAAGCATTTCTCGTCAGCACGTCACGATAAATTGAAAAGAAGACGCGAGAGGAAAATTGTAAAAAGATCTCGTCATGTCGACGTCTCGCTTTCTTGTCACATTGTGAATCAGTCATGACTCATGGAAAATTTGACATTTCGATGCGCGCCGCCCAGAGAAGCCTTGGCCAACATTTGAACGATATTTCATACATAATGGCATCGATGGCTTTTCAAATGAATACAAAATTTTGATGATATCTCACACACACTTTGTTTTAATTATATTTAAAGATAGAAAGCGCTTAATGAAAGACCCTGTATTAAAATACATTTTTTTAATGTGAATTATTCTCCCCTTTATATATCTTATTCTCCAATATTTTCTATTTAAAGCCTAATTCATATTTTTTCTGACTCATAATTTAGAATTTTATACTTATTTTAAATATAATTCTGTTAGTTAAAATATAAATTATTTTTCGTACTAAAAAAAAAATAAACAAAAAAAATAATATCAGGATTTTAAACATGAAGTTAAGATGGGCAAAGGTTTTTCATTTCAGCCAGAACTCTACTCTAAGTCAATACTCTCTCTTCAGTTAACCTGATGGAAGAAATCATGAAAGTCCTCAACATATAACCTACCTTCCCACTCCCAACTGCCATAAAAATAAAACAGAACAGTGAACAAAAAACTGTGTCTGTTAAAAATTTAATTAACGAATGTAAGTCCATTTCTATAGACACCAAACTAACGTCGTCATCGTCGTTGAAGTAAAAGCAAATACAAGAACTGTAGAAGGGCCTTCCATTCCTGATGATGCAGCAAAGCTATTCATACCACATCGAGCTTACCCCTTGTAATTGCATTTCAAAATGCTGCATGCTCTTCAGTTAAATTTTGCATCTGAATGGAGAACTACATTCCTGATGGTTTTTTTTATACCTATATACGAGTGTATAGTCCTTTTTGTTGTGTATGTGAAGAAACACGAATGGAGGACAACACGAGAACGTCCAGATTGAATAAAGTTATTCACTCACTCAGCAGACCAACCAACCAACCAACCAACCAACCAACCAAACGGAAAGAGCTTAGAGCTTGACGTTGTTGGAATGTACACGCAAATTTGCTTGGGCAGCCTAGCAAGGCTATGTAAAGTAGGTATAAGAAGGGCTACTATAATACAAAAGGTTACCTCTCTATAACCAGGACTTAAAGTCCCTTGTTTTGTTTTCATATATTTACATACCTTACCTACATAGTTATCTATAGTTGCATGATAGTGTCGTTGTTTCGATGGAATATCAAGTGGCATGCACCACAAGTTAGAAAATTGTTTTAAATGCTTTATTTGCCTTGCTTGAATTGCAAAGAGGTAGATAGGTACCTAAGTCTATATAGAGGTAGTGGTATGGTTCATCGATTTAAATTTATGTTAAGGGTTTTCAAAAATGGATTTCTATTTGTTTTCTCTTAACAATTAGTTGTTGTCTTTCTCGGTCATTATATTGACTTTAAGTGGATGTATTGTTGGTTAAATGGCAGAATGATTGATTATAGAGTATCCTGAAGTATTTACATACATACATACTTATATGCTAATGCACTGTTGGATTTTAGTGCTGTACAATTTTTCTATTTCTTTTAATGGTAGGCTACAATCAAGATAAAGATATTAAGGTAAATTACATGGTATTCTATAAAAGTGGGAATATATTACCGACCCTTCCTTGCGAATGCGAATGGGTGTAAACTTAGAACCGATAATCATAAATCTAAGTTTAAGTTTGATTGCTATTTATACGATTCAGCATGAAAAGACATATGTAGGTAGGAGATGTTCCGGAAAAAGATTAAATTGTAGTTTTCAAGGCGTAGACAAATAAATTTTCAAGTCCAGTACAATAAAACCCGCGGAAATAAAGACCGTGGTTATAATTCCCAAAGTAAAAGGATATAACACCCGAGGTTGTGGTAATAAGACCCACCAGAAAAAACCATTTTAGACCCGCTTACTTAAAATGTGATTCAATAACTCTTTAACTTTATACAATTGTCTAAGAAAACTGTTGACATTGGCGCCTATTTGGTAACTAAACATACTCTAAGCAGAGCAACGGAATTGCGTGACCGGGACATAGGACCCACAAAGGGAATTGAAATCTTAAGAACCCACGAAGCGGGCCACCCAAGGTACTGTTGTCCAATAAAACTGATGGAAAAGTCCAAAATCGTTTTTTGTTTTTTACTGAATGAGTTTTTTCCTCATATTCTTTGAATTGGAACCTTTAACAAAAAGGAATTAAAACCCAAAGCTTTTATTTCCATTTTAAAAAGGAAAAACCACCCGTGGGTGTTATTTGCTTTCATTGGTAGTTATTTAGCCAATTAACTTTTCTGAGATCTCACTGTGCATACTTCTATAAGCTTCACTGAGGAGAAGGAGAAGCCTGAACACGATTTCTCCGCTAGAAGTCAAAATATTGTTTTTTTATTTTAGGAAATAAGACCCTTTATTTCTTTGGGGTTTTTCCGTGGGCTTTATTGCCACTGCATCGACCTTAAGAACTATCTGTTGGGTAGTTTCAATTATTGAAAATAAGTATTTATATGAGTGGATTAAATTTTAGAATCGAGTCTATACACTTAAAACGTACATAATATTCAGCGTATAGAAACAACCTGTTCATCATTCTCGAGCACCAGTTTCCACTTTAGGTACTTCAGACAATTTCCCCCTTCCCGTCCATTGTTTTGGCTGCTGCTTCGTCTTAGTTCTTAATTGATGGACTAATGTTTCGTAATAATTTCACTTTATTTCGGTGAAACTTCGCCAAACACTCGGTTGAAACATCGTAACGACTCGGTTTTTTTGTTTCGTTGTAAGAGATCGCGGCACATATCTTGTGCACAATTTCAACTCCAAATCAACTGTATGTATGCTATTTAAGGCGCTTTATAAAATGGCTGACTTTTCTGCAATCTCATACCCTTTTATTTTACGGTCATTCAATAGGGGAGAGTGGTGCACTTTTGAACGCGGGGTACATTTGAACATGGCTATTAAAATCTGAACAAATAAATTTTTCAAAGCATAAACTAAATTTTAAACATGGCAATACCGATATCTTTACACGTCAAAGATTTTGCGGAACCTCTCTTATGATCATCTGACAGTAGCTACGTATGCAGTTTTTGCATAAATTTAATTGTATTTTTGTAATATTTTGTTTGTAAGAGTTTAAAATTTTTTTGTAAAGGTTTTCGTTTTTGAAGAATTTTTATTAAATTCACACCTTCATTTTGATTAACATAAAGGTAAAGTTCTTGATAAATATGTTAGATATAATAACTATGGCCGAGTTTTATGTTGTTAAATATGTTGGGGCAGTTTTGAACGAAACAGGCGGGGCACCTTTGAACGGGTTTAAAACTAGTTAGATATTGAAGACAGATGGAATGTTAAGGGCATTAAAATTAAAACTTAAATGAGACTTTTTGCTTTAAAAAATTTGTTTTTTTCCAAAAGTCTACTTTTAAACTAGTGATTTACACCCTTAAAAATATTTTATATCCTATTAAAGTTTTTCGTATATTCAGCTTCTACATAACTAATTTATTCATATAGATTATTCAACAGATAATCTCTTATATTCACATTATTTACTGTTGAAAATAATTACAAATACTTCCGTTCAAAAGTGCCCCAGGTAAATTCAAACCTGCCCCACATGTGGGGTACCTTTGAACATAAGGATCTATTTTGTATTTTAATAAAAATAAAATATAAATGTTTATTAAATTTAATCAATAATGGGTTTAAATTAAACTTTAAATACATATCTCGAAGTGCCAAAAACTTACAGGCCAATAATTTTATTGCACTGGGTTTTTGGAGACTCTAAACCAAAATGTGTTCAAAGGTGCCCCACTCTCCCCTACTATTTTGTGCACTTTTTCAACTATTTCTTCATCTCACATAGGCGAATATTGTGATGTTGATTTTCTAATCACCCAATATTTTCCAGTAGTTAACTTTATGGTTCTGCGTCTCCTATAGAGTAGAATACATCAGCGCATTTATATTGGTTGAACTAAAGTTTAAACACTTTCAAATGAAAGCATTCTATTACGTGCCGTGCAACGTGGTGCCATCAAAATCTAAACTTAGGCTTCTAACATACTAATTCGGGTCGGGTACTCCTGGAATTGCTCTTTTAAGTATTTAGAAAGACATTTGTATTAAGAATAGCACAGTAATACTGATGGTAAAATTATTTGTAAAATTTTTGAATGCAATTTTTTGTTCAAATATATTTGGAAGAACTGTATTGCAAAATTATAACAAAATTGGTCCAGCCATTAAAAAGATGTTCATGAAAACCCAAAAAAAAAAAAATTAAAAAAAAAAATACCTAAACAATAAACAATAATAAACAAACATAATTATGCACCTTATTTTAATATACAATTATTAAACGATTAATTATTTATAATTAAATTATGGAAATTATTTTTTTTTATCCAAAACATGAATTACTAAAAATTCTGAAATGCAATATTTTTTCGTATCTTCATACATTAAACATTTCTTGAAAAACAATCAGATATTAAATTTACAATTTTTAAAGATATTTTAACCATACCTTTACTAATTTTAGAGCTATTTTCAAATAAAACTTGTACATTTTTTTATTTGAAAAATTCTCGTGGGAAAACTCACCTTTTCATTATCCTCCAAATATGGTAACGTTTCAGCTATAAAACAAATAAAAGTTCCAAACTTTTTTCGTTCATGCATTTTAGCTTTTTATTGAAGTTTAACTGCACTAATTGTATTAAATTTCACCACACGTTCTGAATGTATTTATTTTCAAAAAAGTTTACTCAAATAAAACTTTATCCTTTGTCTTCTGGTAAACGTAGAGATATTGTATACCTATGGATGATCCATTCGCCTCTATGCCAATACCATTACAAAAAGACCAGCAAAAAAAAAAAAAACAAGAACTTTACCCATTGAATCCAATTTCGATGTTAGATTTCATAAGGTTTTGTTCAGGAAAGTTCGAAAATAACTTTGCTTCATCAGCAATTTATTTTCATATTTGCTCAGTCACCATCATCATCAATTGTTAGGGGTTTAGAAATAATAGGTAGTCTATTATTTTTATTTTTTGCTACCGAAACTCTGATAGAGGTATCTTTTTGCGATATTTTTAAAAATACGGGACAAATTGTATAAATGTTTCCTGTCTACGGATATACCTATACTGAAATCGAAATTACATTTAAGGTTTCCTTATTTTTACAGATTTAACATTATTATCTTTATCGAAACATTCAGAATTTCTAAGAATATAAAATAAAAATCAAAAAAACACATATTATACCCTTTGAGCAAAATAACAGAGAAATTGTTAAATCAAGAATAAAATAAAAAAAGACACTCTGCTAGGAATGTCAAAGTGGGAAAGTCAATATCAGTAGATATTACTTCGATATACACAATAATAATATACCAAATGGTATCTATGGCTTTCCTTTCCTTAGTAATAACTTATAAGCTCATAATCGTATTGTACTCGTATCGTATTTCTTCAAGTAGCTGCAAGCAAGCACTTTCATTGAACTGAAAATATTTGCTGGTTTATAAATATTTTATCCAATTGTTCAAATACGGAGAGGAAAAATATAAAATTCAGATCAGATAATTGAATTCTCCCTTGAAGGTGGCAACTGTTTTACATTTATTCCTCCTGCATTGACTGTTAGGTTCATCGTTCATTAAACACGGGTCGTGTTATTAAATTAAAAAAAAACAATTAAAAAAAAAAGACAAAGAGAATTAAATGAAATGCAAGATTGAATCGAACGAACTTGCTCTTGACGTTCAAAACTGTAGTGTGAATTGAAATTAAGCGTTTTAGACGATCTTCAATTTAACTAAAATAGAAACAAACTGAAACATAAAAAATCTTTTTTTTACCAAATTTGAAGAACTTGACAAAGGAAGAGATTGAAGAGGTGAAATCTTGAATTGAATAAATACACACACAGCTGTGATCTGATCACTCATTGAGAAACGTAACTTTTATAAAGGGGCAACTTTAAAATAAAGCTTCGAACTGTTTGCTTATTAAACATTATTTTATCATAGCAGCTGGTTTAAAAAAAAAAAAAAAAAAAAAACGAACTTCACATCAAACAACAATAATGTGTTTGATTTTTTTTTGTCCAAATTTATTTAACTTAAAAAAGTAATTGATAAATTCCTCAATTTTTCTTTGGCAAATTTCTTAAATTAGGCTTTTGTTAAAAAAAAATATGGGAAGAAAATTTAGTTTGTCGTGGACTGCGAGCCAACAGCTAAGCTTAATATTTATTTGACAATCTCGCGATCGGATGCGGCGAAATTTTAGATAATTGAAAAGAATCAAATGACTCTTACTTTTACTTCTACTCTTACCTTAGATGTTAATATCGTATCGCGTGAGAACATACAAGTTTTACAAACTTTTTTTTTTGGGTTATTTCATTTCTTTCAGAAGTGATAAAAGTTTAATTAACGATTTAATATTTCTTATAAAAAAAAAATAAGTAGTTATTTTTTAATCGATATATAAAACTACAAAAATTATTTGTGTAAATGTAAATAATAATAGATGTTATACGAGTGGTTTAATTATGGTCCAAAATCGATATTAAAGGGAGGTTAAATTTTTAGGGCCGATATTGATTTTGAATAAAACGCAAATTATTTAGGAAATTATTGTCATTTCTTTTTATTATGATAATATTGGTATGGTTCAATTATGTATGGAACAAAATATCGACCAAATGGCCGCCGCGACTTCGGCGGCACACCTCCATCCGATGGTCCAAATTTTCGATGACACTGAGGCATAATTGAGCTTTAGCTCTTGAATTGTTCCTGGCTTACCAACGTACACCTTTTCTTTCAAATAACCCCAAAGAAAGAAGTCCAACGGTGTCAAATCACATGATCTTGGCGGCCAATTGACATCGCCACCACGTGAGATAACACGGCCATTGAATTTGTCGCGCAAAAGAGCCATTGTTCCGTGTGGCTGTGTGGCAAGTGACACCATCCTGTTGAAACCACATATCGTCCACATATCCATATCTTCCAATTCGGGCCATAAAAAGTTTGTTATCATCTCACGATAGCGAACACCATTCACAGTAACTGCCTGACCGGCCTCATTCAGGAAAAGATACGGCCCGATGATGCCGCCAGCCCATAAACCGCACCAAACAGTCACTCTTTGTGGGTGCATTGGTTTTTCGACAATCACTCTTGGATTATCATTCGCCCAAATGCGGAAATTCTGCTTATTGACGAATCCACTGAGGTGAAAATGTGCCTCATCACTGAAGATGATTTTCTTCGAAAATTGATCATCCACTGTTGCCATTTTTCGATTGTGTATCATTCTATGGTTCAAATTAAGTTAGTTTGAAATTGAGAAATGTCAAATTAAGTGCAGAAAAAAACTTAACGTTTAAGTGTGGTTTACATTCAACATCGGCCTTTAAAATTTAACCACCCGTTGTATGTAAATGTGATTTTTGAAATAAAATATCTGTTTTAAAAAGACCTAATAATAGATTTACAGAATTTTTAAAGACAAAATTTTAGATTTTCAGAATTTTTAAATACAGATTTTTAGATTTTTACAGAATTTTGAAAACAGATTTTTGAACAAACATAATTATGGACCTAATTTAAAATTATTTTTTTATTTTCATGAAATTTATAATAAAATGTTAAATATTATGAAATAAAATATTTTGACAATAAAAAATAGGCGCAGAGTCATAAGTCCACAGGCCAAAAGTCCATAATGGATTTTTGACCCACTTAGGTGGGTTTAAGTCCACAAATCAATTGTGGATTTTTAACCCACCTCCACTGGAAATTCTTAAAGACTTCTAACCCATCGACTGTGGAAATCTGACTCACTTTAGTGATTCTAAAATTATTTATTTTATTATTATTAAAAACCATTTATTTTGCTTTGTTTAAGCTTAAGATGCGTCTTAAAAGTTCAATAGGAAATAATATTCATTTGCTTAAGTCCTACAAAATTGTTAAAGGTTGATTTGCCCGTCGCATTTTCTTGGAAAACCATAGTACCTATATCGAGTGTAATTTAAAAAAAAAATACAGAAAATATTTGTTCCATTCTAAAATAATGGAATATTGACGCACTTGTTTGTGAACTTCTGGCTCATAAGGGTGGGTTATAAGTCCACAGTTGATTTGATTCCATTGTGAACTTTTGGCCTATAGACTTAAAAATGTAGTCCTGTCTTTCTCTACGTATGAATAAGCGACTTATGCTTAAATACCTGCGTTGATTTCATTGAAAATTTCCTTAAAATTGGAGTTGAAATAAATTTTTTTTTGCTAGGCCAAAAAAAAAATGTTTGTTATAAAAACTATTGTAAGAAGATGCTTACTTTTATCGAAAGCAAATATTATTATTTGTCAGGAGTTATGTATTCAGATATTTATGTCTAAAGCCGGAACCACAATTATCTATTTTTATTTGAATTTGAGTGTTGTGCTTGTGATGTATAAAAATTCTTTTTGTTCTGATTTCCCCATATCATGGTTGTTCACAAAAATTTTCCCCACAGAGTTCATAAATAACAGCAAGCAGTACGATTTTTAAGTGTTCAAAGTCGACACGATACGAAACCAAGCTCTACAATATATTCGACGAGATAACTTTATTTCCGGCAATGACTGATAAAAGTTCTGGAAAACGGGCGGAATGTGTGGGAGTTAAAGTCAAATTCGTGGTATTATTCTATGAATATTTCAACTACTAGTTCACAGGTGGTAAAGTCATTATAATGCAATTAGTTCAGATTATACATTTACATCATATATTAACTATTATTCCATCAGGTCTTGTGAGACTTTGAAGCTGAGGGTTAGTCATTGGATCTTTATGTTCCTTGATGATTTAATTAGTTACTAATAAATATTTCAAACCGAACTTATGTTCATACGTCCCTGTTTCCATAGCAGATGTTTATCTTTGGAAAGCTTATTTCCAGAGGTATTCAAAACATTGTTTAATTTTAATTGACCTTATAGTGGCCTTTAATGGAGAAATAACTTTAACCTTTTTTAAAAATATCTTCCCTGAGAAAAATTCAGCTGTCACAATACTTTTGCGACACCCTGTATCTACATTTCCCTTGTTACGGTTAATTGAAAGGCTGAAATGTGTAGTGTGTCACTTCAGGCTTTATAAGCCTTACAACGAATATTTTGTTTTGCTGGGTTATGATGGATTTTTATGTATACCGTTAGCTTTCAATATGAAAAAAAGATTCATGCCCAAAAAAACGAATATGTGAAAGAGAACCTTTTGGAAGATGAACATGTCCTTCTTCATATCTGCATGGAACTTCATATAATCTGCATTTATGAAGATCTCTGCATTTTGGTCTTCTCACGCTATTCAAAAATGTTTAAAGTTACTTAATACGAATAAAACGTAAGGCTTAGGACAGCTGCCAACGCATTTCTATTATGTTTTATATTCTCAATTAAAAAAAATAAAAACTAACAATTTTCTTTTTGTCCATTTTCAGATATCGCAAAATTTGTTCTTGGTTATGGACTGGCGATGTACAATTACTCACCTGGCAATCATCAAACGTGCCAGTTCCATACATCACACATGTGTCAGCTAAACTCATTAAATGACATACAAAAAAAACAACAACATGATGGTCATTTGTTCAAAGATCAACCAGTATTTGCAACAACTCGAAACAACTTCATTAACTGTGATAAAATGTCCGATCGTGATCGTGTGACATGATCAAAGGTCAATAGAACAAGGAATCACATAAGAAACTATTTTACACAACATCTCGAACAGCTTAGGTAGTGTTAATTCCCTTTCATAAAAATATCATTGAATTCAAAGAAAAGAAAAAAACACACACACACATGCTTACCTTAAGATTGAAGCAGACATCGTCATTGTAAGAAAAAAGGGGTTAACAAACTGTGTATTTGAAGTGTGAATTGTAATCAATCTTTAATCTCCCTCACATATCCTTAGCTTAATTCTTAAATAAAAAAAAAAAAAAAACTTCCCTTTATCTACTTATGTTGGCTTTTCAACTAATCGCCGCATTTAAAGCGAACTAAGAATGAATAATGCAAACACAGAGGTCTACTGGGAAATAGCTGCTGTCGTGCCACCGCCTATTAACAATTTAACCACAACAGCATTCAATCATTCCACAGGACATCCGAATCACACACCATTGTCCTCATTGATAACGTATAACCTCAGTGAAGAACAGCTGATCAACAGCTATTTCAATGGCTATCTCACAACGGATGCAAACCTCAACTACACATTGGGCCAAACACCGCAGCCCGATTTGTCTGAGTTCCTTGAGGCCCTGCCCAATGACCGCGTTAGTCTGCTGTCGTTTTTGTTCCTATTCTCGTTTGCGACCGTATTTGGCAACTCACTCGTGATCCTCGCCGTTATAAGGGAACGGTATCTCCACACAGCTACCAACTACTTCATAACCTCATTGGCTGTGGCCGACTGTTTGGTTGGCCTGGTGGTGATGCCTTTTTCTGCACTCTACGAAGTCCTCGAGAATACGTGGTTTTTCGGTACGGACTGGTGCGACATCTGGCGATCATTGGACGTACTATTTAGCACAGCGTCAATTCTCAATCTGTGTGTAATATCTCTGGACCGGTATTGGGCCATAACAGATCCATTTTCCTATCCCATGAGGATGACGGTGAAACGTGCTGCGGGACTTATCTGCGCCGTGTGGGTATGTTCTGGGGCAATAAGCTTCCCGGCAATCGTATGGTGGCGAGCAGCCAGAGACGGCGAAATGCCTGCCTTTAAATGTACATTCACCGAGCACCTAGGCTATTTAGTATTCTCCTCCACAATTTCCTTCTATCTTCCGTTATTAGTTATGGTCTTTACATATTGCCGTATTTATCGTGCTGCCGTTATACAAACACGCTCGCTCAAAATCGGCACCAAACAAGTCCTAATGGCATCAGGGGAACTGCAACTAACGCTTCGTATTCATCGCGGCGGTACCACCCGAGAAACTACCACTTCGTCACACCATCCGGCCGTACATCACGGAAGTACGGGTGGCGGTGGTGTTGGAGTTGGCGGTTTAGGTGCCAGCCATAACCATCATCATCATAACCATAGTGCATCGGGAACGACGACATCAACACCCGAAGAGCCCGAAGACGAACCGTTGTCGGCACTGCATAATAATGGCCTAGCCCGTCATCGGCATATGGGCAAGAACTTCTCACTGTCACGGAAGCTGGCGAAGTTCGCCAAAGAGAAAAAGGCTGCGAAGACGCTCGGAATTGTAATGGGCGTTTTCATTGTTTGTTGGCTGCCATTTTTTGTGGTCAACTTGTTGTCGGGTTTTTGTATAGAATGTATAGAGCACGAAGAGATCGTGTCAGCGGTGGTAACGTGGCTGGGTTGGATAAACTCGTGCATGAATCCGGTGATATATGCTTGTTGGAGTCGAGATTTCCGAAGGTAAGTTAAAATACAGAATTTTAAATTCTTTGAACTTTCTTCATTTAAACAGTTTTTTTTTTTTTTGTCAAAACCTTATTAGTCGAAAATGTATCTAACTTAACTTTTAATGGTCAATTTTCAATATTAAGGTCTTGAAATGCAGGTAAAATGTCAGGTTTCAAACGGGAAAGGGCAGTAATATTCATGTGTATTTCAACAGTCTGCTCCATAAGGCTCGAACTTCATTTAACTCGATGCAGGAGGCTGACAATCGCAATATGAACGAACAAGTTTAAAATTCTATTTTGTTTACTCCAGAGTGAAGTGAAACGCATCCCAAACCAATTATTTTCATAATACCGATTTTTGGTGCTCCAATTCCATTCCTATAATTTATTTCTCGCCAAAACGTAGACACTGATTTTTATATTCTTATGTAAAATTAAACTAAAAATATTGGCGCAAAATTTTAAACGATTTAGTACGATGTTAAAGTCATTTAATCATACTAAAAATGCTTTAACATCGTACTAAATCGTTTAAAATTTTGCGCTATTGTTTTTAAATTAAAAAAAGGTGCCAAAGATATCTAGCTTAAGTACCATTCTGTAAAAGTAGTCCAGCCCATTGGCACTGAAACAGTTTTTAAACCCAATTCCCTAGCGTCTCTTATGAAAAATTGAAAGGCATATAATTATTATAAATATAAATGGAAAGTCAAGTTTATTTAAAGGTTAAAGCAAAACTTAAACAGTTTGATCGACAAATTTCCTCATTTTGGGTTCTGGGGGTCGCAACAATCTCACTCTTCTATCAACGTCGGAGTTTAGATTTACAACATGCCCTATAGGCATCATTGACAGAATGATGATGATGATAAATTTTCAATTTTTATCACGACCAAGTCATTTACCTTAATATCCTCTTGAGGCGATTATTTGTGATAAAGTTTTTTTTTTAGATATTTGTCCTTCTGTTGATGACAGAAATATTGTAGAAGGCATCTAATTTTTTCCTATAAACTTTAACTAGAGACAAATTGATATTAGCCCCATTTCATTGATGTAATAAATTTTAAATGTTGTCTAAGACACCTTTGAGACACATACATTACGTGTGAAATTAAAAATAAATAAAACTAAATTGAAATGCAACTTTTACTTGTTTATATTTATTTCACTTAATTTATAACCGTACAATATTGTTTCAACACCGTCGCGGTGTCATCATCAGCGGATCTGAATTTCGACTAGTTAAACAAAAAAAGAATGAGTATTTTTCTATTCTAATATTGTTAACATTAGGTAGAACAGTAAAGGTCTTATTTATAAACGTTGTCTAACTTTAGACAACTGCCCAACTTTGGAAAATGTGTTCAGAAACCTTGTTTATTATTGTCTTATAGCTACCTAACTTAGACACAAGAGTAGATTATCTTAACCGTGAATAATGTGATATTTATTTTTATTAAATAAAGCATACATATATCCATCAATTTGAAAATAGTTAGACAGTGTCTAAGTAGACAAAAATCTAATAAATACGACTGTAAGAAAACAATAAAACGAGATGAATTAAAAATGAACGGAATTTACATTTGGATTTTCAAAGTAAATACATAAAAGTTTAAAGAGGAATATAGATTGGAAATTATAGAAGTCTATATATTACATATATAGGTACATAAGTAGGAACATTTAAAGTGCATGGAAAAGAGGTGAGAAGGCTGGACCACCATCTCTGTTAACGTTGTTATTATTGACATGAATGTGCATTGATTCCAGTACATTAAGACGTCGTCTGTTTGACTCGAATTCAATTAATTTGAAGTTCGAAGCGTCAATTTTGTGCTTTTCAGAGAGAATGTGGTCAGCTATGCCACTTGCGTATCCCTCTTTGTTTTTTATGTAACGTAGGTGTTCATTTGTTCTTGTTTTTAAGCGGCGAATAGTTTGGCCTACGTACACTTTCTTACACTGGGATGTGCCACACTCTGCGATGTATATACCAGATTTTTCATCATTTGATATAGTGTCTTTCGTCGAGCGAAGCATATTCTTAATTTTTGTTGAACTTTTCGGAATTAAATCGATGTTGTAGTTTTTATAGAGCGACTTTAGCTTTCCGAAAATATTTGGGTGAAATTCGACACCTATACGATGTTTTTTTTTGGTTCAATGGTGATAATGCTGTAGCGTTAGATTTTTCTTTGGCTCTTTGATGTTTGTTTATGATGGTCATAATATCTGAGTTTCTATAGCCATTGATATTTGCGATATTCAAAATGCGGTGAAACAATTGAAAAATTATAATAATCTTGACAGAAATATGATTTTAGCAAAAGAATTCTTTTAGGTGTGTTTTGTAACGTGATCTTTATTTTTTTTTTAACAAATTATCGTAATTTTCTGTCAAAAACCATCCAAAAAAACCCAAGTTTGCGAAACTTGGTGAAAATTTCAAGTAACCAAATAGACATCTTACTTATTGTAGTAGATTTTTTAAGGTATATTTGTTAAACGTCAATTTACTATTTCACAAAAATTTTGCTTTTATTCATTGAACATTTTAACTCGCAATTAGGGTGAATAACAAACCATAATTTACAAAAAATAATATTAGAAAAATAAGTTTACTTCGGCCGAGACTCCATAATTTTGTTTCACTTTTAATACAAACGTCAAAATGTCAGTTAAAATTCGATGCGTTTGTTGCTCAGTTACTGGCTGAACACAATGGATATGGAGCTGCAACTGGAGCTCTGGAATAGCTATCAAAATATTCATTACACACAAATTCAATGTTACGAACACAACACAATGCAACTGCAGTCGGTACTGCAGACGGTACTCAAAAAGTTCACCAACTTTTAACTTTTCACGTGCAGCACGTTTGACGTTTCAATTTGTACGAAGAAAAAAAGAAACGAAAAAAACTAATGAAGCTTTTTGTGGTTATTTGATATGCGAAAAATATTATTTATGAAAAGAAAATTATCGGAAATAAAAAAAAGTGAATACTAAGCCTGTGATTGTTTCTTTTTTCTATAATAAATACAAAAAGCTGTACGGCTGCATTGTGGGAACATACAAAAAAGCACGTGCGACACTTTTTCACAGCTATTGCATCTCCAGTTCCATTTCAAGTTACAGCATTCTATTGTTTTCAGGCAATTTATGCGCATAGTTGAAGTTTGGGATGGGATGCGTTCAGAAAATCATGTCTTTGTCGCTATTTTCTCTTCTGACTTTCGGAACTCATGACTTGTCATCAAAAATATGCATCTGATTCGTTTTGAAACCCAGCATTACTATCAAACTTAATTTCTACTTTGTATTTTTTTTATATAAATCAGAATATAGAAAATTTATAAATTGAAAAGTAATACTAGCAAGACCCTTTTAATGAAAAACATATTTAATGACGATGGAGGAGAACGCACGCTACTCTATGAAAATCGACAAAGTCCTCAAAACTTTTAAAAACAACAGTTGTATTTTTGTATTGTTTGATTCACATGCCATCCACTACCTCTGCTATTATCACGTCATACAATTTCACCAGTTTTGTTCTATTTCGTAAGACATTTATATTGTTATTTTATAAAACTTCAAAAAAACGTCATCGATGGTTCTGGATGTTGATTTTGTATGATTATGACTATTGAGTCTTTAAATATTAATTTATTTGTATTTGACAAAGCAAAGCAACAACTGACAATGAGAAATAGCGGTGTACATAAAGTCATCCATAAAAATAAAATTAAAAATCAATAAACCGATACCTATACCTATATACACCTGACTTAGTATACGTAGGTAGGTACATAGATTAGGTTTGTGGTTCTAATTATAGGAAAGGATGTATTTTAATATTAAATTGATATGAACTTCTTTGGAACACCTCCCACAAAAAAAGTTTTGCGAGAATACTTTTGAAAAACAAAATCAACTTATATTTCAAAATTAATGGAATAAAATCAAATATTTATAATCATAATATTATGTTTTCGTGTTCTAGGAATTAATTAAAAGATAAAATTCGGTTGGAAATGAAAATTTTGTTCGATTTTTTTTATTTTATTTTGGGATTATTTTTTCTTTTTTAATTAATAAATAAATTATGAGTTAATGGTTGGCACGTGAAACATGCATTTATTTTAATTGTACTTTTTTTATTTCTGTTAAATTTATCCTTGGAGTCAACTTTCAATGAAAATTGTATAAGCCATAAAGAAGGGCTTATTTTTTATTTGTTCGTCATAAAATCAAATTAAAATTTTCAGAAAATGAGTCGTGTAAATAATAATATGTTCCCATATAAATAAATAATTCTGCTAATTATTTTTTTAACATTTGGACTTTATTCATTAAATAAGAAGATTTGACTTGGTATATATGAAGGACACAATATTTTTCCATACAAAATGTTCGTTTATCATAAAAATTTCATGGGAAATTTCCTTTTTCAGTTAACTGTTAAACGGCTATATTTGAATACAATGACATATTGATAATTGGTAACAAATTTCAAAGAAAATAAAGTAAAGTTTTTAATAATTATTAGTATATAATACAATATTAAACAATTTTCTACTGTCTGAGTTTGAAATAAAACTTTTCGTTTAGCATCGTAAATAGGGTTTTTCGGTTGTAAAATCTGTTATTACAAATATTTTCTGATGAAATCTTGGATCGATGAGATTTGGTTTTTTTCCAGCATTTTTAGAAATGGAGATTTTGGGGGAGTGTTTTTTTTTTTATTTTGTGCGTTTAAAAATATATTTCAAAGAAACAGGAATAAAATGTCCTTTTGATAAATGCTAACTAAATCGGAATCAAGTAGGTATTCAATCTTTGAAATTTTGAAAGGGGAGTGAAAAAAGTGCTACATTCGTTTTTGTTATGTTTAGCCTTTCAATATTTATATTTCTATATAAAATTTTGACATAGCTACTTAAAAAAAAAACAAGGTTTGGCCTGAAACAACTTTTTTGGTTTTTTTATTTTTGAAAAAGGGAGACTAATGTAGTTTTTTTAAAGTAAAATTTTTTTAAAAGATCGTTTTTAGGCTGATATTATGAATGTAGGGTCAGAATATTTTTTCAACAGGATGCGCATTTATCATCAAGAATTTAAAGCAAATGCTTAAAAAAAATAAAATATTTGGAGGCCCGATTTCTGAAAAAAGTTTTGAGAGCTTTATCTTTTTTTTTAAATATGAATATTTTGAATATTTTTCAAAAAAAAAAAAAAAAGAAATGGAACAATCCGGAAAAAATCGGGAACAACCTGGAACAAGTTTCAAAACTAACAAGAGGCGTAACCTTACACACTCTGAGAATGGATGGATGTTTTCTAATTTAACAATAAGTTTGATCCAGACTTAGATCAAAACTGCCAATTGTCACGGTTTATTACCAAGTTTTTTATTAATCTTGTTCCGCACTTCCCAAATTAGGTAGTTTTAGGCAGCAAGAACGCTTGACAATTCCTGTCCGAGAAATTTATCTGAGCAAGATTCGGACGTGCTGTCAAAAAAAATATGACTTTGAATTTAAATTACAAAAAAAAAAAAAAAAAACCTTATGAAGCTGTTGACTATACTTTTATTTATTTTATTAAACTAGACGTGGAGTTTTTTTTTTAACAAATTTCAAATTAATCAATTCATTTTCATAAAATTTATATTTAGTTTTTGAAAGTAATTCTACAAAAATTAAAACAAAATGTTTATGTAAATTAAAGAAAGTTTAAAAAGTTGCAAAATGTTTCTCTACAAAGTTTTAAACTTTTTCGGCAATTTCTTTCTTTCTAAGGAATTTTAATTCACATTCCTCAAAATTTTATTTTTAATTAATTCTAAAATGAATTATTTTTGATATTTATTCAACTTATTGTACCTATTTTTTGTTTCCTATAAATTGAAGGTTTTTATCATACTTTCCTTCAGAATGTTATTATTTTCTTTTAAAAACTTATAACAATGTTAAAATTAATTATTCAGTAGAAAGATATATTATAAAATATCAAATCTCTATGTAAACTGAGCGGTAGCAACCAAATGATTTGAAGTACGAAATAAAACATATCTATCTATCTATCTATTCCTCAAAATTTGACAGGTTTTTTTTTCTTATCGTAAGGTGGGTGTGAAATAAAACAAAGAGGTGTCAAAATGAGTCGTCACACAAAATTAGTTCAAAGTGACAGTTCTCAGACATTGACAGTGCTAGCATTTAAGACTGTGTTACGTAATAATAATCGACAGAAAAATTCTGAGTGATTAAAAATTTTTTAATTTTTTTAATGTAAAAAACCCAAATTTTTTTAACCGACATATTATGTTTTGAAATTCTGAAAACTCGACTTAAAAAAAGTCGTCAGTTAAATATAACGCCTTGTCGAAAATATACAAATTAAGTAGTTCATTCGAATTAAATCAAATAAAATCAAATCAAGGCTAAAAATGGAACAAAACAACAATTATTAAAATTAAAAATAAAAATAAAACACTAAAAGTTGTATTTACTACATTTTTATCTTCTTATACTGTCTAACAATTTTCAAATTGGTGGAAATACAAATTCTATATATTACTGAAATACATCAGCCAATTGGACTTGTTGAAATATTGATTCAAAATAGCTTTTAACGGTCTTTAGTCCGGACAAATTTTGGCGTTTCGTTCCGGCGATCTCACTTGGACTCACAATCTACTCTTGTGTCTAAGTTAGGCAGCTATAAGACAACAATAAACAAGATTTTGAACAAATTTTCCAAAGTTTGACAGTTGTCTAAAGTTAGACAACGTTTATAAATAAGACCATAATTATTTATTTCCATATTTAAAGGTCGTTAAAAGCTATGTTGAGTTGTCTAAAGTTAGACAAAGTTTATGAATAAGACCATAATTATTAATTTCCATATTTAAAATACTGTATATATGTAAAAGATGTTTATAAAGTTGAATTTAAAAGAGAAACAATTTTTCTAAAAAACCACATTAAACCATTTGAACGATCAAATAACTTGACCGTCAACCCGGAGATCTCTATTAATTCCCTTTAGCGAAGGGAAAGGTAGATTCTGGTTGATACGTTGACTAATTATGTTCTTTTTCTGTCTGATTTAAAAATTTAAGCAAAAATTGCTAAACAGTTTGGTAAAAAATATTTTTACAGAAACTTTTATTTCATTTTCGACTGACTCGTCAAGGACTTCAATGAAAATTATAATATTACCATACTATACATAGGCTTTAAAAGTTTAAAAAATTTAGCATTTCAAAATTTTCAAAACATATTTTTAAGCAATTCACATGTCTACGAAATAAAATCAAGAGATTGTATCACAACTCTAAGGGGAAAATCTTTGTCTTGGCAAATTTTGTAGTTGCTTTCGCTTACTTTGTCTTCTTTCGTAAGCCATTAAAAGTCCTTTCGCTATTTTAAAAAGATAAAAAGTTTTCGAATAAACCAGTAAGGTTTAGATATAAAATCAATTTCGGTTTTTTCGCTACCGCTGACAATATTAATAATGTCTCGTGTACTGCAAAAAAAAAAATGATTCTAAGAAATTTGTTTTATTATTTTTTAAATCATTTTTTGTGTTTTTTGAACAATATTAGATTTTTGACTTATATCTTTAAATAATTAAATAGAAAAGAATTTCATGGGTTAAGCTCTTACTAAATTGCTAAAAACTTTTCTCTAAATTTCAGAGCATTTGTACGACTACTCTGCATGTGTTGCCCGCGAAAGATTCGAAGAAAATATCAGCCAACAATGCGCTCAAAATCTCAGGTGAGTCATTTATCGAAAATATCACTAAAAATATATACATTAATATTTAATTTAAATTTTAATTAAATTATTAAATTTTTCTGTTAACGTGCAAACACACATTGACACACATTTTTTTTTCTTTAATTTTAATTTAATTTAATTTTCTAAAACAAAAAAAAATCTTAATCAAACTTTTACAGAGATTTGCAACGAGACGATGTTACTCGACGTGTTCCTTACACGGCATCCAACATGTGAGGCATAATTCCTGCGAACAAACGTACATATAGTTGTATATATATCCTTTTATCCTTCCTTCTACCTTTATGCAAAGAGCAAATAAAATATAGAAAATCAACAAACAAACAAAAAATAAAATAAAAACTCATTCAAATGTAATTTTCCTCCTTTTGATGGAAATTTCGAAAGAATCCTTAAGGCTTCCAAAAGATCCAATAATTTATTTTGTCCGCATAAGATTTTCATGTCAAACTGACAAGTTTCCTTAATTTTCTTGCCTAATGCAAATGCAATTTGGAGTCATCCTGTTAAAATAATATCCTTCGAAACATCCTGAAAAGGATTTCCGTGTATATAAATACATAGATACATATATGCATAGCGTATAATGCATATACGGCAACATGAACTGAATGAGAAGAACAGTGCAAGGGAATAGCACTGTCAACCGACTAAGGAGGATTTATTTTGACATTAATGCATAGTTCAGAAGTAGACAATGTTGTTCATTCCCATCTAAGGTATGTAGAGCAACATTTGAATTTACTAACAAAAAAAAAAATGTTCTTGCTGTTTCGCAATTGCAATATCAACGCACTCATTTTCGTCGAAATATTGTTATACTTGATGATGTTTCATGTTGTTCACTGTTGTTCAGGTTTTATGGCTGTTTTCGAGGCAAGCATTTATGATTGGATTGCAAAATGATTTTTGTTTTTTTTTTTTCTTATTTATTCATACAAATGTTTCCTGCACTTTTTTGTACCTACACTTTAATACACATTTTGAGTAAACGCATTTATAATATGACACTCAATTCCTTATAGAGGTATTAAATCTTAAGGCATTTATTTTCGCTTTTTAGATAATTGAAACAGGCAATTCGTAATAATTAACTGCTCGTAGTTTAGTAACGGAATTTAAAAGAAAATTGTGTTAAGCTTGAATAATTTTTAGAAGCATTATAGCAAAGTTACCAAAACGTTGTTTTGACCTAAGTTTTAGATTAGTCTTAGAATTAATATTAAATAGAGATTTGCTTATTTTTAAAAGTTGATTCTTAGAACTATTTGTTGAAAAAAAAATTGATAAAAATAAAAAAAATCACGACATGTCTACCAAGATAATAAAATAAATCAAGTTCAGTATAATAATGATTGTTGTAAGTAAAACGTTTTGTCGGTATCCGTAAAAAGCTAAAAAGGCAGCAATAACTCTAATGCCTTTTTGGTGTCTGATATTATTTAGTAGATGTTAAAAAGAGCGTTGTTTGCAACTCTTCTAAATAAAATAAAGGTACCGTTTGCTTTTTGGTCGACCTAGACCTAGACCTTGAAAACGTAATTTCTGAACATACAATTAATCTAAACAAACATAAACGAGGTAACGTCACAATAATTTGTAACAAGCTAGACTTTAAATTTGACTGCTTCCGAAAGGTATTAAAATACATTTTGGCGTATTCCCCCTATCAGTACCAATTTATTTCATTTCCTATTTGTCGAATAGGTATTAGTCCTTGGCGTATTGGTTAGTGCGAGTGTTACGCCACTGATGCTCTTAATTGGGTTCGATTCCCAACTAATAAGACCTTAAAAAGAATACAGAATACATGAGAATTGACAAATTCTCCAACAGCATTTCTTTTCTTGTCATACAAAAAGTGCTTCTCATCGTATATAGCCATTCGGATTTGTGAGAAAATGGTAGGTCCACTCCATTCCTACCAATAACACGCACACAGGAATGGTTAAGAGTTGTAAGTCACCTTTTTATTTATTTATTTTTGTCGAATAGAAAAAGTGTGCAGCAACAAATAGTATGCGTTCAATTTAAGAAATAACTTATCTTAGGTAAGATTCTTTGTATAGTAAGTGCCTAAAAAGTTAAACATGTTTTGTCCTAAGCTCTCTGTATTTTTAGGAACTAACATACAGATAGTCAGAATCAAGGCAACAAATGTTCGGAATTAAAAGCTTCAACCACGAAAAAATCGATTTAAAAAATAAAAGTGGAAAAAAGAGAGATCACGCTGGGAAGGGGAATTCGGCAAAATTAAAAATTGCGCATTTTGTTTGGTAAAATTAGACTAATTATTATAAATAAACAGTGTTTTTTAAGAATATTTTTTGATATAGCCTATCAAAAGCCAAGTCAAGATACCATAATGAATTGTTTTAACGCTGCCATGGCATGGATCAGTAAGCCTTTAATTCATTTGGCCTCAAAAATCGTTTCCCTTTTCAAATCTTAAAGAAAATTAATTTAGTTTGCTTATAATAAATACAAAATAAGGCCTTTTAATTAATATCCGATTATGATTCGAGATTTTGAAATAAAAAAAAAGAACTGTCAATGTCAGAAATTAAGCCAAATTTATGTCTGAAATGTCTTTAAATATGTGCTTTTTGTACCAAATTTTGAAGAAAAAGCCCAGAATTTTGCGGAATATTCCAAAATTAGTGGATCTACAAATTTGACAATTTTGATATTTGAATCCTGTTATCCAACTTGATAAGTCAATGAATCAATAACTTTTAGAATTCTAAAGGCCAGTTTTGCAGTAAGCACTTATCAGAATCAGTGACACAGGATTTACATAATTGCACTTTAAACCCAGTGTTTAAGTCGCAGAAGTAGCCAAAATGGGAGACTAAAGTGTCACTTATTCAGTTTACACTGCAACTTATACTTCAACCTTTAAACTTGGACTAGGAAAGCAAGGCAAAACTAAATTTTTAGTTAAATTTACGATTCTTGCTGACATCAAGAACAACAAAATAATAGAGAGGATTGTACAGTTGTCTTAAAACTGTACAATTTTCAATTTCAATTTTATATCAGATTTGGTCTGAAAACTATAAATCAAATATCAAACCCCTACCACAAATATTAATTGTAATCCTTCGGGAACGTTCCTCAAAATTTGATAAATCATCGGAATCATTTTTATTTAAAAGTTTTCATGAATGCAGGCATATTTTAAGAAAAATATTTCAGACATTAATTTTATTAATTTCTTGCCTAAGATAAAGTTATTTTTTTTATTTTTAGATTTCGTACCAAATTTTTCATTAATTTTAAAGTCCGAAGACAGTAAGGCTGAATTCAGAGTCAATAAATCATAAAAGTTACCATTAACCGTTGAAATAATCTTAAATTTAACTCAAAAACTTATTAAATAAGCCCTTCGGTTTTTCATATTGTTAAATTCCTAAATAAAGGAGGGCCGATTTTATTTCATCGGTACAAATTTAAATAGTAAGTAAACAAATTTGCGAGTATCCTCAATATACTTCTAGGTATTCATTTGTAGAGGAGTTTTTTTTGGCAACTATTTACACTAATGGGAATTTAATGTTTGTTTAACAACTATAAAAACTGTCAGAATTTTTATTTGGAGGTCAGATTTAAATGCACCATCAACCACAGAAATCTAAAAAAACAAGTATTGAATGATCAAAATTGTCAAATTTCTTAAATTTGCTCTAAAATTAATTCTCGTTAATACAAAAATATCACATAATTATAACAAAAAAAAGGTTTAATCCATTTGAACATTGCGCAACATTTTGGACACTTGCTTTTTTTAAATTTGGTACCTAACTACATTTTACTTGAATGTACAATGTACATATATATCGTAAGATAGTTCAGGCATAAATATGTTTAAATTTTGACTAAAACAAAGATTTTTTTTAATTAATTTGCATACCATATTATGAACTAAATTTTAGAGCTCCTAAGAAATTTCACTGAATTTTGCGTATATAAATGATAAATTGTACGAAATTTCAAAATTTACGTCGAGGATTGTGAATATTCAAATATTCAAAGTGGGACGGCCGTTAATAAGAAAAAAAACTCATTTGTTCAAAAAAAGACATATAATTGACTCTTATATACTGTACATAGGGTTTCAGAGGATGACAAAGTTCAACAGTTGCGCCATCGTAGACCCCTACACTGCTTCTTTTTAATTTTTTATTTTAAATTAGTTTTTTTTTTTTAATATTTTCTTATACCTACGTTTCGATTTGACATTGCCTAAAAATGTTAATTTTAAAATCGCCCAAAACATAAATTTATAATTTGGCATGATAATTTGACAAAAGGAAGTGACTCTAGACAAATAAAAATTTATATAACAGTTCATGCAGTTTCGCAGGCCCAGGTTCCTTCACTGGTAGACATACATATTCGTACTTCGCTGATTAATATCCTAAACTTTTCATTTGAAGCAAAATGTGATTACTTATATTTTACATTATGTCCTTGAAATAAAACTCTCTCATTGATAGATACATACTTAAGGGAATAAACCTAAAATTACTTTGGCAATTAAAGAGAATAACGGTATAATAATATTGTGTTTCCTTAATTGGCTTAAAAACAAATATAAATTGAAAAACTTATATTTGCCCAAAACAATCCAATCATAATACTTGTTTCCTGCATAACAGTTTATAGTTTTGTTTTCGTTTCCCTTAATTGAGTGTCAATTGTTGTCTCTCGTTTCAAACCAAATTAATGTTTTTCAACATTTCTCTCTTCAAAATTATTCAATTTGCTATATTTTAAAAGTTTTTCTTTTTTTTAATTATTAATAATAATATAATTGTAACTATGTCTGTGTGTTTTTGCTGCACTTCTGCTTCGTTAAATTCGTATTTGAATATTTGTTTTTTTAATAAATATATAACAAGAAAAAAAACACTTTAAGTAAATTTATTCGTTATTTTCAAAAAAATAAAATTAAAAAAAAAGAGTATACAAACAATCAACATTTTTAAGGTACAAAATAAAACAACCAAATTGTGTTGCCTTGATGCCTTTGTGTAGAGTTTTTTTTATTTATTCGTTTTTCGTTTAAAAGTAACATGTTCGTTGCTTATATTTAAATAAAATTTTATTAAAAATAATAAAAAACTACAATTTTTAATACACCATTTGTTATACATTGTTTGTAAATAAGTATGTTTTGTTTTTACTTGTTGTTCTGTTTTTTGTTTGTATTTATTTATTTTTTCATCACAATCACATCAAATTTATATGAACACTCACTATAATAACGCACATTATTTTTCAACAAAGTTTTTACCTCGTAAAATTAAAACACTTACTACCACCATATACATAGCTATCATACATCCAGTCATATGCGTTTATATTTATTTTATTTGTAAGCTTTTTCAGAGAACGTTCACAGTTGGGTCGCACGAACTTGATCTTAAAACTAAAAATTCCATAAAGTTATAAGTAAAAAGCCAAATTTATTTTATATTTATAATCTTTATTAACAAAATATGTATTTTTAAATTAATTGATATTAAATAAATCTTAGAAAATGTATCTTTAAGAGTAAATGCGAATTTATTAGGACTTATTATTAATACTGAATTTATTATAACTTATTAATACATTTTTTTGACATTTTTATGAAAAAATAAAAAAAAAATACAAAATTTCCATGGCGGATTCTTAAATAAAAATATGGTAATTCCAGTAAATTGTCAAAAATATTACATATTCTTAAAACTGCTTTCATATCTCTTCAAATATTCTTTAACGGTCAAATTATTCAATCGATTGATACTGATTAAAACATAAATCCGAATGTAAATTATACAAATTCAATGTAAATACATCCGGATTAAAGTTTTAATCTGGATGCATTGAGTTAATAATATGGCTGTTAGTATTGTCTAATAACTCTTCGAAATTTTTGAACTTAATTTTTCTTTATTTTGATCAAAACTTAGATGATATAATAAAATACACCTTTATGTTCTTTTCCTTAAATCTATAAATAAATAAACTTCTGAAATTTATTGGAATAGAAGCAAAAAACCAAAAAAAAAATATTTTTTTGTTAAATTGGCAGTTTCGTAGCGTCATCGAACCCAATTATTGTGCAACATAAAAATTATAGTGAAAATTTGAAAATCTTGAATAAAGCTACTGACGATTGTCAGATCTGTCAGTGAAAAAACTGTCCCAAATGTCTGAACACACAATTTTGTCTGACAATATTGTCAGAAACGTCATTGTCAGGTAACTGTCAGACGACAATCTGACAAAAAATTATCAGGTACCTTACAATCGTCTGAACACACAATTTGTATCATTGTCAGACGATTAAGACATTGTCAGACTAATTGGTCATTGTCAGATGTTTTCACTGAAAACATCTTACAATTGCTGACAATTTCTTCATTGTCCGAAATGTCAATGAAACCCATCGGTTGGAGTCGAGTTAGTTAAAGAGAGATAAAAAAATATTTGTGTTGGAAATTTGTAGTTTTTGAACGACTTAAAATAGTCTCAAAAAGAAAATATCTATAAAGCAACTCATTTCAATTATATTTTATATCAATTCCTCGTGTTGTGTAGTCTTATTCGGAATAAATTAAGTGCCTTTGCTCGGCCGCCATTTGTCTTTTATAAATTCTTTTTAGCATGTTGTTGAATTTATGTCGCATTTCTGACTAAAAATAGATACAAAATCTAACAATGGAGGCATCAATGGTTGAAAATGTTACCATGGAAAACGGAAATTCACCAATTCTTAAAGAACCCGATAATGAAAAGGAGCATCCATCGATCACAGAAGAAAAAGATTCTTTATTAAATGCAGAGGAAATCGATGGGAATGCTGCAAAATCTCCCCTAAGCCTCCCCTCAAAAGATGTTAACAATCAATTAATTTTTTGTATTGATCTGGCAATCGTTTGAACAGAAAATTTTCAAGCTGATAATTTTGTTAGATATATTATTGTCCGAAAATTGTCAGACAAGAGCTGACAATCAAATTGTCAGACTTTGGGATGAAATCTACCAACCGTGTGAACGGACAATTTTTCATTGTTAGAAATATGTCAATTGTCAGCTATTGTCAGACTATTGACAGTTCTGAGAATATTGTAAGATCTGACAATCGTCTGTACTTAGCTTAATTTGATGCCAAGACGTCTACGCACTGACCATAAGAAATCGATGTTTCTGATATGAATAGAAGGATTGAGTACTTCATTCCGTGTGGTCGCAAAGAGAAAATCTTCCCTCTAAGAATACATTTTGGAATACATTTTCGTCCAAAGGGAATGGTTTGGACTGGGATGATGCATTTTAAGCTATACATACAGTACGCTCCAGCAAAACTTGATTCTTTGATGAAGTGGGGTTTTACAAGCACGTACATAAAAGTGGTTCTTTTTTATGGCAGTACTGTATTTGATTTTGAACAAAATGTACGTGCTTTTTTTATGTGCCCACAATGGAGCTGTACAGCTTTTTGTATATTTTAGAGAAAAAAAAAATCACGGGCTTATTATTCAATTTTGTTATTTCCATTAATTTTTTTTTAATTAATAATATTTTGTTCAAAACAAATAATTACAAAAAGCTTCAATATTTTTTCTGGACCTTTTTTTCTTCATACAAATTGAAACGTCAAATGTGATGCCCATGAAAAGTTAAAAGTTGGTGAACTCTCGCAGCACCGTCTGCAGCACCGACTGCAGTTGCATTGTGTTGTGTTCGTAACATTGAATTTGGCAGATATTCCAGGTGCAGCTCCGTATCCAATGTGCTCAGCCAGTTAGTCACCTGCTCAATAATGTGGTCAGACTACTCTGAAATTGCCCGCATTCGCATAGCAAAAATCGACATTAGTGCTCTCTTTTCAAGACACCATTAAAGAAGCGAAACAAAATTCTGATTTAAGCTAAAATTTCCATTGCAACTTTCTTTCTCTTTCTCTCTCTCTCTCTCTCCCTCTTTCTCTCTCTCTTCAAATAAGCAGAGATACAAATATTGGTCAGGTTGGTGCGAGAATAATTTCAAAGCAATTATGAAAGGCAAAAGTTTGAGTTTATCTAACTCCATGAAGGTATTTCTTCATTGAAGTTGACGCAATTTAAGTTTAAATTCAAAGCCTGATACATAATGCGAGGAGAAAACAAGAATCCTGATAGAACTCTGGCTCTTAAAGCATTATGGGCATTAGTTGAACTCGCTTCACTTAGGAGTTAGGTCTTATACTGACATAAATAATTGTACAGTTATACCTGGAGGTCTCATTTGAGAGAAAGGACAATGGAAAATATACGACAGGCTGGTTGCTAGATATGGCCATGTGGTCTGAGGTGCCCTAAGAAAATGTAATAAATGTCCGATTTTATTGAGAAATTATTTGTAATATTTTGAAAATGTTTTTTTTTTGTGAATTTTACATAAAAAATGAAATTGTCTTCTTTTGCTTTAAAAATCAAAAGGAAATTTAAATTTTGGTTACATTTTAGGAATTTTTTTTTTTTTAGAAAATCCATACAAATATATATATATATATCTTTCTTCTTTCTTTAACGAAATCAATCGAGGTGTTTAATTTCTTTTTTTTTACGAATCCAGACCTAACCTTAATATGTATACACTACACACATATGAACATAGGACCTCGTAGGTAAAAAATTATGTAAAAAGTTTCTACATACATATATGTAAAAAAAACATAATTAAACATGAACTCTAACTGAAAAAAAGATTTCTGAATATTATTGTGATGAAAAATGTGTACATTATAATATGTAGTTACATATGTAGGTACTTTTTGCTTCGTTATTATTTAATGCTGGTTCTTTTGTGCTATGTCAGGTATGCATTAGCTTGATTGGATAGCGATGGCGCAAGTATTGGAAAATACAAAATAAATATACAAAAAAAATAAAATAATATAATTCTCTGTAAAAATGCGCTGTATTTGGGGCATAAAGAACAATACTCTTATGTTGAATTGATTGTGTTCAATATTTACGAAAATACGAACTGAAAAATAAAATACACATAACACACAATGATGTCGGAGAAAAACTTCAAAAGAATTCTGTGAGTATTTACACCTCCATATTTTTCAATATGTTTTTTTTTTGTATTGACTCTAGAGAGGATGTATGTAAATAAATGCTGGTTAACATTTTAAAGGGTGGGAGTGTGTAAAGATCTGGAAAGAATAAACTGCTAAACGGGCGCGAGAAGAAAGACACAATTTCCTTTTACCAAAATTACATGAAATACAGTTAGCGATATCCCAACTAAGGTAGTGAGGGACCTGCTGGTACAATCACCCTATACCAGTCGAACTATTCTATTCAAAGCAATGGGAAACGTCCCTACCACCTGGTAGGCACGCGGACGTAAGGGAGCATACACCAACTTATCTGCAGAACTTGGTCCGGTGAAAGTGTGTAGGTAAAAAATTATTGAATACAACTTCTATTGTGCCCCATGAAAAAAAGGAACGTTATTATATTCTTATAGGTTATTTGTTTTCTGCATAAAGATTAATGCAAGATTTGTTTTAATTTCCAAATAATAGTTTGATCTGTCTCAAGCCCGATTTACAATACGGCAATACAATTGTTTTCTCATACAAACAAATTTAAAACAGTTAAATAATACGTAACAAAGAATTTATCGTCATCACGTAGCGGCATAAGTTAAAGAAAATAAAAAAAAGTCGCTACGTGACAGGTGCAGTGCAATAGCCCCCACGGAAATAAAGCTCGTGAGTCTTATTGCCAAAAACAGAAGGAAATAACATCCGGGGACTTCTTTTCTTTTTTAAAATTGAAACAAAAGCAATCGGCTTTAATTCCAATTTTTTTTTATATGTTTTAATTCGGAGAAGAAAGAACAAAAAAGGATACTGGACTTTTTCAACAGTTTTCAGTTGTCGTTATGTGTCAACAGTTTTCTTGGCCAACAGTACAAAATTAAATTAAAATACATAATTATATGAATTATGGAATCACACTTTAATTCTGGGTCTTAATGGCAATTCAGAAAGGCAATAACTCCCGTGGGTTTTCATGCTTTTTTGTGCTGGGTTTTATTGCCACTCCAAAAAGGAAAAAAATACCTTACATAGGTGTTATTTCGTTTTATTTTGGAAATAGAACCAAGGGGTTTATTTCCGTGGGTCTGAATGCAATTATATGTACATATTATTTCATTGTTTTAAGTTCGTCATTAAGAGAGGAAAACGACGTAGTGCTTTCACGCCGCATTGTGAATCAGGCATGATATTATTATTCTCGTCAATTTCATTTAACCTACCCTATATATTTCGAATATCTCTACCTTTATTTGTTTAAGTATAGATTTAAGAAAATTATGTTTAGTTTTAAGTCCAGCTTGTATTAAGCTTATAGTAAAATTGATCAAAATTACACTCCGCTAATCGCATAAGAGTTCAATACTTTAAATACAGCTTGGGGAGTTGGATATCTGGCATAATGGTAATATTTTGGTTCTTGTAGTTTCTTTCGATGTTTCGTTCTGCACATTTCCCTATATGATGATGGGGTTTACTTCCGCTTGGGAAATGCTAGTGGACTATGCTATTTCAGTATATAGAAAGTTTGGTCCTTGACCCAAATATTCCTGCACCAGTCCCTTCAGAAGTTTTCAATCCATTAGTTTACCATTTGATGGAATTTGTTTTGAGAGTGTAGTACATCAATTCGCACTCACTCTTTTTTTTTTAAATCCGTTTAGAAGTTTGTTGTACGTTTTAGTCATGCCATCGTTGCTGGGAATATCAATATGGTGTGTAACTGGACACTTGGACATATAATTTCTTACAATTTCCCTTTTTTCCTCTTTGGCTAATCTCAGGAAGGCTCCCTGGGCAACACTTTTAATGACCACGTATAGTGGAGACGTAATCAGACGATACTAAACATTGCCTCAGTCTTTTTAATTTTGAAAAATTGAGTAAATAGATCATATTAACAACTTACGGGAGACTATACGACCGAAACATACTTTATTTCGCTCCAACTATGAACTTTATCAATTTCAGATGAAGATTTTCATCGAAATAAGGTCACATGATGTGACTCACATCCTACATCTCGTGTGGGTGTAAAAACATTAAAATGTTTTCCACTTAAAAAATGAATTAACCTTAAAATGTCAAGTGTTAAGTTAAAGATATACATAAATGTTCTTTTTTCATTGAAATCAATTTAAAAATTATTGTCCATTGCACTCAATCGAATTACAAAAAAATAAATTAAAAAAAAAGAAATTCATTTTGCTATTAAAAGTTCAATCGATTCCAATTCCACGATATTTCGTGTTAATAGCATCAACATCAATATTGACAGGTCATCCTTTGCCCCATATATATGACTACCTAACGAGGGTTGAACTCTGTATACGTGTTGTACACCCGTGCTTTAACAAAATTACATCAATCTATCAATCTCTGAAAACCCATCTGTCTATATTTCGTCCCGGCTACTCTGATGGTAACCCATGTCTATACACTCAACATTATGCCATAAGATACTTACAAAAGCTCTATAATATAAAAAAAAAGAAAATTTTGGATACCTACTCAAAAATCATCTGACAAAAAATAACTGATTTGGGGTCTTACAGATCAGATGTGGGTTAAACGGATAAAAACCCAATCATCAGACTGTTTTTGGAATTAAGTCTATTTAAGAGAAAATCAAGTCAGAAAATAGATATCTCGCAATTGATATAAGAAAAGTATAATCAAGTTATTTAGATACATCCCCACGTTTTTTTTTTTCCAAATAATGACTTTATGTGAGCGAGCGAGCTATACACACTTCGATAAGATGTTATGGACGATGGTGGAATGAAGGTTTTCTATTTTTGCTGAACAAACACTAAGTACATATAAGAGTGCATTTCACTGTTGGTTAGATGTTATCCTGCCGCTATTACATCTAGGTTAAGGTTTTACCAAATGGATGTGCTGTTACTTATAAAAATATATTGTATAAACAGTTTCTTCTGTTTCTTATTACATAATACTTGAACTCATTATGGTGATTTATAGGAAGCAGTAAGTAAAATAAACTTAACTTTGCTTTTTCTATTTTAATTGATTTTCGTCAAATGAGAATGGGAATTTTAATGTTACATCAACATCATACAATCACCACAGGACTGAATAACATTTCTGGAAAATAGTTCAATATTCTTGAGGATATATGAAAGCACTCTATTAAATTTGAGAATGAAGAAGACAAAAACAGCAAACACACATATATCGAGTGATGAATTTAAAATTGGAAAAATCATTTCTTCTGCAGTAAAATTCAAGCTATGCTACAAAAGGGATAGTGCTGTAAAGCGAAAGCTTTAGGAATAAATTTAAAAGGAAAAGAGAATCCAAACATTGGCAGATTGATAGGGGAGTGATAAATTGCTGTAACTAGTTTCTGAACTTAAGGGTACTACTTTACACTAGAGGGTATAGTTATAGACTTTTCAAGAAAACTAAAAAAAAAAGAAAGAAAGAAAGAGAGAGAGAAACAAATTATTGGTTTATTCATATTTTTTTTTATTTATTTAAATAAATAATAAATATAAATATAAATCAATAAAATTAGTTATATCAATACAGGGTCACTCATTTTTCGGTTTCAAAAGTAAAGCAAAATAAACACACAACGATGAAAATTTCATTTATTAGGTATAAAGTTTGGACTTTGCCATTAAGTTCGAAAAACAACATCATTCAAATGGCATGTGATTCTTTTGAGGTAATTTTGAACCACTTTTTCGCACATATTGGGCGGCCATAACTTGAGTAATGTTGGTTTCCAATGCGTCTAGAGTTCAGGGATTATTCGCATAAACACGGTCTTTTACGTAGTCCCACAGAACGTGAAATTACGCGACCAGGAAACTTCTCACGCAATAATGCCATAATTGGTCGTGTTGTGTGGCTTGTTGCCCCGTCTTGTTGGAACCACATGAGTCATGATCTTCTTCTTCAATCGCCGGCCAAAAAAAAATCAGTTATCATTCGACCATATCGCTCTGAGCTGACTGTAAACGTCTGCCCATTGGCATCTTCCAAGAAATACGGACCAATGACACCTTTCGACCAGTCACTTTTTCTAGATGCAACGGCACCTCCTCCCGTTAGATTGCTTCTTTTTTTTAATATAATAAAATAAATAAATAAGTAAATAAATAAATCAATAAATAAATAGATAAACAAGTAAATAAACAAATTAATAAATTAATAAACAAATAAATTAATTAACTAATGAGTAATTAAATAAACAGATACAAAATGAATAAATTGTTTAACAAAAAAAACAATAAAATACAAAATAAATTAATTAATAAATAAATAAATACATACAATATATTTTACAAATCAAAATAAAAAAAATTTAAAGCATTAGTTCAGATAATAATGCGTTTTCGTTGTTTCTTAACTCCCGTGTTATATATATTAGTGTTGTTGTAAAAACAAATCCAAGAAAATCAATTACTTGACATGAACCTAGTTTTGAAAATCTTGGTGACAAAACAAACAAAAGTTAATTTTTTTTTTGAAGATGTAATATTGTAATATAATATAATGTAATATTTTGAAAACTACTCGACCGATTACTAATTATTTATAATATTTAGGACCACGCGTTTTTTTTTTAATTATCCAGCAGTCTGTCAACAAAAAAATTCTTATGGCCAAAAATAACGGTTCGTTTCATACAACTGTTTAAAACCCGTTCTCGAAAATGACTTTTACAATTTTGATAAAATATATTTCTAAGACGAATATTATTGTGATCTACTATGTATTTAATATGAATAAAAAGCTTTTATTTACTGTACCTTTTAAAGAACCATTTTTATTTATTTTGGACTATTACATTATTAGTTTCACCTGGTTTTAAAGTAAAATCCAGATTTTAATATAAAAATAAAATTGTTTTTTTTTTTTTTATTTTTTTTATTTTAAAACAAATTTCCAATTAAAGGTTTACAATGTTAGAACAAAACTTAAATCCACAGTGTGATCGTAAAGCAAGTTTATGCGACCCAGCGTCTTTTAAAAGGTTAAAATATTTAAATTTAAAAAATACAAAAATAGTTATTTTTAAAAATATTTATTAAATATGAAAACACATTTAACTGCGCGCTGTTTTATTTTCTTCTGCGTAAAATGCGTTTCGAAATATCAAATTTTTGTTTTGACGATTTGAAAATGAACTGATTCTCCTTCATCACGGTACATAAATCTACTTAAGGTAATATATTGCGCAGGTTGTCAAAGTTGAAAGTTTCAAAAAATTAAAAATGGCTGTTCGAGTGCCCACAGGATGCGTCATTAGAAACAACAACAAAATATTAAAATAAGACAAGTAAAGGGGCACTGGATCCACCATTTTCCCACCATAATACCTCGATTTTGACAGATGCACAAAACTGAACAAAAATGGAAACGCTAATGATATTACCTTTATTGTCTTGAAGTAACTTAAACATCCTTGTCTTTTATTGCATCTTATGCGAATCTCTTTTTACTTGAAAATAGTGCTGTAAGACGCAACCTGTAAGGCTGCATAGTGGTGTATGAAAAAACACGATGGGAGATGCGAGGTGGCAGGCAATTAATAAAGCAGGATGCAATCCGAAATGCGACATGGTGCATACATGCAAGCTTTTCTGTGATGTGGTTTTTTCTGAAGAGACAAGATGGAATCCCAATCACAAGTTAAATATTTCTTCTTTTTCACTACAATTCTTTTGTAATAATATTCCGTATCCATTTTACTATATTTTGCAGTTATGTATGTATTAAAATCTGAATTTTCTAAGGTTGCGAACACAGAAGTAAGAGAAGCTATACGATGCGAAACGGTGCCAGAAGCGATATGTTTGCACGTGTGAAAAATGTTGACATGTATTTTTTGAAGGAAAAACTTGAAAATAATTGTCTCTCATAGCTTCTTGCAGCGTTATTCGCATAAAATGAAACAAAAGAACTATGTCGTGTAGGTTGGATTAAGACAAGTTACAAAATGGTTTTGGATGTTTTGTATTTTCCGGAATTTAGACAAAAGGGGAAATAAAAAAAAAAAAAATTAATTGATATGAAAAATAAAAAAAAATATTAATTATTAACACAAAAATTAAAATATCCGGCTAAGCAAAACTATTTGCGACCTTTATCAAGACGAAACACTACCAAAGAATCAAAATACATATCGAAACGGGACCGAGGCGAAACAGTAGTCTAGGTGCTCTTGGCAGGATAAAAACACGAATTTTTTTAAATTTTTTAATCCATACATCTTGGCATTTTTTCAAATATTCAACCTAAGTTCGATAATTGTTCCGTAAAAACACGAAAAAAAATATAACATCCTCATCCTCATCTCTCATTAACTCATTCAAAAAAAAAAACACTCTAAACACACATTTTCAGCATGCTTTAATTTTGTTTCATTGGGAAAATTTTAAAAGCTCTCTTATAATTTTGAAAATTTACATAAAGCTACTTTAACTTAATTGAGTTTGACCATAAATTAAATAAACTTCCGATAAATTTAATCGTTTTCCTCCTCATCCTAATTATTATGGATAATCTAAAATTTAATCCTTAATCTCTTTCGTTTATTTCAGTGTCACGTTGCTGCAGCAATGGTGGCAGCATCCACTTCCTTTGGATATTCCTCTGTTAATCAATTGGATGGTGGCAATCGAGGAATGATGTGACGACAGCTTAGCAGTTGCAGCTCTTGCAGTGGGAGCAGCAACTGCGGCCGCAATGGTCTCGGCCAACAACAACAACATCACCAACACCAGCAGCAGCAGCAGCATCGTGAAAGATCATGTACTCGATGTCAGAGCTTCCATCGTCATCACCATCGGCAGAGGCGTCGCAGCAGTAGCAATCAGTTTAGGGGCTCCTTTTCGACGACGGCCAGTGGAAATTCCAGCTGCTCCCCAATGGCAATGACAACAAAAGCCATTGTTAGTATTCCGGTGGCAAAGAGTAATGGCAAGTCAGTGTGTGCTAATGTGCCTCTGACCAAGCATTGTACATTTGCGGCTATAGCTACAGCAATTCCTCCACCACCCATTTCTTCAACATCCGGTGGCGGTGGTGGTGGCGGCGGCAGTGGCAGTGGCGGAAGTCATGTTTCCTTTATGGCAACGAATCGTTATCGCCCGAGGTTGCAACAGCAACAACAACAGCAATTGCCAAAAACTCGACTAACCAGCAGTAGTTGTCTAACGCTTACTGCCACCACTCCGCCGCCATTGTGTGAAGTGCCAAATGTGAAAGCTTCTCGTTCGCATCAGTCCCTAGAGTTGCGGGAAAGTCTGCAAAGTCAAATTAGTACCGAGAGCAGTGAAGATTCGTCTATGATGGCTGTTATTGGGTGAATTAATGGAATTGCTCCAACAATATTTATTGTCACAACACAATCATCATTGGAGAGACAATAAACTCAGCATTTTCGTTTAGAGAAACCACATACCACCACCTCCGCTATCCTCCACCCATTTTGGGGGTGAGCTCTTAATGGAAGACTTGTCTCTATAAGTGTATATCTCTTTGCATGTTTCTATTTTTAACAAATTTTGCGATTTTCATTCCCTCCTCTCTTAGATACAAATATGCTTTAAATCCGAATGATATTTTATTTGAAACAAAATTTTCAGATATACATATGTATTTATATATTTTTAATATTTAAGAATTAAGTTTTTCTTTATAATAAGTTTATTTTGGGAAATAGAAATATTATAACTGTTGACTAATTTTAGTACTTCTCATTATAAAATTATAGTTTAAAACTCATTGTTGATTCTTGCAGAATAATTTGTTAATTTAATTTTTTAAGTTTTATTCTTATTTAAAGAAGAAAATGATATTTTTTTTTTAAATATTCTGTGATTGATTGATATGATTTTTAGTATTAAAATATTAAATGCATTTTTTTCAATAATAAGAAAAATTTATTAAAATTGAAATAAGAATTAAAAACTTGCTTAGATTTCATTTAATTTTTATTTTAAATTTTAAGTTAGAGCACTCTCAAGTACAAATAATAATGTTATAACTTTTCTTTAATTAAAATATTTTATTTTTGATTTTTCTATATGTATTATTTTGAACACTCAATTATTTTTAAAAGCTATCGTGAAATAAAGAAATATATCTACACAAAAAAAAAAAAAACAAACATCTTGTTAGTTCATTTCTGGTTTCAATGTTTGACTGTTGTATTGAGTTGATTTTAAATTTATACTGTTCTATAAAAAAAAATAATTTATTTGAAAGTTTCATGTTAATTTATATTAAATATCATCCCCAATAATCGAACTACCCAATATTCGATAACGTCAAAAAAATAGTTCATCGTCCATTGATCTGTGTCTCTGTCCATCTGTTGCTTTATTGTATCTCTGGGTTGTTGGAGCAAAATTTAGTTTTTTGTAAATAATCCGGAAAATATCAGTTTTTGAATAAATTTAAAATGTCCATTTTAAAGCCTAGTATGGTCTCCAAATCAACAGAAAAAACGTAAACGAGAAAACTGTGGAAACATATATCAAATGATGTGAAAAGAAAATTTGTCCGAGGTCTTAAACACGGTGGAAAAATGCTAACGGAAACCGCAGTAAAAAATCAACGGAAACCAATTGCAAAAAAAAAAACAAAATAGAAAAATCTATAATTGTCATTATCGCTCGCAGTACAGAGAAAAAAAGAAAACGTAATCTGCAAACGGAAAAGTTATCTAAAAACGCAAATATAAAATCACATTATTATTTTTGTTCTATTACTTTATTTAACGAAATAAATAAAAAAGAAAACAAAATGTAATGCAATGTATTTATTTTTAAGATTTAATAAATCACTTATTTATTTAATATAATTAATTCAAAGTAAAAACTTTTTGTTTTTGCCTACAACTTGTTAAAAATAAATACAAATCTGGGTTACCGACGACTTAGAAGTTGCCTTGGATAAAAATAAAAAAAAAATAAATACACGAATACTTACACACTGAACAAACAATAACATAGTGTGTATATAATACAGGCTCAGAGGTATAAAAATCGTATTCTAAGAGAAGTCAGTTAAATAATTTCTACCAGATTTTCTAGTTCGAATTCAGGCAAATGTAGAATATTTAAAACATAAAAACGGCAACGGGGATCCCTTGATCCTTGAAAGAAGGGCACAGATAAGGGTAGCCCAATCAATATTGTTCTTCCAATGGAATGGAATTATTTCCATGTCTATATTTAACTTTATAAAGCAGCATAAAACTTAAAAAAAAAAAGAAGAAAGGCCCGAAATTGGAAATTATTATTATTGACAAAGTTAACAGGTCTGCTAACTGTTTCTATTTGCGCTTATTTCATGCGTTTCCTATTGGTTTCTTCACCTTAGAACGTATGTATTTAATTGAGCTCTTAATTGTTTCCATCGACGAAACGCATGCAAAGGATTGTATGGGTCACCTCTTTGACGAAGCTTTCTGTAATGGGAGATTGCACTGTATTTTACTTTAAATAAAAATTAAAAAAAAATTGAGTTTTACATTTGTGATTCTATCCTAACCTATTTTCCACTTTCGAAAATTTGTTCGAAATATGTTCGAAAAATTTTACTTTAAGCCAGTTTGGTGCTGAACGGCACTTATAATATTTTTTACCGAAATAAATCCATATACCTGATGTTATGGAATTGTGCTGAAATTTTATAGTTGATATCCGTTAAATTAAAACGTTTATTGGAGTTTTATTATTTTATTTTTTTTAAGTTGAGGTATCCAGCAAAAGGGGTACAAGCAAAAATTGAGTTGAAAATCTACTTCAATAAACAAGTACTCATACGCCAGAGTGTACCAATGTTTCCAATCACTTTTTAAGAAATTTTTTTTTTTAGTTTTGTTTGAATTTTTTTTACAGATTACAGAAAGTACAAAATCTGTAGTTCAGAGATCTTATAAGTAATTGGCATCTTTAATATTTTCTTTAATATTTAATATATTCTCTAGCAAAGAAAAATTAGACGAAAATAAGGCAATACTTCGAAAAAAATTTGTACAAAACTGAATTGTATTGGCTTTGATTTATGACTCAAGCTTTTCCTTAAATTTTAATGGAATGAATGGGTTCGGTACGTATTTCAGATAGATATTGTAGCCAAAGGAATTCCACCCAAAAAGATATTTATATGTTGATAATGGAATACGAAATACTGGATCCGCAGTGATTTTAATTATACAGTGTTCTCTTTTCACGTGGAATGTGTAAAACGAACACTGCACTGTGAATCACTACGTATCTAGTAATTGACATGATTCTAACACATTTTCCTTAGGAATAAAATTCTTCTTTACAAAAAAACTGAAAATTTTACAAAACTAAGGAATTTTAGCCTTCTTTAGACCTTCACAGAGTCGAAGATATTGTTTTTTTTTTTTTTAAGATTACAAAGGAAGTTGAGAGGGCGTGGCTGTAGATATTTGTTTTTTTTTTTTTTTTTTAATTTACCAACCGTGTTAAAAACATCTCTATTGATTGGATTATACTCCGACATTCAAATTGTGTTGTAGTACCCAATTTTTTCCGTTCATTTATTAAATTCATTGAAAAACAGGCTTTTTAATCATCAATTAAAAATTAATTCAACTTTCGGAGGAATAGAAAAAACAAAATGTTTATTAATCTGAAGAACTACCTGAAGTTTCTTCAATGTGTAGTTTACCCAAGTTTAATAATTTTGAGTAGAACACTTGCCCTTTTCATAGTTTCTCCTCCTCTATTCTTTTATTATTATTAAATTTCTCATGCAATAATATTTAAATGCAAAATTTTAACAATTGTTATTTCTTTTTTTAAATTTTTATCATTTTTCCGAGCAAGTTTTTAATGAATCACTACATTTATATATTTTTTTATTAAAAATGTATTTAAACACATTTAAATGTTACCAATTTTGTTTACCTTTTTACGAATTGCTCATCAAGAATATTTCTAAGCATTATAAAAGCAATAAATAAATTCTTAAAATTTAAATAATTATTTTTAATTGTTAATTTTGTCAGTTTGTATAAGATCTTTATCCATTGTGAATTTTATTAAAACTCTATAATTATGTTAATTAAAAAATAAAATATTGTATGTTCCTCTATCTGAAATGTTTTCGTACAAAAAAATCTATAAATTTATGTTAAAAAAAAAAAACAAACAAAAAAACTAATAGTAAATTGTTGAGTGAGACCCCGCTGATGCAGTCTGAAATTTAAATTATTTACCTTGTTATTTAAATGTAAATTCAATTTAATTAAAAATAAAATATTAATATAATTGAATAATTGTATTATTATTATAACATTTAGAAATATAATTAAAAAAAAAACTAAATAAGAATATGTAGTTTATACTTTAAGATTAAGTATTAATATTATAATTTCTAGTCTTAGTTTTAGTATTTATTGTATTTATAAGTTCTCCTTAAAAAAATGCTTAAAACATTATGCAATGCTTTGAGGTCACAAGGACTGAAAGAGAAATTCTAGGGGCTCATTGGAATTTTTCTTTAATGTTTATATAATATTTCTTTAAGGAAAGCCCTTTTAATATTCTTATGAGAGAATAAGGACTTTGCTTAGACAACTAAAACAACAACACAAAAAAAAACATAAAATATTATGTAATATTAATATTAAAAAAAAAAAAAAAAACAAATTTCTTCTGGCCTCAAAGCATCAAGGCAAGGAGTAAAATACTATTTTTTACATCTGCTCTAAATAATATAAGTAATTATATTATAATCTCTATTTTTTGTATATATGTATTTAACAGGAAAAAAACAAAATAAGATTGTATTTTTAATGATAACATTAAAACTAAGAAAATATATTTATATATTTAGGATAGATATAAAGCGAAAAGATGTAAATTATAAAATTCCTATTTGAAATAAAAGTGAAATTTATATTTGTATAAAAGAAATTTTTATTTGTTTTTTATTTGGATCTTTTTTATTAATGAATTGATAATGGTAATTAAATTGGTAATGAATATCAATGGTTAGCTTAAATATACAGTACATATCTGTTGTAGACATTTGTTTTTTGGATTTAGCTATGAAATGATAAGGTTTAAATTTTCATACTTTCATGCGACAACTTGTCCAAATCTTGCAACTCATCTTAGACGACCACCGAGTTAATTGAATGGCACTGTAGTGCTCAGGCAATTTTTCGGTGCTAACTATTTTTTATTTAAAAAAAATAAGGCTATTTTTGATCGTCCTTTAACCTCAGAATCAAAAAAGTCAGAAACTTCAAATTCTTAATGTGCACAAGCACAGTAGGTCGCGCTCCCATGTCAAATTTTGGCTTCTTAGGATAAGTAATTATTAATACCTCTTTTTGGCGTTATATGTAAATACAAATCGCACTCAAAAAAGGATAATGAAATCTCGGAAATAAAACGCAACTACAACTTTCAATTTATAAATTTCCAGTGACATATTTATTAATGCCCTTCATATAACCTTAATATGGTTTGACAACTTGTTACATGGTTGAGTGGTATAAATTTTGTCGGTTATCCTACGTTGATGACGTAGGTGGAGAGGCAGCATCCAACACCTAATGGACTTAAAAAAACGCAGAAAATGTAACTGACTGATAGATCAGCAAAGTTATGGAGCATTTTCCAGCACTGTAGAAACTTGCTGTGGAGCTTACAGTTATGTCTGTGGTTTGATAGTTTAGTTACAAAAAAACTCGTACAGACATAATCGTTTTTTTTTTTTTTTATTGCGATTTTGTATTTATATTTTATTATTTATTGAACATACTTTCTCATACTTTCATACTTTCCAACAAAGAGAAGCCGCTATCCAAGCGAAATATTCTACTTCTCATAATTTTTTTGGTCAGTTAGGACTGAAAAATATAATATTTTCTGTGAACTGTGTTCTACATCTACAGGTATAGAACCCTACTGTCCTTTTCATAAAAAATATTTTTGGTTGTTTGTTTTTAAACAAATTTAACATTTTTCGGAGTTAAAATGGTATTAAAAAAATGTGTGCTTTTTTAAAAAAATGTATACCAGAATCCCACTCAAAAAAAACAGAAACCTCGGGATTCTATTGTATCCCAGTGGTAACTCTGGTGGGCGTGGTATTTTTACTACCCGCAATAAACACAATTCAACAAAAATACAGTTTTTATCGTTTGGCGAATATTTGATCACAACATATGTACATACAAAAATAAAGAGAAGCACAGGCTTCTAGTACTTCCTCTTTCAGTAGTCTGTAAAGATAACTTTTAGGAAAATTTCGCAGCCAGTTTAAGATGAATTTGAGCTATTTAAACCATCGATAGTTTGTTTAAAAAATATTCATTTTTATTGATGAAATATTAAAATTAATTTTTTTTTAATTTTACGTGAAAATGGCTTCGCGTGTTTAGGGGCGTGTTATCAAAGCAATTATTTTCAATTATTTCAATTTATGATTATTTTTAGAATGATGAAAATTAATAGAGCTGTAGGACTTGAAGTTAATAAAAATGTAAACATTTTAAACTTCGGATTTTATATTAAAGGGCATGGCATCCACCCACTTTCTTGAAAATTTCAATGATAAATTGAAAATTATAAATTTTACATTCAATAAAAAAAAAAACTTCCAACTTAATGATTAGGAATTCTAGTTTTGTTCTTCACACTAGATATTCGTCATGATAGATGAACTGAACTTAACAAAAATTGCGTATTGACAAGGCCCTCACTATTCCATGAGCATGAGTCCAAGTGAGTTTTGATGTGATTTATTTTTCTTCTAGAGATGTCTTCTTAATGACGTATCAGTAAGCCTATGCACTTGGTGAAGGTCAACTGTCGAGTGCTTGTTTCTAAATTCGGCCTAATGTTCAGGTTCAGGTATAAGATACGCTTTTCTTCTTTTATTTGATTTTTAATATTTATAATAGGTAGAACTCTTTATCTATATTCATTTCTATAATTATTATACTGGAAATAAACAGAATTAGCATAGGTATCCGGGCAGATTTTGACATCGCTTATTCGAAAAAGTTATAGTTACCTGAAACTCGCAATAATTGTCTGAAAAACTCAATAAAAATTGGATGAAGAAAGTAAGAACAAAAATTGTGATAACTATTAACATATATAAAATAATTACGCTTAATATTAAAAAAAAAAAAAATGTCCTGGAAAATTTTCCAAAAAATATCGATTCTTTATAAAGAAAAAATAGCCGGAAATATAACCAGTCTGGATTCCTTTTCTGAATCTCATACTACACCGATTTTGACAATTGAGGTTGAGTTGTCAAACGAAGCGGATTTGATTTGACAAATTATAATTTTATTTTAAAAATATTAGTAATTTGTTCAAAAACTGCCTTTGTTTGTTAAATATTAGTCCATTTAAATTGAACTCTTAACTAAACACTTCAACTTTCAAATTGGTAATATTTTGGCATGTGCCATTAAGTCGGTTTAATTTATTTTTTAATATAATTTATACATCTGTTATTTTTATGTAATTGGGAGATTTCTTGAACGCCTAGGCTAGTTTTATAAACTCCCATAGCTTATAGATTCTTTTTTTTATTTTCACAATGCAAAAAAAAAACAGAAAAAATATTTGGGTTTTTCGAAATGTCCCCAAAACACAGAATATTTCGCAAGTAACAGTCACACCTCTTCTTCCATGCCGGCAATAAATTATACAATTTACATTAACATTTTAATTTAATTTTTATATTGGGTGATCTGTCATAATTTCCGTTTTTTTGGTTCGATTTCTTTTTTCAAATTACGGAATTTTTCGAAATTTCTTTCAGAAAAATATCTGATCCTTTTTCGAAAAAAGTTTCTGGTTTTATTTCGTTTAGCCAAAACTTGTACCGAAGTGATTATTTCTCTGAAAAAAAATTATAATTATTCTGATGCTCGTGTTTCTTATATTAATGGAAGAGAAAACAAAATAATATGTACATTGTACAATCATTATAAAATATTTACAAGTCTATAGCTGATACCTGAAATATTTATTTGTTCAAAGGTTGTAATTTTTTGTGAATGAAAATCCTAATAATTCAAGTCCGATATTCGAAACTACAGACATGGTTTACCGCCACACCAGTAAGTTAATAAATATTAAAAAAAAAACTTTCCCTAATCAACAAGTTTTTAGGGATGTTCTAAGGCTACTGGTTATTTTAGTAATTTTATTTTACATAGACTGCTTTGACGTTCGAAGGATATATAAATGAATATATTTTGTGGTGCAAAAGCTCATATTGAACCAGGGTCATATGACTTAATACTCGCAAAGGTTCAATATGTGCGACATGTGCGTGCAAGAATGAAGGGAGCATACAATTTTCTGTTGTAACTAAACGGCTTAGGTGAGAAGCACTTATTAATCTCAAGAGACACTACTACAAAATAATAGAAATGCAAACAATTTTTTTTTAAACTGCAATTTCCGCTCGCCTGTCTCGTAAATATTGTTAACTATGCAAACTTCACAGACGTATCAACTGGGAGCAGTGATGCCACATGAAAACGAAAAAAGTACCTACAGCATGGACAAAAAATCCCTACATTTTCCCCTACACAAAAAAATACATAATTATTTTAAAAATTAAGATAAATTGTTTTTTTATTTATTTATTTTTCTTTTTTTTTTAGTTTTATTAAAATGTACATGTATAGTAAAGATAACAAAAATTAATGCTTATAAAATATTTACATTTTATTATGGTGGTCATATACGCTTTTTGGGTACATTTTTTTGACATGATTGTCTTTGGTTAAAAATGATACACAATACAAATTTTCATCTTGTAATGATGATCTTATAATGCAAATCGAGTTTAAGTTTTCGTGACTTAATTTGTTTCTTTTTTTTTATACGAACATCTGTTACAATTGAGAAAATCCTCTCTGTTTCAGCATTGGCTATTGGCATGAGGCAGTGCCAGCATATTATACTGAGCAAGACTTGATAAAATTGGAAACATACAGTCGTATTTATTAGATTTTTGTCTACTTAGACACTGCCTAACTATTTTCAAATTGGTGGAAATATGCTTTATTTAATAAAAATAAATATCACATTATTCGCGGTTGAGACCATCTACTCTTGTGTCTAAGTTAGGCAGCTATAAGAAAACAATAAACAAGGTTTTTGAACACATTTTCCAAAGTTGGACAGTTGTCTAAAGTTAGACAACGTTTATAAATAAGACCAATAGTTTCCACATTGAAATTTTGAGTTTTACTAATGTTACTCCAGAATTCTACAACTTCTAATTTAGCTAAGTTGCTTTTTTCTTTTTCCAAAAAATGAGTGCGACGACGACGGTGAAATCTGATCTTTTTTCTCACTCCCATTAAATTGCGAAAAGAGTCAAGAGGCACTGTGTTACTTCGAATCTGACATAAGAAATAAAAAAGGTGTAAACAGAATATTGCTGAAGTAAGGGTTTGTAGCAAGTTGTTTAGAAAGAGAAATATTTTTGGATACAATTTCTGCGTGGCTGCGAGGTACGATTTTAAAAAGTAATAACATTCTAAAAGTACCTACGTTTTCATAGAAAATTCTTATATTTCAAAAATCCGTCCTTTTTTCCCTACGGTGGAGTTTTCAAATCGAAAATCCCTACGTGTAGGGATTTTTCCCTACGTGTGGCATCACTGACTGGGAGCATTGAACTGGCAATATTTTGCACAAACGCTCCTATTCAAAAAATTCTTCTGTTGCCTCATCATAACTCAATTCATGAATTTTAAAGCAAATCATTACAAGTTGGGTGCAGTGTTGCCGAAGTGGCACGATCGTGCCTTTTTGACACGAATATTTTATCATGGCTCGGTGACACGAAAAAATTCAATATGGCACGCTTTTTTTGTTTTCATTTTCTACTCCAATTAAAGCGAATTTTGAAGAAATTTTGAGAAAATTGCTTCAAATGGAGTCCAGATTGAGGAAAATCTGGCAGAAGCTCTTATTTTTATAGAACAAATTTTGTGTTCTTTTTTTTTGTTTGTATTTCACCCCACAATAGATTTATATTTTTTTTAACATTGTATCTACGAATTTTGGTTTTTTTCATGTGGCACGAAAATGACACGATTTTTTAGAAAATGTGGCACGGACATTTTTTTTTTTGGACGGCAACGCTGGTTGGGTGTGTATCCGCAGTCATCATTGTACGACACATATGCAGTACGCACAGACATAAACCAAGATAAATTGTTTGAAAATTCTTATAGCAGGCCACAAATATTGTTTGTCTATTCTATAGGTATCTATAGATGCAAATGCCAATTCCAAACTAAGACGTGTGAATATAATATCAAAACTCTCTCTTTCCCCTATGGAGTCAATCAAAAGAAACTCATTGTTCTTTTTATCCCAAAGCATCTTGCCGAGACCAACAGGTTCAGCATGATATAAGAAGCTTTCCATAGCAGTATACATACATATACATTCTGCCTCGTGTCTTGTATACGAAATGACTTTATTCGATTTTCTGGAAAACACCAAAGCTATCTGTTGCAACTTATTCTCAGATCCGCATTCATAATAGACTTTTTCTCAGGCATGAGATCGGCTTTTCAAGGAGATGAAATATCTATCTCTATTGTTATACCGTACGCCTGAATGTTCATGACACCAATCGTGTTAAAGGACAAAAATTAAGGCGACGTTGTCGGTTGTTGTCGTTATCGTCATCGTCGTCGTCGTCGTCATCGTCGTCAGTCTTGTGTTTTCTTAAGCACATGAACAGATTTTATCGAAAGACCTGAACCTAGAGAGAAAACATGCATATCTACATATATACTGCTAGCTGGATCTAAAGATACTATTGACAATTTGAACCATAGCCCAGTCAGGTGTAGGAATAAATAGATGAAGACATCGATAGGCGGCTTTGGATCAAAGGCTAGCGACAGAAATCCAATTTAAATGCAATCACATTTCTGCAGGATGATTTTTGGTATGAGAGAATATATAAAATTGGAAATGAATTTTCGGAGGAGCAAAGAATGCACTCCACTCAGGGTGCATTTATCTTGGAAGCATGTCAAGTGGTGACAAATTGAAATTTTATTTTTCACATTGAACTTATTTCTAGATGCCACCGTATAGCTGCTTTATTTGATGAGAAATGGTGATGAGACTTGAAAAGAAGAAAAGAAAATGAAAATTCAAGGATATACAATTATACATGCATATGTATCTATATATGTAAATGGCATAAAAGGTTGTTTTTAAGTATGTATAAGAATTCAATCCAAGAAATTTCTTCTCAAGTACGTGACTTTGAAAAAAAAAAACTGCGCTAAAGAAAATCTGGAACTGACAATGTGGTTAAAATTAAATTCTCAAATATTTATGTACAAAGTTTGATCGGAAGAAAAATTAAAAAAAAAACAGCTCATAACTTATTTGTGTATGTGACTTGACATTGAACGATTGCTAACAAATATTCAATTGAATCGGTGAACTTCATTCAAAGACATTCTGACAGTCAAATTATATCCGAATTTCTTTAAAAATAGTATGTTCGTGAGTTCGTGATACATTCTCTCGTTTTCGTTCACCGTATCTCGAGATTTTGCCTTGGAATAAATGTTATTTTACAGATAATATCGTCATAAAGTGCATTAAAGGTTTTTAAACAAATTCAATTAGCAGCTCTAGACGTTTTTTATTGGTAATTCTATAGGCAGCTTAGTTAAATTTTACACAGTAACTAACAACAAAGGAATAATGTCGATAACTTAGTCAGTAAAATTAGTAAATATAATAGTTGAGATAACATTTTGCATTATCTGGAATAGTTTGACAATCAATGCGAAAGCAGAAATATATTTTTTATTGAATGTTGGCATTTAAGGATGCGTTCGTTGATATTTTTCAATGTTTATGCTTTGTTTTCATAAGAACCAAAATGATTTTCTTTGGAAAATTAGAATACAGTTAGACGATCAACGTAAATAATAAATCTGTTGACTCCTATTTACATCACAAAAAATCGTCACTACACACAACTTTGTTCCTAGATGCGTTGATATTTATGTTATCTGTGTAAACGTGTTTATGAACGGATTCAGTTCCTAAATTAATTCTAGATCCATATCGAAAACGCTTTTTGGACTGGTGACAGTTTGCATTAAAAATTTACTGAATAAAAGATACAGTTCGTTCCCCATATGTCGAGTAAGAGTGATAATTATTATCGCAGTACAGCTACGATGTAAAATGGAGAACCCAATAAAATTTATGTTTTATATTTCGTCTCGGAAATTGAGTGCATTGCCGTCGCATATGGAACAAAATACTTTATACACGTTAAAAGCCTGCCACCTATTAGTCAAGTAAAAGTGTCAAATTCTATTTAAATTTTATTAAATAACGAAATTAATATGAAAGTGATATGTACAAAATTGTTAAAGCAAAAGCGAAGCTTCTGTCAGAACTGACCAAAATCATTCCTAAAGAAAACACTAATGGTAATCTGCCATTAGTGTTTTCTTTGGCGACGACTGACAAGTTTTCATAATTTCTTCCATTTTCTTAAGATTTAAAACTTCATCGCGTTAATGGTTTAAAATCTGCCATTCTGTTCGTCAGAAAAAACTGACATGGGCAACTGGAAACCATTCCAACAAAATCTAGAAATAGCACTAGCCTCGCGACGTATAAAAGTTGTGAGAATACATTTCTTCATTCGTTTTTGATTTAGTGTAAGTAAATGTGATTGAAGTTTGTACAGTAGTCGTGTAAATCCAGCATAAAAAAAATAACACGTTTTGATTGAGTTAACAATTTTTAGTTGTATTTATAACTCAAGCAACGTGAAGTTTTTAAAATTATTAATTTACACTACTAGACGCAAAAGTTAAAATGTTAGAAAAACGCCAATCTTTCAACAGTTACTCAACTTTAATCCTCAACTCAACCTGCATATAACCATTCCTTCTTATTTAACTTCATATAAAAAGACAATATCAATATCAATAACACATCCCTTAACTTTTTAAAAAGTGCATTAGTTATAAGTAGGCGCTACTCCAACTACTCCAAATAAATGACTTCATTTCTATTTTTTTTTTACAATTTTATATTTCGGTGACAGCTGATTTTGACCCGCATACCAACTTTGCGACGATTTAAAAGTTGATATAATAGTGATTATAAATTTTTATTCGGACTTGCATTACTGTGCTACCTTAAGGTTCCCATTAAAAAACGTCTTCTCTTACGACATCAATTTAAAGAAATAAAAATATAAAAATCTTTTGTCTCGAATATTTGCAGAACAAGAAATGTCATCGACTTCAGCTCAATTTTAATATTTTGAAATATAAGAAAATAACGGGTGGTTAAATTTTAAGGGCCGTTGTTGAATGTGAACCACACCTAAACGTCAAGTTTTTTTCTGCATTTCATTTGACATTTCTCAATTTCAAACTAACTCAATTTGAACCATGGAAAGATACACAATCGAAAAATGGTCAGAATGGTGGCAAGAAATGGCAACAGTGGATGATCAATTTCCGAAGAAAATCATCTTCAGTGATGAGGCACATTCACCTCAGTGGATTCGTCAATAAGCAGAATTGCCCCATTTGGGCAAATGATAATCCAAGAGTAATTGTCGAAAAACAAATGCACCCACAAAGAGTGACTGTTTGGTGCGGTTTATGGGCTGGCGGCATCATCGGGCCGTATTTATTCCAAAATGAGGCCGGTCAGGCAGTTACTGTGAATGGTGTTCGCTATCGTGAGATGATAACAAACTTTTTATGGCCCGAATTGGAAGATATGGATGTGGACGATATGTGGTTTCAACAGGACGGTGCCACTTGCCACACAGCTAACGAAACAATGGCTCTTTTGCGCGACAAATTCAATGGCCGTGTTATCTCACGTGATGGCGATGTCAATTGTGATTTGACACCGTTGGACTTCTTTCTTTGGGATTATTTGAAAAAAAGGTGTACGTCGATAAGCCAGCAACAAGAGCTAAAGGATGAGATAATTCGGCACATTAACGGCATAGAACCTCAATTATGCCTCAGAGTCATCGAAAATTTGGACCATCGGATGGAGGTGTGCCGCCGAGGCCGCGGCGGCCGTTTGGCTAATATTTTGTTCCACACATAATTGAACCATACCAATATTATCATAATAAAAAGAAATGACAATAATTTGTGTCTTATTCAAAATCAACATCGGCCCTTAAAATTTAACCACCCTTTATATGACCTTGATTTAAATGTTAAGATGTTCAATATAAAGGTTAGATGTCAGACTAGCTTGAGGTTTAGTATTTTTCAGCTTTAAAATAAAAATAAATCCACACAATTTAATAAGTAAATCTGCAACTTCAAAAATTGAAGACGTTCCGTGAACGAAATTGGTTATTTTATCTGATTATTTTAAGATGTCTTCATTCTTTTTTTTTCGTACTGAATTAACTGTGTAAAAATTCCACATAAAAGGGTCAAATCAGGAAAGCGTTCGAGCCAGTTAAGGTGGGATAGGACATTTTCCAAAGGAAGCTCCAAGTTATCTGAAGTTGTTACGGCGGCGGCGGTGCTCTTTGATCCCCTTCTTAACGTGGACACATTTTCTATCTATTAAAATGCACTCACTGTTCAACATACCAATCCATTTTTTTTTCTGAAGCTGATGTACTCTCAAATTCCTAATATTTTTTATCAGATCAATATTAAAATCAGAACTTTTACCAAAAAGAGGAAGAATTATTTTTGTCTTAATTCATTTTTAAATCAAATAAATTTAAAGAAACACTAATTTAATTTAAATCCGAGTAAAATTTCTTTAAAATTCTTTAAAATTCTCCAATATAACTTATAATACTTCATTTGAATGTCTTTAAAACATTAAAAGATTGTAACCATTGACTCAAAATGAATACCTAATACCCATAAGATGGCAGCGTTATTCTTATAAAAAAAAGAAGAAAAGAATACAGAAGCCAATGATTTGAAAACAAAAAAAATGCAAATAGAATTGTACAAGCTTTACCCTTAAATTCTACACTCAGAGAAAAATGTAACTTGAAAATTTTAAGTTTCCTATATGAGATCTCAAAAAATGTGTAAGTTAAAAATTTTTTTTGTAGTTTTATATTAGTCCAGTCAATATCTAAAGCTTTTGACTCGGAAAAAATCGCCGTAAAGCTGGATTTTGGTATATAGTTTCCTCATAACGTTCTGAAGAGACTGTCAAAAGTCCCTATCGATATAAGCTCCGATAACAATTTTATGGGGGTTAAAGGCCCCCAAAATGGTTATTCAGGTATTCAGGAATAACTCCCGAATGGTTTATTGTACAGAAAAAAATGTAAAGGACTAATTTGAAGCTTATAAAATTTCATACAAAAAACATTACCATACTTTTTTTCTAAACATAACCGTATTCGAAATGAACCAATCGGTAGAGTTAAAGATCTTACTTTTCTATGTGGTGGGCGGTTTAATTCAAAAATTGTGCATTTTGTGATAAAAGCATAATTATTTTTTTAATTGTTGATACATTATATGAACATGATTTTTCGATATTGGCCCACTCTATTTGCCCCTCCCACCCAAACGGACGGACATATAGAGTGGGCTAATATCTTAAAATCATGTTAATATAATTCGGGAGGCATTCTTGAAAAACCATTTTGAGGGCGTTTAACCCCCCATAAAATTGCTAGCGGCGCTCATATCGATGATGACTTTTCACCATTTTTTAAAAACACCATGAGGATGCTGTATACCATAAATCCACAAGAAAGAACATATTCGGAGCATGAAGAAAAACAGAGGTCTTGTTTCTGAGATTTCAGAAATATTTGTAAAGTTCAGAAAAAATGTGATCTCATAAATTTCCCTCCCCCTAAGGTTGTGTGAGCAAATTTTAATTATAATACATATCTCCTTGCAAAAGTGTGAAACCTAACTAAAAATTCTTTTACAACTTAACTCAAATAAGTTAGTCTATAAACTGATATTTTACTCTGTGTAGACAAAATTTCACACATAAACCTCCTTTAAGACCTTCAATTCCAGCCAACAGCAAAAAAAAAGAAACCAATTGACTAAAATCAGGTTCTTCGACTTGACTGAATGCTCACACATCCGTAACACTTTGACAGTCGAACTGGAACAGAAACAGTCAATTTAAATATTTCAACAATGTTTTATTTTCATTTTTTTTTTTCTCAAACAATATTCACTTCGTCCTTAAGAAAGGATAACAAAAAAAAAAAAAAAAAACGAACGCAAGAGAGAAAAAATTCGGTACACCGCTATTATTTGAATTGTCTGCTTGACGATGATTGGGTTTTGTGAAATTTGTCGCAAGTCAAATGGAATAAAATAATTTTTTTTTTGTTTACAAAAATGAAAATGCATGAAAGGTTTAATTTAGAAGAAGATTCTGATTGGAATTGAGTTTACCTTTACCCTAACCAGTTATTTTTGTGAATGTGTTATTGTACAATGTACATGGGTATAGGTACATACATACCTACTAGATCTGGTGTTTACAAATAAAAAAATTAATTTAAACAAAATTTAAATTTGATTAATTTATTGGTTGTATAATTCTCTCAAAATTCTTATTCTAATGGAATAATTTAATTTGAGCAAAGTTAGTTACACATACAGAAAAAGATACAATAAGAACATTTTCAAAATTAATTTAGATATAAACACTAAACAGCCGTATTTATTAGATTTTCACCTAGCCACTGTCTTAATAGTTGCACATCTTCTTATTTATAAACGCATTCCAACAGTTGACCAAATAATAAATATGTTCTCATATCCTCACTGACATACCTGTATCGTGAACATTTGGATACGTTCAATGAAAATTTCATTAATTTCAAGATAATTTTACAATTCTTTGTTCTTTGAACATGCCCTCTTTAGAATAGGTCCGGACAACCGATTTCAGTGTCTAAGTTAGACAATCGATGGAACATGATTATAAATGAAGTTTTGGAGTTGGAAAGGTGTCCAAAGTGTGACATACTTTGCAATGGGTTTATAAATAAGACTGAAAGTATATTTTTTTAAAGTTAATCATACTCTGAATGTGGTCTTTTGTCGCATCTTATGCAAAACTTTCTCTTTAGTAGCTTGAATCATTTTTTTGTTCAATAAAATACAAAATGTTAATTGTATCCTAGTTACTAAAATCAAAAGTATTAGAAAGATTACTGAAAAGAAAATACATATTTATAATTTATTTTCCAATGCGTAAAAACATACTTGCGTAGGGTAGACTGGGTTTGGTATGATTGAAATAATTTTTCTTATATCGTCAATAAAATTGCCTTTTATAAATCAAGCAATGATAAAGGTATTTTAAATGAAAGAACACTTGTCTATCTAGAGTGTATTACAGCAAATTAAAAAAAAAAAACAATTTGTTTCAACCATTCCCATACCAAGGGGATGGTTACGAAAATAACACAAAGTTAACACTAATTTTCACTAATGTTTTTAATCGATAATTATTCATATTGCCTGATAAGGTATGGATTTCGTTAACTATATTATTTTGAGCAGTTAATTGTTGACCCACAGTTATGAAAGATAAAAGAGGGACCTTTGATTTAATGTTTAAGTATTAATTTTTTCATGAATAGACGTTTCAATCGTTTCTTAAATAGTTCTTCTTACATAAATATGAGGCATTCTTATAATGAAAAACACATGATAGCTTTCAGATAAAAATTTAAAAAATTCTTGCTGATGATAGTACCTTGTTACTTTCATTTTCGGGGGTAAGTGTTACCTTTGTCCACATGGTCTCATTTTTCGAAAAAAAAGTAAATAATTTATTCAGATTATTAAATTTTTTCAAGTGATGACCAGACATAAAAAAAAACAAAATATATTAAAGAATGCTTGGGTAGAAACTTGGGTCAAAATATTGAGATTGAATCACTTTTTAATAAAAAAAAAACCTGCCAGCCAAACAAATTTCAAATGATAAACTTTTTCTTTCTTTTTACTGTGACATGTGTCTATCTCACGACTGATCGATAACAATTGGCTAGTATGAGAAGAGTTAAGTTATGTACAAAACTGTATACAAAAAAAAGCTTCAATACATTTATTGAGGCTGCAAATGGGATTGTTACTTTCATGACATCTTATTTTTGTACCCGGTCTCCCCTACCCTTAGTTCGTAAGTCTAGTTCAGTAAGTATTTTGTAAGCTAGTTTTTAAAATTATTAAGTCAGTTGGCTCTTTATATCCGTCTCGTTTAAATGTACAAAATTAGTAAAAAGTTAAATAAATATTTTTATGTTCATAAAGTATAAAAGGAAATGTTTTTTTTTTTATTTAATTAATCAACTTCCTTATTATATTCGAAAAATTTCAATTATTTGTAGAAACAAAAACAAAAAATAAATATAATTAAATAAAAATAATAACATAATCTAAAAAAAATACATAAATTACATAAAAATTAATAAAATAAAAGAAAACATAACTTCAACACAAAAAAACCTTACATAATTTTCGGTCCGATTATCGGGACCGAGATTTTGTTTTTCACCCGCCACTACCAGTTACCGATATTTGGGACAAAGAATGTTGAAGCCCTTGTAAGTTAGGTATGTCGATGCTGATATAAATGATCGTCGCTCCAATATTCTCGTTTGGTCTGAATTGCAGTCGGTGGCTTCGATGGTTCGTATTTTTCGGTCGTATTTTCGGGACCGAGATGGTGAAGCATATTAACGACGATGATAGCTCGGTCGCAGATGCAGCTGGTTGTTGATTTGGTATGTAGATCTTGGTCCGCTCTCAGTTACCGCTATTTAGACCGAGATTTGCACGATGATTTACACCGTTCATGTTGATGATGATTCATGATGACATTTCATCGTCGTCGTTCTTTTTTTTTTTTGGTATTTTTGTCCGCAGGACAATGCACAAGCAATATGTTTTGTTTTTTTTAGATCTCGGTATACAAACACATTCAATACTCTCATACCAATAGAAACACAGTTATATGAAAAAAACATCGGATGAAAAAAAAAAATACTTTTGGTTGTCAAAATACAATATAATCACCCGTAGACAGACTTCTAAAGCGCGGGAAGAGCGAAGTCAGACTAAATTTCGTGTTCTGTTTTCTGTTTTCGCTTCGTTCGTCCTCTGGACCCATTTGCGCCCCGATAACGGTTCACAAGATATGTAGGTCAGGGATGCCACTTTGCTGCGATAGCAGTAAATCTACTGCACTTTTCGCAAAAACTAAATCTACTGCCACTAAATTCAATCTATTGCACTTTTTTATGTTCTCTTGGACAGCTGTCCAAAAAACATGCAAACAAATAACTGCTGTAAAGAACGTCTCAACGAAGCCAATTCATTGTGAACTTGGCCACATTCTCTTATGACATATAAAATTAGTTAGATGCTTGAGAGTTTATTTCATGAAACAAATCTCTGTCTCTGTTTCTATAGTGTTCCCGTTTGCTGCTGCTGAACTAACGGGATTCTGAGAGTTTATTTGAATTCATATTTGTATTGTGTGACACTTATATACATATATAGAGACACATCAAAAAGAACATTACAAGAAAATGAGAACGAAACTCAGTCTGCCGTAGAACTATTCGCTGGCTCTAGCCAAATATCGTGAGTGTTTTCTTTTAGTTTAGTTTTCAAGTTTTTAATTTCTTTCTTTTTTATTTACTAAATAAAAATCTACTGCGGAACGATCCAATCTACTGAATTTTTTTAATGATTACAGCGCTCCTCTTTTCTTGAAGTGGCAACGCTGATGTAGGTATTTGAGTTGTTTCAACCGTCCTTAGTTTCAACCGTACCCACTCTTCCCTAATTCTAATTCTTCCAAAAAGCAGTATAATATCATTTGAAAGATATGATCTTTCTCCTAAAGACGATGTATACTCTTTCTGTTAATCTGATTTAAAAATTTGTGTGGAACAATATCGAAATTCCATCTTTTCACAAATTAGTGTGATGTGAGCAGCAAGCAAACAAATTGTTCGTCTTCTCTATACAATCGTTAGTATCGTATGTGATCAACATCTTGAGTTTGATCTTTTTTTATGAATGCATAACTTGCCGTTTTATTACCTACTATATGTATTGTAAGTAGAAATGGCTGTCTAAAGTGAACCCTCCGGTGAAGGACACAATTGCCCAGCCATCCACTGTACTTTGATTATGATACGTCCAAGTCTATATTTCTCAAATTTATTTCCAAAGCTCCCTTCTTTTCTACCCCCATAATAAAGCTGGAATTTATAGAAGGGTTCCATACACGTTTATCAGATAATTCTAAATGAGCTGATTAAAAAGGTTTTATTGCAAACTCTACTGTTTGACGAAAAAAAGATTTTTTGTTGTTGTATCGAATAAATTTAATTTATCTAGAAAAGTAAGGAATATAATATACCTATAACAAGACGAGTCCTTAAAGCTTAACCTATATAATATACCCACTCGTAAATCATGCATTGAGAAAAACAGTTTTTGTTGCTTAACAATGATCCACATCCATAATCCACATACTTCAAGATAAATCCAAATATTGACGCATATATATAAAATTCTCCATTCGTCCTAGCTTTAAGGGTTAGGGTTAGGGTCGTCGACAGTTTATTCATATATGTATATGTTGAGCCTGATTAAATAAAAAAGGACGATCTTTACTTGATGATGGTTTGTATAAAAAGGGAAGAGATTTTATTAACAGAAAGTTAAAGTCAAAAGTTACAAATAAATTATCTGCATTATGCAGTTGGCACAATTGATAGTTATTGTACAGTGATTCTCAAGATTAATATTACAATTTTCACACTCCCTCTTAATATTAACCCATTAAACAAAAATTTCAATTCATTACTATAATTCAATTATTCAATATTTCAGAAAATTAATTTCAAATTCATTTAGGCACAATATTTAATTTTTGGCAAAAGTATTCAAATTTCACTTTACTCAATGGCTTCGTAAGAACATCTGCAATCTGGTCTTGCGTTGGCACATACACCAAGTCAAAAAGCCCTTCTTTAAACTTCTCTCTGATGAAGTGGAACCGGATATCCACATGCTTGGTCCTCTTGTGAAATTGAGGATTTTTCACCATCTTAAGGGCACTCTGGTTGTCCATGAAAAGAACCGCTTTAAGTTCCCTTCCAGAAAGGAGATCCTGGAATAGCGACTTGACCCAAACTAGTTCCTTTACGGCTTCAGATGCAGCAACATATTCGGCCTCCGTTGTCGACAGACTAACACTTTTTTGTCTCTGCGAAGCCCAACTGATTGGTGTTTTATTTATCAAAAAAACGAAACCACTTGTAGATCGCCGAGTTTGAATATCTCCGGCGTAATCAGCATCGCTGTAAGAATCAAGATTAAGTTTAAAATTATTTTTAAAGAGTATACCATAAGTTGTAGTCCCCTTTATGTATTTTAAAATACGTTTTACAGCATTAACATGCTCTCCACACGGTTTGTCCAAATGTCTTGATACAACTCCTAGAGCATAGGAGATGTCCGGCCTTGTTGCTACTGCCAAGTACATTAGGCTCCCTACAGCCTCTCGAAAAGGAAACTTGCCGACAGGAATGTCTGAAGATGCAGGCTTTGATGTTTCTGCAGGTGTGCACACAGGATGACAGTCTGACATATTAAACTTTTGCAGCAATCTTTCAGAATAACAGGATTGGTTAAGATGAATGGACCCATCCCTTTCACGCTCGATTTGAAGTCCCAAATAAAATTCCGCATCAGACACTTTTATCTCAAAAAATGTTTTTAAATATTCGATGAGTTGAGCCACAAGTCTTCCATCACTTGCAGCAATGAGTCCATCGTCGATATATAACGCCATTAAGACCTTCTCTTTGCCTGACTGATGGACAAAAACACAAGAATCCGCTGAACATGGGCGAAAATTGAACTGTTCCAACAACCTTGTGAATTGTAGGTTCCAACATCTGGAAGCTTGTTTCAGCCCATAAAGGCTTTTATTCAATTTACACACACGTCCGCTGCAGTCATCATAGCCTTCAGGCTGCGACATATATATATCTTCATCGAGTTTACCATAAAGAAACGCCGTCTTGATGTCAAACTGCTTCAAAATGAGATTCTCAGCAACAGAAATAGCAAGGATTGCTCTGATTGATGCGAATCGGGCAACTGGACTGAATGTCTCCGTGTAGTCTATACCTTCCTTCTGAGTAAATCCTCGCACGACAAGGCGGGCCTTGTATCTGTCAATTTTGGCATCCTTTGACAGCTTTACCTTAAACACCCACTTGTTGTCAATAACTTTTCTGTTGTCTGGAAGAAAAACAAGATCCCACGTTTTATTAAAATGAAGTGCATAAATTTCCTCGTCCATCGCAGCTCTCCACTTTTTGGCATCAACAGATCTTATCGCTTCATCATAACCTTTTGGCTCCAAACATTCATTTACTAATGCGTACCCTTCTAACATATTTGTTAAAGCGCTAGTCGTCGCACAAGCTTGATTTTCTTTGTGGCTGCGAAGCCGCTCTCGATAATGCTCTGTTCTACCCAAATCTGCGACATCTTCTTTGTCTTCTGTGTTGTTTGGGGGGTGATCCGATTCAGAGTTTTGTGACTTGAAGCTTCGAAGCTTCTCTCGATAATTTTCTCTGTTTTTCTGCTCATCGTTTTCCAGGCGGTCACATTTCTCAGGCTGTTTCAAGGGCCCGAGGTCCAATTGTTCACCTTCGATTGTAGTCTTATTGATAGGGTCTGGAATTATAGAAATATTAGACTCATTTTTGAAAATAATATTTCGAGAAATATCGATTTTATTTGTTTCGGACAACCAAACACGGTAACCCTTTTGATTGTTAGGATACCCAACAAAATACCCATGTTGCGACTTTTTGTCCCATTTTCGGCGCTTTTCTTTAGGAACATGAACAAATACTTCGGTACCAAAAACCTTAAGGTTTTCTAAAGAGGGCTCTTGATCAAACCAAAGTTGGTAAGGATTTTTGCCCTTTTTAGGGCTTGGGCCATATCTGTTTATAAGAAAAACTGCAGTATTTACTGCCTCAGCCCAAAGCTTAATTGGAAGTTTCTTTGCGTGCAACATTGTACGAGCAATTTCAACGATGAATCTCATGTCTCGTTCCGCACGCCCATTTTGTTCGGGATTGTATGGAACACTGGTTTGATGTCTTATTTTGTTGCGCCTTAAGATCCCCGCCACTTCATTGTTCTTGAATTCTAGCCCGTTATCCGATCGAAGAGTGGCTATGGTTCGATTTACGTCGAGGTTAACGGAATCCAAAAAAATCTGAAGAATAGAAGAAAGTTCACCTTTTTCTTTAATAAAATATACATATCTGTAATGGGAGTAATCGTCCTTGAACAAAACGAAATATCTTGACCCGCCTACCGATGGTGTCTGCATCGGACCACACAAATCCGTATGGAATAATTCACCAGCCGATGTAGCCCTAGATTCACTACTTTTGAAGGGTAACCTCGATTGTTTTCCATAGATACAATCGTCACAAAAAAAACTCTTGTTATCTACAAATTCGATATTCCGTTCCTTAAGCACATATCTTACTTGATTTGCACACAAATGGCCAAACCTCTGATGCCACAATTCCAGCGTAACACATTCCTTCACCACATTTGCTACTCCCATCTCACCACGTGCACCTCCAGTACCAACATAATTACCTCCAGTGTCACCATAACCACCACTAGAACCACCATCATCATCTCTAGCACCATCATAAACACCTCCAGAACCACCATGATCACCTCCAGCACCACCATGGTCATCGTCATGCACTAAGACATGAAACATCATCTTGTAGAGTCTTCGACATCGTACTCCCACGGCCACAGTGCGATCATTTTTCAAAATTTCACATTTTCTTTCATCCGAAACCATTTTAAATCCTTTTTCCATCACAGTTCCTGAAGAGAATAAATTCATTTTTAGTTGTGGAACAAAATAAACATTTTCTAGACTTTTTCGCAACCATTTCTTTTGATCAAATACTAAAACGTGGACAACACCGACCCCAAGAGCAAATATTTTGTTACCATTCCCTATAACCACAGGCATTGGTTCGTCAAGCAATTTGTAGTTATGAAACCACTCGTGACGAAAACTCATATGATGACTGGCACCTGAATCAAGTATCCAGTCGTCAATTGTTACTGTATTGTTATCGGGTGCCAAAGTGTTTACAATAAAGGCATCAATATCTTTTGTTTCGGCGAAATTAACTGTAGATTTTTTTTTTCATGGGACAATCCCGTTTCCAATGCCCATTTTCTTTACAAACAAAGCACTTGCCCTTTTTGTTGTAATTTTTGGACTTTATTTTTTCACCGCCCCTCCTAACTCGATGGGCTGCTAAGGCACTCTGCTCTTGTGTATGAGTCACGCTCGAAGACGATGTACAAGTCTTGTTCAATGATTCCAAACGTGTTTCTTCCATTATCAGCCTCGATGTTAAATTCTTCAATGTTTTCTCTTGAGAAGTTGTCGACTCCCAAGCGCTGAAAAAATGATTCAAACGTGTTGGTAGAGTCATCAGTATTTTTGTCATGACCATATTTGGGGGTATAATTTCTCCAGCTTCTTTCAGTTGTTGCACTATTGATTCCAACCTTGAAATGTGCGTTGCTATGTCATCGTCCGAACTTCTTCCGAGTGAATAAAATTTCTGGTGTAGCATATGAACACTTGCTTCCGATTTTTGTTCATAAACGGCATTTAATTTATCCCACATATCTTTTGAATTCGTGCAGTTCAGAATATGGACAAGTGGTTGCCGTCCTACAGTTGTAGCTATGATCTTTTGCGCTTTTCTGTCCTTTGAAACCCAAGACTGGTATTCTTTTTCAAATTCCTCCGCTTTTACCTTGGCTGTTTGAACGGGTACATCTTCTTCGCCAGTTACAATCTCAAGAAGATTACTAGCGTTTAGCAAAATTTTAACCTGAAATTTCCAGGTGCTCCATTGCTCACTTGAGACAAATTTATCGATCTTCAATAAATCACCATCCATTTCGAATTACCTAAAGGTTTGACACAAATTTTGCACCTAAATTTTAACTAACAACCAAATCTCAATCTTAAATTTATTATTAAATGTAAAACCAAAAAATACCTTTTTTTACTAAATCAAATTTAAGATTACCGAGATTAAAACGGATTTGAACTTTTAATTTTTTTGTGTAGTAGTCTGGGCCCATAACCTGTTGAGCCTGATTAAATAAAAAAGGACGATCTTTACTTGATGATGGTTTGTATAAAAAGGGAAGAGATTTTATTAACAGAAAGTTAAAGTCAAAAGTTACAAATAAATTATCTGCATTATGCAGTTGGCACAATTGATAGTTATTGTACAGTGATTCTCAAGATTAATATTACAATTTTCACAGTATATATTTATGTATGCTATATCGGTTTTCGAAAGTCAACGATGCTATTAGAATAAACAGTTGTTGTTTGAATACAAATGAATTAGAGATAATATTTGTGTCCTTTATAGATAAACAGGGATATGAGATGTACATATTATTCAAGAAGAAAATGGATATTTCGATATTATTTATCGCCCTAGAGACACACAGAAATATTTCTCTTTATATAATTTCTGTTTTTGATATTGACCTTAACCTCGTTAGAAGCATTTATTATCCTGAATTTGTATTTTCAAAAATTCCCAAACAAAAAGAAATGAAATTAAAGAAATTTCTTTGGAAGGCTTTCAAGTGGCTCCACATTCAAGCTTTAAGGTATTAAAAAAAAAAACAATTATATGGTTAAGAAGAAAAGCTATGCAGCTTGTTGACGCGTCCTAAAGCGAAAGCAACCATATTGTACGATCGTTAGGTCACTCAACTGAACCATGAGCTCCGTACAAAACAAAAAAACAAATGCACGACTGGGTCGCACGAAACTGCTCTTATATGCGATCACACTTACATATATTGAAAAAATGTTAATCATTACTATTACATAAAGACGAAGCAACATTTTATGTCCGGAGTAAACTCAGAAAGTATTAAATTGATTTGCTTGAAACAAATTTTATAATATTCTTTATATTTATAAGATTATTTAAAACTATTTTTTGTTGTTCTAATTTGTTTATTTAATCAAAATATTATTTTTTTTTTTAAATTAATTTCAACTTTTTCTTTGAGGTTGACACACATTTTCACTTATACGTCAAAATATTTTGGATACTTTACAATAATAGAGATTGTTTCAAAAATTCAATATTTAAATGTAAATTTTAAGGCCTAAACCTTTTCTTAATTACCCCTACAAGCTGAGAAATACGTACTTAAACAAATTTTAAAATTACAACTTTTTGTATTTTTTAATTAATTATAAATTAAGGGTATTTTGCGAAGCAACGCGAGCCTGGGTCTGCTTGTAGTAAATATATTTTGGAAATTTAATGGTTTTGAACCGGAAATGCATATATTGACTGAGTAGAACTATTAGCAAGTTAGAGGTTTTTAATAGGATTGTTCGACTACTGAACTAATTGAACTATGAGATGGTGAACTATAGTTCACTTAGGAGCTGCTTTTTGAACTAGTTCGTTCGTGAACTATACACAAGCCTAATTCTTTATTTTTTAGTTTGTTTATGATATTTTAGAAAACTTGAATTTGGCAGTCCTCTTCTTTTAGAAATTCACCCACTGCCACGCCTACATTTTCATATTTGAGTTTTTCCTAAGTTCTGTTCGTCGAGGAAGAAATATTTTGTAAATAAGCTCTCTAGAATCTTAAGCACAACACCAGATTTGTTTTAGAAATCAAACCCACTGTCACGCCTCCTTCTTTTTATATTTTTCCTTATTCTGTTACTTTAGAAAACTGAACATTATTTACATAAATAAGCTTTTTAGAACCTAAAACACAATATCTGATTTTTTTTTTACAAATCCATTCGCATTTCCACGCCTACTTCTTTTGTTTAAGATTTTTCCTTATTCTGTAACTTTAGAAAGCAGACATTTTGTAAATAAGTTCGCTCTAGAAACCAAAGCTAAATTCATATTTTTTTTTGAAATCCATCTTCTTGGAAATTTATAAGTCACAGATTAATATCACAGTGAAACTTAAATCAATTGTCACAGTTATACCTGTGGCTGAACAATCTTTTCTCGTTGTTTTATAAAGCTTTAGTGAGCTTCCAAAGTAGTACTGGCACGAGACACGAGAATGAAGAAAATACTAGCTCCTAGTGGCAACAGAATTGAATCGGCCAAAATTGAGATTTACCTACTTGGGTGCTAACATTAACTCATATAAAATGATATCACTGCATAATTTACACTAAGGTACATAGGTAAAAAAGTCTCTTCTCAATGGTAATTTTTTTAACCCCCGTCCACACATTGTGCATGTACATAATGTATGTATATGTATGTTATGTTATAAAGATACTATTTGTGCTTGGAATGGTTCCCGTTTTAAACAGTTAAATATTATCACTTATCAAAAAATCCATGATAATTCCCAGATTTATTATGATAAAGTCCATTTATGGAAAAATTCATTTCAATTAATTAAACTTTTAATTACATAATCCTTAATGAATTTATGTTCAAAATCTATTTCGTGATATTTATCTATGTATCTTTTGTATAAATATGTCCATTCAAAGTGACGGGAGAAATTTTAGAATCTATCTACCGCAAGTAATTAAAGCAGTTTTAATTTTTAGGTTTAAATTGCACGTTCGAATGAATCCTATCATCGATCGATTCTATAGAGTGTTAGTGGTTTTTATTGATAGTTTAGATGGCATGGTTGAATATTTGCGCATTTATAATGCCTGAGGTAATTTTACTGAATTTTCACGGGCCACAATATTAAATAGAGCGGAAAAACATATCTATATCAATTGTATTATGTGAATAATTCGAATGAGGAATTAGGCAATGAGTTATAAATGTGATTTAGTGATTGAAATGAGTCGCCCGCAGTTTAGGTAGTTAATGAAGTGAAATCTATTGACGCAGATTTATAGATATGGATAGATGCAATCTTCTCGCAAACGAACTATTGTTTAATTTTGCGTTAAATATATTTAGATTTATGAGCTGGAAGCATTGAATGACGAATCTAATTGAGAGAAGTTAAGATATTAACGGGGATTACAGTAAATTATTGGAAATATATTATTATCATTACAACTTAACTTAACTCAACTTAAGACGATACCTAATGAGAATATCGTCAAATAAAATAAATAGTATAGAGCCGGATTAACCCTAAGGGAAAAAAAGCAACTGCTTAGGGTCCAGCCTTGCCTAAGGGCCCCGGCTCTTGAGATAATTTTTTTGATAGGTGTTTTTAAATTGCTTCTTAATTTTTTTTTGTAATTGAATAATTATTTCTAAAATCATTATGAGTCAATTTCGTAATTTCTTTATTGTGCACTAAAAGAACACAAATAACTTTAAGAAATGTCTCGTTACTTTTCAGAGTTGGAGCGTGTTTGAACTAAGCTTCCGCACATTTGAATACTGTATCTGTACTGTATTTATTTTTTATCCTTTCTACCACGTATTTCTCTTCTCTTGTTTGTTAAGCTATTGCAAGCCAGTATAATCGGCCAGCATTGTGAGCTAGTTATCATTTGGACAGTGAACAATAAATTTAAGTTTTTTACCGTGAAGGTTTTCCTAAAATAAAATTTAAATAAGTATCATTTCAATCGGTTTGCAAATATTCCTAAAAATAAGTCGTGCCCCGCAACAAATAACTTGTCGAGTTGAAATGTTTTTTTTGCACGTTATAGTTCGAACACAAGAGAAACGCGACGGGTTTTGAAACTCGCAAAGCTTTTGGTGTCAAAAATTATCTGGGACGTCTTTTGAAACAAAATGAAAATAAAACAATTCGAATCGGCCGAAATTCTACTTGTTGAAGAATATTTTAATAATTTAATTATATTCATTAAAGCCAAATGAGGTACTTTAGTTATAATAAAACTGTAAATTCTTTTTTGAGGGCATTTCATTTCGCACGAAAAATCATATTTCCATTTATTTCCGTTGGAAATTATGAGCAAACCTTTAATTTGAATCTATTTTTAAAGCTTCGAAAAGCATTTGTGTTGAGTCCAATGTCTTGTGTTCACATGGAAATTATAAAAAAAAGATTAGAACGCTGAATGATGCCTGTGCGTTTTATTTGACTTCAGATAACGACGGGCAACATACGAGCTCTGACCGCATCGTTCTGTTTAACCAAGCTTTTAAGGTTGTCGTCTTAAAACTAAGTTAACTACAGTAATTGTTATTAAATCGCTTCTATAATTTTGATCTCACAGAGAGAAATCTTTGACAAGTATGAGGAGAAGGCAAATGAAAAAACTGATGCTTGGGAACTGATACGATGTCGATAATACAATACAATGATGAAAATCAGCGTATTCGAAAAAGGAGAAAGCATCATGATGATAGAAGTGGAGAATAAGTTGTGCTCAGAGGAAAACATAAGTTTAAAATTAAAACTTATTTGCCTGTATTGGATATGTTATGTTGCTTAGAGAAATTAGTTCCCTTTTTGGATATTTGGTAGATTTTTTGTCAAAGTCTGATGATCAAATTAAAGAAGCTTGCAAAAAATTTATTGAACGTAATTCCGAGGACATTGAGCCTGAGTTTAAAAACGAAATAAGAACTTCGTCTCAGAATTACAAACCACAAAAGCAAAAAAAAAAGAAGCGAACGCAAAGGAAACATACAAAATGATTTTTCATAATATTGCTCAATCAACATTTTTAAATGTTATGAGATCCCCAGAATTCTTATGATTTCAAACGCAACTGGGGAACGAAGTTTTTCTAAATTAAAACTTTTTAGAAACGGTCTTTGGTCGTCAATGACTCAAAATAGCTTGAATTCTCTAGCAATTCATAGCCATTGAAAACTATACCTTAGAGAAAATCAACGTTTAAGATAAAATAATAACATTCACTTAAAAAAAATATTAAGAAAAGTTTAATATTCAGAAAACATTAAATATTTTAATATTTTTCAATTGCGTTTTCTAGCAAAAAAAAATAAATAAAAAAAAAATAAAAATCTAAGTTCTTGTCTGTTATGTTTAGTGTTTAACGTAAATAGTTATTTATTTATTCATTTATTTTTTTCGTTGTTAACTATTAATGTTCAACGTAAAAGTAAGAAAAACTGTCAATAATTATTTGGCATGTTGATAATTTCAGATGGAATATTAAAAGCCATACGTTTGTTAACTTTGATCGTTTCTTTGAAAACCACGATTGCCAAATTGATTACAACCATTTATAAATTTTAAAAAGAATTTTAAATTGCATTTATGAAAACATTTACCTAAATTTACAAATAAGAAAAGAATCATATAGGGAGAGAATAAAACAAATTAAGTCAATTACTAATCAAATAAATAAATTAAAAGAATAATGTTAATATAGGTGTTCAAAGCGGAGAAAAGGAAATGACGGAAGAAAAAAAAAATAAATATTTTAAACTTGAAATGTTTCCATTGATTTTTTTCTCAAAACAATAATATTATTCGTCAATTTTCAATTGAGAAAAATTTATTTTTTTAAATAGTAGGAAGCCTGAGGCTAGCATTTCCTTGTCTTAATCCGTCCCTGATCATTCAGAAGTCATGGATAATGGTGTTTATTTTAAGTAATTGTTTGCAAATAAATAATTTGATATGTTGGAGTCAGAAGATAAATTGTTTAACCATTGATTTATGTTGAGCATATTATGTAGCTAAAGATATCTACAATTACAGCTGTATATATTTTAACCATATACACAGTGATTGAAGTTTAACAAACAAATCTTTAATAACATTTTAAATAAAAATAAAAAAATCTATTAATCTAAGGATAGCAATTTAAAATTCTGTCAACAAAAAAAAAATCCCAGATACTTTCTACATTTAGAAGTCAGAATACCTACAAAATCAACAACTTTAAAAATTTTGTCTTGGTTTTTTTCTTTCGTGTATCATCTCTATTTATTGAGACAGTTAGTTTTTCTCTGTATATGTACTTTTTTATACAACCATATCGAATAAAAATAAAAAAGAAGTACTTTTTATGCCTTACGTTTCCTTCCAGGAATTGAAAGCATTAAATTGTGTTTTTCTTTAAACTTTAATTTTCTTACAAGAAAAAAAAATAAAAGGTTTAATACCTACTATACTGTTTAGTTTACTTGAACGTGATGCTTTTCAGAGACGTTGTTTGTAAAATCCTTTTTATGCAGTTTTTTTGCTGATTTTATTTTCTTCCCTCTTTATTATGAATTCTGGAAAAAGATACAATATAACTATAAACAATTTTTCAAATAGTTAGTTTCAGCTATTTTATAGTAGCAGTTAGTTAGATTTTGTGTCTCGTTGAATGCGTCTAAGAATTACACCACCAGTAGAATGTACAACACATTCAATGTGAATTTCCATAAACAAAACAGATTTAGTTTTTACCGCAAGGTAAATAAAATGCACGAAATTGCTCTTATGTGCGATCACACTGTGGTTTTAAAGTCTTAATAATTTAAAAACTTTTCATCTAAAAAAAGAAAAAGAGTCCTTATTTTATGCCACCTGCCAAACATAACACATAATATTTACTTCAACTAGACTATATTAGTTGAAGTAAATATTATGTGAGTAGAGTATATAAATATGAACAATGTAGCACTGTCTTGCACTTTGCACATACATATGCATGGAATTTACAATTAAGACTGAAAAAATTTTAGAAAATCAATAAAATTAGAAATAAATTGAATGAAAAAATTTCTGAAATTGCTTTGACAATCGCAATGAAAAAACTTTTAAAAATCGTTGTAGCGGTTTTTTTAAAAAAAATTATTTTTTTTACATATGTACATATATAAAATTTTGAATATTTTTTTAAGATAAAAATTTGTACTCCAATATTTAGTACTTATTTATGCGGAGTTTAAAATTTAATTTTGAAAAAAAAAATCATCCACGTATTTTCGAAATATCGAATTTTGAAAAAATAAGTTTGAATTTTTTTTTTAAATCCAAAATTTGTTTTTTTTTTTGAAAATTTTGATATTCAATATTATTTAAACTTATTAGGAGCTTTTTCGTAAAATTCATTCATTAAAATTGGTTCAACAGATAGTCGAAAACCAAAAAAATGGTTCTATGAGAGGTACCATTTTTGAACGATAGATAATTTTTTTTCCAATAATATGATATATCTTTCTGATATAGGTTCACACACAAATTTTAATCAAAATCTTAAGAGCCGTTTTTGAGAAAAATTAGATTTTTCAATTCCGGTTTTTAAACATTTGTATGGGAGGTACCGTTATTTTTGGTTATAAGAAATTAACAAAAATTGCGTATTCACAAGGCCCTCACTAGTTAACTGATAAGTCCAAGTGAGATCGCCGGGACGTAACGCCAATTTTTTGTGAACTAAAGGCCGCTAAAGCCACTTTGAATCAATTTTTATCTGTTTAGGGAAATCTGTTAAATTAGACTGATATTGTATTGATAAAAACAATCAACGCTCATCATTTCTCAAAACTGCTCATGCTCTTGAGTCAGACAAGATGTAGTCCAGGAAAATTAGACATACCTTAATTTGGCCAAAGTTCGGAAAAAATATATACATGGTTTTTATTTTTGGGGAGGTGGAGGAAGGTGTTTTTTTTGGGGGGAGGGGGAAGGGAAAACGTGATGTGGGTTCATATTACAAAAAACTCTATTACAACAACATGTTTATTAATGAAATTGTGCGAAAATGTTTCATTTTCCATTAGAAAGAAGACTCGACAATATCTATTGTAGTGGTTTTCGATGGTGAGGGGTAAGGTGTGGGGGTATTGAAGACTGAAAAAATAATTTTATGGAATCTGGGCATATGGCACATGATTTTAGGGTATTTTTCAATACTGAACCTAAAAAACGACAAATCCTCCCTTTAAAAAAAATATAGTAATTTAAATAAAAAATATCCGAGTATTTTCCGTTGTATACCAAAAAAAAAACAAAATAAAACTTATTAAAATGTATGTTGATGTGCAATATTTACTTTTTTTTTCGTTTGGTTTGTGTGCTTCATGTAAGCACATATCAACATATAAAGCATAGTTTCTGAACAACAAATTGAACGTGAAAAAAAAATAAATATACTGCATTCGATATTGCATCTAAAGGTCTTGTACATTTTCTTTAACATTACCCCCTACCACATCAACTAAGAACAAAAATTTCCTCCAAATTCAAAGTCATATCTTTTTGTTGCTGGCGAATTAATTGAGATAACCAATAATATGAAATTCCACTTGTTTTGTTCTGAAACTTTATCTATAAATTGAATTTTATTTCTCGTATAGTTTTTTTTTTTTTTTTTTTTTTTGTTATAAATATATCGATTAAGCAGAAGATAAAAATAGTTAGATACAAACAAAAAAGTTTGAAACGCATTTTTAATAATTTTCAATTAATATCGCTGCCTGGAGTTTGCTTTTTTTTTTTTTTTGTGTGGAGAGACAATACTTTTTTCATTTAATTTATTCTTTTGCTATAATTATCCACTTTAACAGAATTTTAATTCGATAGTCTTTATAAAAAGAGGATTTTTATTTACTTCTTATTTTTTTCTACAACCAGTAAATATTATGGAAAATGTTCAAATTTTCAAAAGTAGAAAGTTTTTAATTTGTTTGTTTGTTTTTTTTTTATTTTTAATAATTATTGAGAAATTCTCTATACAGCCAATCTTTTTCGTAGACTTAAATAAACAGCATGACGGTCGACAGAGAAAATTTTAAAACATTTTGCATAATGGTCCGAATATAAAATCAAAAAAATAAATCAATGCAATTAAAGAATCATTGCCTGTGAATGAGATACATTTTGTGTGATGTCCTTTTATACTGTTCGGATGTTTTTAAACATTATTTGCATAATGTTTTTACATTTTTTAATTAAAATGTTCACTCTGATGGTTTTAATGATACCTACATAAATGGTTCCCTTAAGCCTTATAAAAGAGAATCTTTGGCCTATATAATAAAAGAAAAAATATATTGAATCATGGTTTGCTGGTTTTTTTCTTTAAATCTTTCTACATATTTCGAAAAAAAAGTTACAATCTTTTTTGTGTTTATAAGTGCATATACCTAGGTATATTTAACCTAAAATGTTTGTTCTTTACAAGTTGACATTTTGAAAGATATTTATAACCCTGGTGGTCTAAATTGAGGGCTCTTTTTTTCCATTAAAAGTCCTTTTGGTCCTTTTTACTAATGTAAGTCTAATGGGTCTTGTATACTTATATGTATAAGAAGACAACCAAAATCAATTGCAAGCGCATATTTATTCTCATCCATCCACTTAACAAAAAATCTTAAATTTCTATACAAATATTTTAAAAATATATTTTCTTAAATTCTTTATTTACTACTCTTTCAACAGTAAGAAAATAAATCCCTTTAAAATCCTTTCACTCACCCAAATACTATCACTTTTACACACTACCTTACCTATAGCTATAAGTATGCCTATGCATACATAGATATCAATTAAACATGAATTTGAATTTTTGAGCAATATTTTGAATAAATTATTTACCAAACCATAATTCCTAAGATTTATATTTTCCCACACTAACTGTTAGAGTATTTTGGAAAAGGGTCAAGCTAATAAACATTTTATAGCCCCATTCCGGATGGGAAAAGCATTTATTTTCTCTGTTTTTTTTTTTTGTTGTTTTTCTTCCAATCCTTACTTTAAAAATTTACCCAAAGACATGACCCATCAATTCAGTAACAAACAAAATAAAGGCAAAGTGTCTTCCCATTTTATGTCACCTTAGGGCTTAGGATCATAATAATTTTTTATCACACCAGTTGTTGTCGACCAAAAACTTCACATAAAATTAAATATTTAAAGCTACTATACGACTATATATAGAACAGGAAGTGGTTGTTGTTGTTTTTTTTTTTACTTTCTTTTTTAGTTTGGTAAACAAAAAATAAATAAGAAAAATTCTTCGTACTGAGAGTCCATTATTTAAATGAGGAAGCTTTTGTACTTAGATAAATTCTGGGAAAGAAAACCATGAAAGGATTGAGATAAATCTTGAAAAAAAAAAAACGAATTTGTATATCTGTCACTTTGAAAAATATTGTTTGGGGTTTCATTTCATTTCCGTTGAGCAAATAATTAAAATTCACATCTAAATTTTAAATTTATCTGCCCTAGTTTTTCTTAAAGCCATTTGCTAATTCTCATAAATTAGTGACAGAAATATTTACATTCTCTTGTTTTTGGAGTATTTGGAGTGTGTTTGAAATTTTAGTCGGTTAACTTTTAATAATAAATTTCTCTAACAATTTTATTTATTTATTTCAATACTACTCTAATTTAAATATTTCATATTAAACCTTCATAAAGTAAGAACTTGGTGTACTTTAAGATCTCACTACTTTTTCCGACTGACTTGTTACATGCAGGGTTGTCAGGTTTGAAAAAGCGGAATCGCCAAACAGAAAAATTAAATCGCCAAAAAACCGGCAAATTTAAAAATTTTCAGTGCACTGGCACTGGCACTGGCACTGGCACTGGCACTGGCACTGGCACTGGCACTGGCACTGGCACTGGCACTGGCACTGGCACTGGCACTGGCACTGGCACTGGCACTGGCACTGGCACTGACACAGCTCCTAAAGTAAACGCAAATCGGGTATTTTTCGGATTTCGCAAAAATCATCATCAAAAACATACCCATTTTTTTCCTACGAACATTTCTCCTTTTTTTCTGTCCGTTTTAAGTCACTTTTTTATAGGAAATTGCCACTCCCTGCTAAACAGGGGTTAAAGCTTACACGCTTTAGCTTTTTGTCACACCTTATGCGAATTACCCAGTCTTATTATTTTAAATTTATAATCAAAGAAGTTAAAGAGTTAAAATTTTGTAAATACCAACTGATCTACATAATTTAAGTAAGTTTAATTTTAATTTTTTTTGAATACATTTGCTTCCTTTATAGCTCAATAATTATAATCAATTTCTATTCTATTCTAATTATTTTGTATGAAAGCTTACACAAGTCTTGGTCTCTTAGTAATTTAGGTATGTATGTAATAACAAGGAATTATAGTTATTCAATCATCATTAATTTGGTGTTTAATTGCTTCCAATTAAATATTAATTTGTTAAATTAAAGCTGAATTTTGTTAATACTCCTTTTCACTTTCACAAAAGCTAATTCCCTTCGCACAATTAAACCTCACAAAATGATGTTGAAGAACTGTGGCAGTGTTTTTCCTAGAAATGGCAGTGACATTAAAGCTAACGATTTTTACTTCATTATTTCGTTTCAACTAACATCATCGTGTATATTATAATATCCTCTCAAATGTTCCCGGGGAAGCTGAAACTATATTCACATCAGATTTAAGATAAACTCGCATATTACATTACATTCGTATATATACCTACAACCTCTATCAAAAATATCTTCTATATCTTGCTTTCGTTTGGTTAAATCTCTTCTTATTGTCAAGTTGAAATGAAATATTTAGTTAATCTATGGCTTGGCTATAGAGAGAGAAAAGAAAAAGAGAAAGAGAATGCTTCGAGGTAATCTGCATAAGTCGGTCTGTAAATTCACTATTATCTCCAAAAATAGGAGTGAGAAATTTCATTTTTGGTCGTCTTCCATTTGGTGTTTTGCCTGTCTGTAGTTTGTATACAGGGTGGGCCATATAAAAGTTCCTTTTAAAAAATGCAATAAAATTAATAAAAAGTAATAGCCCGTGCCGTAATGGTTAGTTCATTGGACTGTTACGCCGAAGGTCTTAGCTTCGATTCCCAGCCTATGCCGTTCGGATTCGGCAGAAAATTGTAGGTCCCCTCTATTCCTGCCAATAACACGCACACAGGAATAGTTTGAATTAATTTAAATTAATGGAACACAACGTCGTTCAAGTGGCTGCCTCGGATGGCTTCGCAGTACCGCATTCTGTCACTCTAATTTTACAAGACCTTGTTTATGGTTTTGGGCTGTAGCTTACAGATTGCTTCGATTATATTGGCCATAAGTGCTTGAATCGTTTCCGGATTGTTGGCATAACATCGGTCTTTCACGGTTCTTCACCTAAATCGCAGCTCCAAAGTGGCCAACTGATATCGTCAAGACGGCTGATAACACGATTTGGGAATTTGGTGCGCAAAAGATCGATTGTAGCATGGGGTGTGTGGCATGGCGCGCCGTGCTGCATGAACCAGAGTTCGTCCAAATCCATGTCTTCAATTTCCAAAACTTCTTTTCAAAAAACGCACTCTTTGGGCTTGTACTCACTTTGGAAATAAGTTTTCAATATTTCCCAACGTTGTTCAAGCGTAAAGCGACTCAGTTCTTTCCGCGGAGGTCTGTCAAGATTTCGAGTGGGAAACAGCTGTCAGTGTCAAATTAACCTATAACTTTAAAAGAGACCACTAGATAGCCCACCCGTTATACCTCGGGCTCAGAGTAAAGTGCTATATTTTGGTTAACCCTTGGATTACGAATGTCTTACATTCAATATTATATATGTATGACCAGGATAATATGAAATTTCCTGCTCGTCCTTTTCCTTTCTGTCATCGTCGTCCTTGTCGCCACCGCCATCGCCACCGTCGCAAAAGTCATCGCTGAAATTTGAATAAGATTTCTTCCAAAAGTATAGTTCTTTGGCGTTTTCAGAATTGAGATGCGAAAAGAAAAATATAAATAACTTAGATACTTAGAGTGTTTATCCGGCTGTGTGTTAGAATCTAGATATACATACATATAATAAAATACACAACAGGATGTGCGATGGAAAACTATTTCCGATGCTCCAAGAGCGGAACACATTTCATATTCTCAAGGAGATAGATATGTAGATTGTAGGTAGTACCAGCTACATATATACTTACTTACAGCAACTTTTCTTCACCGAGGATAAAGCTTTTCAATCTTTTGGCTGTCTCGAAACATTAATTTCGAAGCCCTCTTGGCACTTGGAAATCAGCGACCTATCGCAAAGTGGGTGATTTCAAATAAGTGCTTTCATCTTATCATCGAGTTCTTAATTTTATGTTTGTGTCTGATGGAAGTTGTACATTTTTGTGTATATTTGGATGAGAAAAAAATAACACGGAATTGTGGTAAACAAATAATCTTAAATGTTTTTGATGCGTGTATCTTTGGATATGTATAGCTTAACTCGCAAAGTTTATTTCATTAAGGCGTAAGACAAGTTTATTTTATAACAATTTTTGTAATATTTTTGTCTTCGTTTAACTAGATGGCCGGCCAGCCACCGCGGCGCCATGGTGTATTTATTTTAAAGGCATTTATTATTCATGTTTACAAATACCTACCTAGAGAATAGTGAGGAATGTTAAGTTAGCGAAGCAACATTCACGCGGTTCAAAGCGGTTCGGTGTCTAATTTTTCATTAATTAGTCGTAAAATTAGTTGTGATAATTTTAAAATTTGCCATTCAATGTTTTCTATGTTTTTTTTTGTACTGGTTCGCAAAATTGATGTCAATTTAAAGGAGCAACCTCTCAAAGAGCGACAAAATCTTCTTATATTTTGAAAGATTTATTTCTTAATATTTTTTATTTTGTTTTCTATGTTTTTTTTTTTTTTAATTTGCTAAATTAATATCAAGTGAGTTAAAACTTCCAATAAATACTGAATGATTAAAATTTTCCTTGTTGCTAAAATCATAATTATGAAGTTAGCACTTTTTTTTAAGGGGGTTAAACATTTTTAGGTTGAAATCCGAATTTTTGTGGTGCAATGTTTTCTATGTTTTTTTTTTGCTACTTTTTTTTAAATTCATATCAAATTAGTAAAAACTATCTGTACTAAATCATTTATTGCTTACAATATTTGTTATTAGTAAATCTTTAAATAAGTTGTGAGAATTTCTATTTTGTCGTGCAAGGTATTGTATGTATTCTATGTTATTTGTTTGTGTTTTTTTTTTCTCTCCAATTTAAAAACCACATAAATTTGCCGCTGGTTTTTGTTTTTTCTCAATTTATTTAAAAAAAAAAAACATAGAAAACATCGCACGACAAAATTGAAACTATTACAACTATTTAAACACTAACTATTCCCTTTAACTAGTTTCGTGCAATTCAGGTTGTAATTAAGTGACCATATAGGTCTTACAGGTAAATAATTAAAATTATTATTTAAAAACAAATCAAATCTGTTTTCTATGTTCCGCTCATGTAGTGCTTTTCGTTTAATTGATATCAATTTAAAGAAGCATCCTTTCAAAAGGCGGCAAATACTTTTTTTTATATTTTTAAAGTTTATTTGCTTAATATTTTCAATTTAAATTATGTCTACGTTTTCTATGTTTTTTTTAACTTGCTAAATTGATATCAAGTAAGTTAAAATTTCCTATACTAAATGATTTATTATTTGTTTTAAGGTGCATACTATGTTTTTTAAGCATTTTTGTTTAACTCGCATATGAAGTTAGGAAAGCAAAGCAAAATTGGTATGTATATTCAAATGTATTTTTATTTTCAATATTTTCTATGTTTTTTTTTTGCTAATTTGGTCAGTTGATATAAAGTTAGTTAAAACTTTCTATACTTAATGATTTATTGTTTAAAAATTTGCCTTTAGTTGTGAAATGTATTCTTTGTTTTTTCTCCCCAATAAAAAATAATAGAAATTTACCATTGTTTTATGTTTTTTCCTCAATTTATAAAAACACACACCATTGAATATACGATTTTTGTACCGATTTTTCAGAGAGTGCTTCGTCAAATTTATATCAAGTTGGCTAAACAGCAAAAATACGTACACTTCACAACCATTGTTGTAATCTTAGACATGAATTTAGGGGACCTATATGGGTTCGGAACTTCCGACTTGAATGGCTAAGATGAGAGGCACTTTCTCATGTAAAAAATATACTCTCAGAGGATTTGTCACTTCCTCGCAAGAGGCAGTAGCCCTGAAAAAAAATGTGTTTGTCTTTTATAAGTAAGATCAGCGGTATGACAGTTCAAGGCACTAACCAAACCATAACACCATGGGCTAAAACTTAATTTGCAGCACTAAAATTCGTTTTTGCTTCGAAGACTTCTATACAAGTCCAGATAAATGGAGTTCAACTAAAATCTAAACTGTTTAAAATAATTGTTAAAATACAAATTTTCGTTTGTTTAACAAAAGAATTAATTTAGATTTAATCATATTTTAATGTAAGATATAATTATTTTTAATTAAAAAAAATATATATTATTTATTTCGTGCTAAGAAACAATTCCGAAGAAATTATACTCATGTTTTTTTTTTTTTATTTATAAGTCCAAATTCTTCATTCGCAAATTCTTTCACCCTGACACTCGAAAATAATTTTTCATTTTTATTTTTATTTTTCGTTAGGTATAGGTTTCCATGTTGTTCGTGCCATGCTATAATAGCATTCGACAAATCGTTTAGGATAAGACCTTGACTCGTTAGCTTATAGTCAGACAAACATTAATTAATTCCCAAACCAGACTGTTTTTTTTTTTTTTTTTATTTGGTTAGAATACATTAATTTGTCCAGAGGTCCTTAAGTATAGGATGACCTGACCATTAGCTTAGGCGTGTCCTTCTCATGATTTATTTATTTCTAGTTATGAAAAGTTCAAGGCGTTATCATCTTTTGTAACTACAAAAAAAAAATATAAAAAATATTTCAATTACATTAATCAATTTCAAGAACATTTTTTTGTTCGTCCAAGAAAGCTGTTGAAATAATCCTTCACTCACTCACTACGTCGCAGTCCACAAGGTGTCCTGAGAGAAAGAGAGATGTCAAAAAACCTTCAAACATTATTTAATCGTTTTCTGATCAAGCTGGTTCAAAATTTAATCCTTATGTAACTTTAATTCTCGCCTCGTTCCGATATAACAGTTTTTTCAGGGTGGAATGAAAATCAATAAATCTTCGGCAGTGGTCATCACTCCACAATATGGTGGCGGTAACGGCGCCGGTCGGCGGCGGTGGTGAGATATTTTATTACTTTGTATGTAAATATCTGCATTCAATTATTTTGTAAACGAACAATTCCGCACAAGCTTTGAGACAATAATATCGTTGAATCATTTACACTCTGTATTTCTGCACCATTTACATTTACATTTACATGCGCCCACGAAGGCATGAAATTTTGCATGAATTGAAATTGTGTCCTTTCAAAAATTAAAATGCCCTGTTCACGATGGTGGTTGGTGAGTTTAATAAAATAATAAAATAAAAGGCACGATTGACAGCAATGGCGAAACAATTTCATATACCTATGCAGAGTTATACAGATTGGATTGTTGCAAATATTCAAGCTGAATAGTTCGTTCAATAAAAATGACGCATATTATGCATGTGCTTCCATTATGAAAATTTTAAATACAAAAAAAAAACGCATTTTAGTAGTTCTGAATGTGTTAAGTCAATTAATTTTGTACACTGGTATAATATTTTTGACAATTTTGAAATAAAGTGTATGCTTTTTTTTTGTTATTTCTTTTGTTCACAATAACTTAAATTAAGTGAATAGTTATTGTGGACTGCTTGATTATGCATAAAACCAATTTATAAATTAAAAAATACAAACAGTTGTAGTTTTGAAATTTAAGTACATATTTCTCAGCTTTAAGTTGTAATTAAAAAATGATTTAGGCCTTAAAATTTGTTTTTAAATATTGAAACAATCTCTATTATTGTAAATAATAAATAAAAATAACAAATAAAAAGTTGACAACAATTTAAAAAAAATTAATATTTTGTTTAAATAAACAAATTGGAAAAACAAAAAATAGTCTTAAACAATCTTATAAATATAAAGAATATTATAAAGTTTGTTTCAAGTAAATCAATTTAATACTTTCTGAGTTTACGCCGGACATAAAATATTGTTTCGTCTTTATATAATAATAATAATTTGAGTTCAGCGCCATCTAACGACTTGCGGAGTGAATCAGACTTTTGACATTTCGTTAATATTAAAAACGTCAAAATTGAGACTGACTCTCTCTGCACCTCATTAATCGGATTCTTTAATACGATTTATTGTGTAAATTTAAGTTAATCAGATAATTTGTTTTTTGATTTTATGCAAAATTTCTTTGTTCCACGCTAGTGATGGGTACCTCATACATGAGGCAAATGTCGCATACACCTCTCTGAAATGTCCCATCGCCTCAAAGCAAAAAAATGTATTACCTCACACCTCACTCAAAACAACAAAAAAAAAATCTTCTCGTTACTAGTTTTTGTCTTCTTCATTGAATTTGTTATTGTATTAACATCAGCGGAGAAAAGAGAAGCAGAAATAATGAAACGCATCGCTCCTCGTCCTAGTACTCCAACTGTATACTCTAATCACAACAGTAACACAATCCCTCTCTCTTTCACCTAGGACATTTGGCTTATTACTACAAATAAATGAATGAGTGAGGAATTGTACTACAAGTACAAAACAACCCAAATGTCCCAATCACCTCAAATGTCCCACCCAACTCAAAAGTCCTAGCCAACTCAAATGTCCACTGTCCAGCCAACTCAAAAATATCCAGCCACCTCAAATGTCCTAGTGTAACAAAATTCGTAACAATGTCTTAGGTTGTGAAATTTGAAATATGTGAGGAGAGAAAATGAAAAAGACACACGTTTGTTACCAAAAGGAAATGATTGAATATTGAAATTAGGGAGTAGGAGACTTGTAAGTGTATGTTTGAATAATTTTTTTTTACGACTGCAGCAAATGCATTAATTTTTTTAAGCTGAAATATGAGACAAGAAATCATTTGTTCGGTCCGCGACTACTGTTCAATTGTTGAGTCCAGTTTTTTAAAGTCTACAACTTCCTGCTCTCTATTCCGATTGCGACTCCCTTTTTAAGTATCATTATAGTCAAGTGCCTTGTGATTTTGGTTTTGTGTTCGTTTATGCATTAAACATTATTTTTGTGTTTAAACTATTTATCCGTTTAATTTTATTTGTTATATTTATGCCTATTTTAATTTTGGTTTTGTTGAAATGAATTATAATTCTGTATTGTCTTATAATTTTTATAAACCTTGTTTATTTTTTTAAATAAAATTAATTTAAGTTTATTGAATTAAAAATGTTTTCTTTTAAAAAAAATTATGTGCGTCTATTTTGTAGTTTTATTCATGTTTTTTTTCTAAATTAATGTTAAAACTACAGAAAAAAATATATTGAGTATTGATGTTGATGTTTTTTATTTAATTTTCGTCAGAAATCAATATTTTATTTGAATTTAATACAACAAAGAATAAGGACCAGTAACGTCAAGATTTTTTTAAATGAAAATTATGATTAAATAACTTTTGTCCTATGTGACATTTAAAGTGGGAAAAAGTACCACCGCATTTCGAAAAATGAGTACCTCATACAAACTCATTTGAAATGCGTGCCCTACCCATCACTATTCCACGCCATCATGTATCTAATTTTGATATTTTGGTGTTCAGCGCCGTCTATAGGTATCTACTTTTTTGATTGTTGAAAATTGGTTTAGAACTTTAATTTTATCATCAAAAATAAATTGCTTAAAGTCCCCATCAATCCCCGATAACCGGAAAACTAAGTTATTCAAGGTTAAAAGTCAAAATATCAGTTTTTTTGTATGTACAAGTTGAATATGATCACAAAGTAGTTTTAAAAAAGTTTGTACGTTATGAGATTCTCTACAAAAAAGAGTATGAGGGCCATTTGGATAGCATTCAACGTTAAAAAAAAAAAAAAAAAAGAAAATAAGGGAAAAAAGCAACATTTTTCATACGAACGCAATATCTTCTTAACAATATAATATCTTATAGGGAAATGTAGAAAATAAATATAAACCGAATTGAAAATATTTTGCAAAAAAACTATTTTTTTTAAATTTTAGTACAAAATTGAAATTATCTTCTAAACAATTGCTCAGAGAAAAAACAAATATCAGATTCTTTTTTCTAGAGAATTACATAACTTACAAACTTAATATAAACTACTTTTGGAAGGTTTGAATGAAACAACAATAACTGGAGTAGGCTACCACCAAGATTTGTTATAAGTTATAGCTATTTCACGACTTCCAGGCCGATCATCAGACTCCTTTTAGTGGTGCTTGCTTGGTCATTTAATGTTCAATTTTGATTGAAAAACTTTTTGACTAGCTGGGACTCGAACTTCGAACAAGCTCCCTCAGAGCCATAATGCACTTCGCATTGCGCTACCGAGGTCAAGTTATCAAGTCCATTCCAATTAACTACTTTTTAATAGCTTCCATTTTTCAAGAATAACTACGTAAAACCTATAACCGATATTTTCCACATCGAATAACTTTTTTACATATGTTGGATTGATGTGGATTTTTTACAAAATATTTTTTAATGATGAATCAAAGGTCTGTTACAATTTTCAGACTTACTATCAAATTTTGTCCATGGAGATAGGTACTATATTTTGACTGAACTATTCAATTTATTACGTTTTACTTTTGAGTGATCCTCAAAATAAAAACTCTTAATAATTAATATTACCGGATAAAATGCAAAAGGAACTTTGAAGAAAGAATTCTATTTTTTACCATTACTTCACTTTATAAATAGTTTACTATTGACAAATATTTTGTAATAAAGTTATCCTAAACTTCTATTTTCTAAATATGTATACATATCTATCTTTTTATTGTCTACCCCATTTCAACCTATGAATAAGAAAAAAGAAATTAAAGAAATTAATTTTTAAGGCCATCTTCTAAGAATAGTCTTTGAAATGCAAAAAGAAATTTGAAAATCGGTCATTTGGTTTCGATTCCGAGATTATCGTGGACAAAGTAAATTTTTGAATTTTTTTTGAAGAAACATAATGTTAGGGTTATAAAGGGTTTTTCAACAGAGACGCTACAAAAGTAAAGCAACAGGGACAGCAAACGACGCCATATTTCTTGCCGATCTTTTGACATTTCTCTTCAGTAAGGTTTGCCATTTCATGATGGAAAGATATACGAGCCAACAACGAGTCGAAATTATTAAAATTTACTTCCGAAATTCGGAGTCAGTGGCCTCAACGTTAAGAGCGGATTTTCATCGAAAAATCATCTTCAGCGATGAGGCTCATGGCTTCGTCAATAAACAAAATATGCGGTATTGGTCAGGCAGCAATCCACACGTACTCCATGAGTCATCATTGCATCCCGAAAAAATTACGGTTTGGTGTAGTTTATGGGCCGGCGGAGTCATTGGGCCGTACTTCTTCCGTGATGATCAAGACCGGCACGTTACTGTGAATGGGGATCACTACCGTTCAGCTTCTGGAATTCTGCAAACGTGCCCGTGGTGGCCATGCAAAACAAATCGAGTTCCATACCTAATGGCATCGAATGTAATTTTACAGGAATAAAGAATTTCATTGATATCCAAAACCGTTTTTGTTTTATTTAAAAAAAAAACTTTTGTAGCGCTCTTATTGAAAAACCCGATACTTGATATACATAGGGTACATGCATGGTGTTTTCCATAAGATATAGTGTAGATTCGGTCGAGACAAGAAAAGAAAATCATATGGGGGATCTACAACGCCCGATTAGGTGGGAGAACTAATGTTCTAATAAAAAATCTTTAAAATCAAAAACAAATTATTAAAAACGGGTATTGCTTATAATAATATTGCTATAACTTTTATTTATTAAATTAATTTGATTTGGTTTTTAAGGCCCTTTAATCTATAACTTTTTTTTAAAGCCAGAAATTAATTTCTTTATTTTCGTTTTCATGTTGTTTTATAGCAACAATTAAAAAAAAAAAACTAATTTTTAAACTTTGAAAAAAATATAACAAAATTGTTTATACTGAACGTATTTTCTGAACAGTTGCAATAAGATGAGTTAAACGCCTGGCATTCATCAGTGCAATCGTAAAATAATAGAATGATTGATATCTATGTATGTTTATGAATATTGCTAACGTTTAACCTAATTGGTTTTAAAATCTTAAATACATTCGTTCTTTCGGTCAAATCCAGGGTTCGGACTTATTCGGAGGCTTACATCATTTGAGCAATACTGTGTTTTTTTTATTTTTTATTGTTCAAGGAAACAAAAGAGGTCGCGGATAAGCAATTTACATACAACAACTACGGATTTGGTTAAGTGCCGAGAATTTCGTGTCTTATAACGATAAAACAACTGTCACTTAATACGATGTTTTTGGCATAAAGCAAAATGTTTGTATTTATTCAAATGACTGACTGAATTCAAGAACCAACTAAATCAGGTATAGACCTTACCTAGCTGTGCATACGCCAAAGCTAGCACTATCTCAAGTAAAGATTTCCGGGAATTTAAAGATTAACACGCTGCAGCAACAAGGTTGAAAACTTGACTTCAAATATCAAGTCAAAAACATAAATGGAAAATGCAAAGTGATGCCTCTGAGTGCAACGGAAGATGTTTAAATTATTTAAAAGTTTGTTTTTTTCTTATGAAATTAGAAGATAAATAATTTGGTAATCAAAATACCTATAAATAGTAGGATAACATTTGGTATAGGTATATGGCATTTTCAAGTTCTTACTTAAATGTTTTGTTTTACAGTAAACGAAAAACAAAGCTATACCTAAAAAGTAAAAAGTTGTTTAAATACAAAAATTACTGAAACAAAGTTCACAATAAGAGTTTAAGGGCTTGTTTCACAGTGCATACATGCGAGAATAAGTGCCACCTAAGATTTCCATTTTGGCAGTTTCAGTCCAGTTTTGAAGTCTGAGTAAGTGACACTTAGGTTGCCAATACGAGACACTTAAGTGTTACTTTATTGATGTTAATTGGCACTGTGAAATTGTTCTTAATTCTTTCAAATTGACACTGAAGTGGCCACTTACTATAAGTGTGGAACTCTGCCTAAGTGACAATTTATGCTCGAGGAAAAAGTTAAACAAAAGCGTTTAAGTTAAACATAAATATATTTAAGTTTGGTATTAGGAAATGGGCCTTAATGTTGGTTTACTAAATTAAAGAATGAAAAAAAAAATTGAAAAAGAAAAGAAGTAGGATTTTTAAATTTTAAAAACATTTTAATTCGATCTTCGTCATGACCGTCTCACACAGTAACCATTTTGCCAAGAGCTACATATGTATATACTAGATACCCTAAAAATATATACGTGTGTTAGGTTAGGAATGCTTTTTTTTAATTTAAAAATTAAAATTCTCTGTTTTTAAGCTACATAAATGTTTAAGACATAATGTAGAGTTGAATTTGTATAAGGTATAATTTTTGCCATGACCTTTTTGTAAATTAAAAATTCTGACTCACAAGAAGACATTTGGCAATCTGCCCAGTTACTGACATTTGAAGAACATTTTCTGCATGCACATAATGTCCTTCATAGGTAAGAAGAACACATCCTGCATACTGCATGTGCAATTATTATCAAGATATCTATCTTAGGAAATTCAATTTATTTTCATGAAATGAAAATGTTTTGAGTTTTTTTTAAATAATTTTAAATGCGAGTAAGTAAAGGAAGAATTTCTTATATATTTTCTAGAACATTGAAATTTATAAAAGAAAAATATAGTGTTGGAAAAGAGATTGCAAGAAGAAGGATTCATTTTTAGGAAAAATTTAATTTTTTTTTTTTGGCAGGAGTTGTTACTTTTTAAAAGAGCACATTTCTTATAATCTCGTTAAAGTTAGGAAAATATTTTTTGAAGAACCGTAAATTAAACTGAAACTATTTTGGGATCATATAATTAGTTATCTTTGAAACTTTTATTTTTCCCTAATTTTTGGTGTTTCCATTTTCCGGCCGGCTACGTGAAATTATTATGAAAATTCAAGTGAAATCGATTGCTTAAGGGTGGCGCATAAGGATCGTTATGATTTACTTATTGAATAATTTTTTTGTTAACGTATTTATTTTTCAGAATCACCTTTAAATACCTTAGGAGATTTATGATGGAAAGCCTAGGCACAGAATATAGAACCAAAGTTGAGCAATTTTATTTTGAAAGTCGACATTCAATTCTGCAGACACAATGATAATATCGAATTTTTATTCATGTTACGAAATGGCCCCAAGGCTCCAACAATTTACCGATTGGTCCACCGTTTTCAGCAACAAGGGACTGTCTCTGATCTTTCGCTTGCTGAAAGACTTCGTGCAGTTCGAATGATGTGAACATTGCTGGGTTACAAGCAAGTATTGAGGAAAATCACGAAACTTCCACTAGGCAACGCACGTTCTCAGCAGTTAGTAATGTCTAGAAGCTCTTTGCAAATTAATTTAAGGCAGTTATACCTTTTTCCAGATTAAGATGTAAGATTAATTTACTTCGGTTTAACACAGACACTGAAAAATTAGCCATATGATAACATCATGATAAGTTAAACTTTTGCAAGATTTTTCACTTCTTCGCGTGACCAAGCTATTCTTTTTTTGCAGGAGGAAATCTTGAAAAGACTGTTAAAAATATTTAGTAGTAATTAATTTGGCTTTATTTCGCACTTAAATCAACAGAAAATCAGAACCAAAAAAGATCGACAAACGATTTGTTTTTCTTAAATAAAAATCGCACTAGAAAAATTTAACTGCTTTCGTTTGTTCACATCGATTTAGACTATTAGCTCATGAAGCTTACTTCGTCTAGGTCTTTGAACATTGTCTCGTACATTTATATATTGTGAATATTCATTTTCATCCAAAGTCATTCCAAGGTATTTTTCAGTATTGGCGAAAGTTACAGCTTTACTATTGATTAAAATCGGAACAGAATTAAATTTTTGTTTTTAAAGTTTATATGACTTGATTTTGTTTCGTTGAGTCTTATACGCTACTAGCAAAACCCCCGCCCGCTTCGCAGGGCGGTAAAAAATAGTTTTTTTTTATTTGTTTTGCAGCAAATGTGTTGAAAAAAAAAAGAAAATTATTCAAAATTCAAAATAAACGTCTAAACCGGAGATCTTTCCACTCCACCACGAACTCTATTATTTCTGAATTGCGCAAATTACTAAATATTATTCAAATCGGTAACCCATGTGACCAATTGAAATTTCATTTCTTTTTTTAATAGATTTTCTTTATTTTTTTATAATTTGTTTTTATCCTTAACCTTCTACCCTTATTCCTCTTTAATTTAAAAACAAAAATTAAGAAAATCGGTCAACCGGTTTGGCTGGTTAGCGAACGTACACAAAACAAAACTTTAATTTATATATATAGATATAGATATAGATTATTGCTTCCAATCTCCTAGTCTATTGACTTTTATCAAGCACTAATATCGCGTTGTTATCTGCATTATTGTGCATTGTGCACTGGAATATCCCTAGTATATAACAAATACAGTGTTGGTACTAGAACACTTCCTTGTGGTACCCCGGCAAAAAACTATGCTAAGTGTTTAGGTTTTCTTAAGTGATTTTTCTCAACTTCTAATCTGGCTATAATTTACAAAGCTTTCATACCCCATCCCCCCCCCCCCAAAATAGAGCATTAAAAATGATAGGTGAGCTATAACTGCAACATTTTCTTCTCTCGAACACCGTCGCAATGTTTTCTGTCATCAGTAATCTATCGCTATTTCAATAAACAATGTGAAATAGCCAGATGCATTCCCCCCTAAAACAATTCCAGAGAAATACTCGCACCACTGAGAAGTGAGAATGCCCATCAGTTTTCCCTTGAGTCCAACGCCCGATGTACTGTTAAATACAGAGATTCTTTTTTCAGCCGCACTAAATGAATGTGGAATGCTTTATGTTGATGTTCAGATATTCAAAACTAATGTGTGAAGTTAAAACATTTTAAGGGTATTCATATCCCCCTTATTGCGCACAGAATATATGTATAGTATATATAAAAAAAGTTAACACAGTACCGTTGCTTTGGAAGAACTCTATGCAGTTCTTACTCATGTTCCAAATGTTAAACCCTGTCAATGACATTTAAATTAAATCAGCAATTTGATAAACCTGATCTACCATTAAATGTTTACTTCTGGATCAAAACTTATACTTTGGGATTATTCTTCTTTCTTCTATTATTTTACTGAACCTATTCAGGGGCAGTTTTTCAAAAAATGGTATAAGCGATCTATGCCAATTATGTGACATACATCCTAACTTAAGGCAATGCTTTTATTATTATATAATTTGAAGTTTTTTGAAGGCTGTTGTAAGCATTTCTTAAAAAAAAAAACTGATAACTTATGTGTTGTCACATGCTTCGAACTTCTGAACCTGACTAAGAGAATTTTAAATTTACCATTCATGATAAAAATCAACAAAATGTAAGTTATTTGGCACTTTTTTTCTTTTCTTTTCCTTTCCTTTCTTTTCTTTTATTTTCTTTTCATTTATTTACTTATGTGTCCATTTCTTCTTTTTCTTCAAGTCCCGCCATGTACTTTCTAAAGAATTCTGGTGGCTATTTCATTTTCAGGTAATCCATGCAATTCATTTTAATAACATGTTTTAATTAAACTTGGTAGTTTAAGGTCACTTGGGACAATACGTGGGTAATTTACGTTTATATATGATATGTCTGTCTGGGCCTCTGGAAACGTATATTTTTACACAAATAAATATGATTATGTGGGTTTCTATTTTATTGTTAAAACGCTTTAGCAACAATTATAGCCACACAGGGAATAACCCTTAGGTTTTAGTTAAAGTGGTACTAACTTCAACAAATTGTTATTATATACTTAATGCCACATAAAGTTTCACAATTATAAATTATGACAAAATACCTATGTGGATATTATTTTAAAAATTTACTTTCTTTTCTCTGACACCATTTTTATAATATAAATATGATGTGATGTTGCAAAATACATAACTTACATCACATGCGTTTACTTAAGTCATAATAAATGTTAATATTAATTTAGTCACGTAATTCTCAACATATACCTACTTAGGTAATTCAAAAACACGCTTAAAGATGAAAAAGCCCTTAGGAGAAGAATAACCCTGAAGTTATACTAAATAGGTACATAATATATAAAAATGCTACTCGTGTCGTCTTTTGATGTTCATGCTGCCATTAACAGTAAAGTTAATTAACTCTTCATGACAATTTTTTTTTTTAATTGGTTTATTCCTTTCTAACATGACATATTTTTTTTTTTGAAGTCAAGTCCAGCCAAGAGAATTAAAAGAAAGTAGATTACCATACTTACCTATAAATAATAAAAGAAGAGATTTAATAATCTTAAATCTTCTCAACCCTTTTTTTTAATATTTTAATAATTAAAAAAAAAGTCTTGACTCATTCTTAGTTTCATTAATAACATTTTATGAAGTCACTGCTTAAATTCTAAGTAATTATTTAACCTATTTAAAGGTACTTCCAAAAAAAAAAATGACCCTGCTGAAGTTTGTCGCATCCGTCAATTTAAAGTATGCTATGGTATCATTAATTTAACGTAAGGACTTGTTTTTTAGAACCTTTTTTTTTGTCTAGAAAGAAGGAGCAGCGTCTTACTTTCAAATAACAATAATTTGTCTCTGTTGAATTAACAAAAGCTTAATTCTGATGAATAGGAGAATAGGTAATTTGTAATAGAGCAGAAACATTTTATCCAGAATGTATTTACCTACAAGTTAAAAAAAAGCCGCAAGCACAATAAGAAGTATCTTTTTAAAACTGTTTCTTTTATTATAAAAACGTTACTAAAATAACATTGCAAACACATGAGAGCCAAGTAAATATGTCATCAGCTTGTGAATAAAACTTTTTTTCAAAATCAAAGGGATGCAGTGGAGTTCTTGTCGAATTGACCAAAATGTGCAGCGAAATTAATTTCACCTTGAACCAGGGTTGCAAAAGCTAAAGTCACTTCTTAGCTTAAGCTAGGCTTTAATTCACAAGCTAGTGGGTGAATTATGAATTTAGAAAAAATTTAATTCTTAAGCTAATGGACAGGTGCCTACCTATAGTGTCTGTTTATGACAATTTATTATTATGGATCTAATGTGCATTCTGCTTAAAGATATCAAATGCTTATAGCGCTTCAGATCCAGCGTTGGCAAGTGGAGAGATTATTCCATCTAATGTTTGTATTCTTTATGGCATGTTGCTTTGGCATTTAACATATGTTTAAATGTAGTAATAGGTATACCAATTAGCAATAGGTGTCTTATCTGGTAGAATAGGTAGATATTGTTGTTCCACTTGTAGCGAGTTCGTCAGCTTTACCAGTTTCCTGGAATGTCCCTATCTATGCCTCGTGTATCGTACGCAGAGCTTACGAGTGTATTTATAAGAATCCCTCTCACTCTAAAATATATGCATGTCTCTTTTCCCTATATATAGCAAACAAGCAAGCTCATGTGAAGAAAAATGTTAATAAGATTTACAATTCATTCTGTTTTTGTGTAGGCTCGGACAAGGTTCTGTTTTAGATCTAGCTCGAGCAAGGTTGTTTTTAGTGCGTGTTAAGCAAAATAAGTGTTGAGTTTTTTCATTTATATTTATCCCAACTCAAAAAATCGTCGTGTTTTATTTTAAATAATTCTTTCTTAGGTGTCTAATTATACAGCTCGGCATCCAACAAAGGTAAATGTTGAACTGCTCTACCATCTCAAAGAAAGATGATCGACAATTTTGGGCTGTTATAGAATTTATAGAAACAGAGTCCAGAGATTTGATAGCAGCTTGGCTATCTGAAAAGATGCGGGTATCAGTAGTTGATATCACGTTTTCTTTAAGCCAATATAAAGCTTCTTTAATTGCTAAAAGTTCCGCCTGGAACACGCTACAATGGTTAGGAAGACGGAATGAGAGACCTAAATTTAATTTAGTTGAGTATGGGGATTAAGGGGAGTGCTGGTGTTATGCACTTTATGACGTTTGGTAACCGATACGGCACCCTCAACAGACCTTTGTCGCTTACGTGGAGTTCTCGCTGGTCTCGTCGTATTTGGCTAAGATTCCCTTAGCCCAATCAATCCTTCCTTCCTGCTTTTTATCACTCCCGACATTAGGCTTATCGCCATAAGTCCTCAGAATCCTCTTAGCATTCCGGATATTTTTGTAGATAGCCCCGGACGGTGTAAGTCTTTGTCCACACCCGCTGGGGGTTTTCTTAAGAGGTGAACTCTTATTAGTGGAAGAAATGCCATTATTCACGATCCCATTGAAAGTAGGTATATTTATTATTTACCTTCGCACTGTTGTTACCATTAGCAGCGCGACTATGAGTTGCCTCTATTCAACGTTGCATAAGTTTTATAAATAATAATAAGCGTTTAGAGGTGTATTAACTATATGCACTCGCTATAATGCTTTTATAAATTCGGCTGTATAAAATGTCTTTTAAGTTTAATTCTCAAATTATTTTCAAGTTATACGAAAAATATTGAAAAGTGACCGGTGTGACCATTCTTAAAAGTCCTATACATTCCTATACATCGTTATACTTCTTAAAATCACCTTTCAAAATCACCATTGAAAAAAAAATTGTGATAAAATGATAAAAATCTTGACACATCATCAAACTTTCAACAATATTATTATAGTTGTAGTATAAAATATTAAATTACTTCTATTTTAAATTTTGATGATAAAACACACATTGAAATGAAAAAGCAGATAATATATTATAATTCAAGCATGAAATTAAATTCACTTTAAGATGCATCATACATACATATATGCAAAGTCAAAAAGCAACTAACTCATGTGACACAGAGTTACCACAATCTGGCACCCATATAAATAAACCACAACCACATCTTTTGTGGATCCATATATGTATATACCAACCTATATTATGGGTAGAAGATAGAAACCCTTCCTATTTAAATTTATTTCACAAATCGATATTTTAGAAAATTGAATTTGAGGTTAAACATATTATTAGCTATGCTGATGTACAACGCACATTTATTACAATAAATTACTCTCATCGAAGGATATATATTGGATGTATATGTACCTAAGGATAAAAGTGATTTTGTGGGAATATTGATTAACAGCAGAAAAGATGAGTTCGTAAATAAAAAAACAAATCAGCAATTTTGTGGGTAATTCTAATTAAATATGTTTATCTATAGTTCGTCAGCATTTATAGTACCTTTCGAGAAATATACTATTTAGACGAAGTAAAGCTACTCGCAGACTTACCCATAGCATTAGCTTAATTTTCCAACTAAATCTTTTGTCTACAAAACATTACAATTACCTTAATAATAATTGATAGTAAGAGCTACCCAATTTTCAAGATTGCTATGTTAACCATATCACAGTTGTTACTTTAAGCTTCTCATTCTGTTTATCTGTTGACGATTCGAAATATTCTACTAAAACATTTTTTAGTCAAATTTGAACTTTAATTGGATATAAGTTTTTTTCTGAGAACTGGGTGGAATTTCTTAATTTCTCCTGCTGTGTCGTCAGTATAATTAAATCCATTTCGATGAAACTTGTCCCAACTTAATTTTCGTAAACAAAGTGACATCTAAACCAAATTCTATTTGAATATTTTCGAAAACTATTTTTAGAACTGGAATAAGGAATTAATATAAGGGTTTTGAGAATGGTATTTAAAGTGTGGAGATATTATCAGTAATTTATTCTTAATATGCATGTGATTAATTATATTGAAGTTGTGAGAAGAATTTATTCTCACAAAATGAAACAAAATGTAAGTCTACTTTACGTTTGCTCGAATAAATCATGAACATATAAGTTGATACTGTTTTTCTTTTTTTTATATAAATACACACAATAGAAACCGAAACACAATAGATTATAGACTGCATGAGGCTTACCCATATAATTGCATTTCCAAATACGAGTGTAGGTACTGAATGAATACCTACTCTTGTTTCCCAGACCCAGTTGCATTTAATATTTCAATAGACAGGACAGTGGACACTGCATTTCATGGTAAGGGTCCTCGTTTTCTATATGTATGTATAAGGACCATTATAGACAATGGACATGGAATGGACATGGTCCAGATTGAATTGTAACTCAGTCAACCAAATAGCTCCGACTTTGGTGAAGTTAGAATTTGAAACGTGTTGCATACAAATCTATTTGTATCAGAGGTACGAGACTGTGGGAAGCTTTTCCACATGTTATTAAGTCCTTTGTTTGTTCTTTTTTTTTTATTTTTGACAGTGATATCTATTATAAATTGATTGTATAGTGGTTTTAATGGATTATATTAGATGCACATAATATGTGTTTTGTTACAAAAGCTTAATAGCCATTTCAAATTTTATTGGATTAAAAATATTTGTGTACTGCAATTTTGTTTCAAATATTAAATTTTTCACATTTATGCGAAAACACATGTTTTTTTAAAAAAAAATAAGTCGGAGTCATGATATGGCAACAAACAAAAATCTGTTCGTGTGCTGATTTTATAAAGAACACATTTTAATTTGAAATTCCTTATGAATTATGATATATAGGTAAGTACTCAGCTAAAAATGAAAATGGACATTTTCTGACCATAGATAGCAACGAAAAACTAATCTGGCCAGCACAGCGGAAGTTTCGACTGAAGCCTTGGATCTTCACTGATGGTTGATTACCAAAAATAACAAAAATTATGAAAATCTTATTTTTGTCAAAAACGTGCCCACAACTTAAAAAAAAATCTGTATTTTCTTACAATTTTTTTCTGAAAAATGATTATAAGTGGTACCTCCCATAGAACCACTTTTTGATTTTCGATTTTCTCAAAAGCGGCTCAACTGATTTTGATCAACTTTTTTATAGAAAATTTTTCAAGAAGTTTTAATAGTTCTGTATACCAAAATGTTGAAAAAAAAAAACATTTTTTGGATTTTTAAAAATTCAATTTTTTTTTTGAGGGCTTAATAGTTGGAAAATGACTTGGTCGATTTTTATTAAACTTGACACCACTATAGCAGTCTTTGAACATTATCTAGCAGATTTTTAATAAAAAGCATATAATAATTTTGAATACTATTGCGTATCAAAATTTTCAAAAAAAACTAAATTTTAGATTTTTTTAAAAATTCGATAGGTATTTCGAAAATGAGAAAATGATTTTTTTTAAATTAATAACGACTAAAAAATTGCGTCTCATTATTTCATTATTTTTCTTAAAAATGTTTTCAAAATTTTATGTACATATCTATAAATTTTTTTTTTTTACAAAATCGCTCCAACGATTTTTAAAATTAAAAAAAGTACATAAAATTGAAAATTAAAAACAACGGCAATACTTACAATATCATGTTATAGCTTTTTTTAATGCCAGGAACTCATTCTTTAATTACCTATGTCTTTAAATTAATTTATTTTATTGCTTAGTTTTTTGAATAACTAAACAAAGATGCAAATTAAAAACAATTTGAGGATATTCCTGAAAAACAATTTTGGGGGACTTTCAACCCCCCGTAAAATCATTAGCGACGCTCATATCGATGGAGACTTTTTACAATTTCTTAAGAACACCATGGGGTGAGGCTACACCAAAAATCTAGCTTTCCAGCGATTTTTTCCTAATTCAACGGTTTTATGTCTAATATTACGACTGGACTTAATATAACTAGACTATTGCTAAAACTAATCAGTAGCTTTCCTCAAAAATACGATACACTCGTTACAGCTCTGGAAACAATAAATGAAACGGATGTGATGTTCGGCTTTGTTGAAAGAAATCTTCCCGAAGAATATACTCGTATTAAGACTTTGCAACAATTTAAAATTTAATCTTGAACCCGGATATGAAAAGATAAGTAACAACTTAAAATTTTTACAACAAGTCTTATCAACGCTTATAGTAAGATGTCTTCTCTTCGCTGCAAGTGTATTTATATGTATCGGCAAAACATCACAACCAACCAAACTGATTGGAACGAATTTAAGCACGTTGTGAAATATTTTAAGGGCACAAGAAATCATTATCTATGGCTGAGCAGAAACAAATTTCCAAATTCTATTCCAAATCATCTCATTTCCCATACAAATTCACATTTCGAAATTAAGTAGATAATTTACACAAAATTCGATAGGAAATTACTTACCAACTTACCCAAGTGAAATCCATTTAAAGTGGCAACCTTTTAAGATTTCTTTATGTGTGAAAAATAGGAATAGAAGCAATTAAAGGTCAAATAAAATTCAAAATGAAATGAGCTGTTAAACGAAATTAGCAAATTTGAGATAAAACCATATTTGCGAAATGACTTCATTTTCCAAATGGCAGACTAATGGCAATTTCGATTCGTTATCGAATGACAGCCTTTCTTCTGAAAAGAATAGAAAATGCTTTCAAAATTAAATTTGACACAGATTAAGTGTCCGTTTTATTTTTTGAAATATTGACACCTTTTCAATTACTTTATTTGCTATATATTAGAAAAAAAGTAGCTGTTTCTCTAACCTGTTATGGCCTTATTTATAAACGTTGTCTAACTTTAGACAACTGTCTAACTTTGGAAAATGTGTTCAAAAATCTTGTTTATTGGTGTCTTATAGCCGCCTAAGTTAGACACAGTTAGTAGATTGTCTTAACCATGAAAAATGTGGTATTTATTTTCATTAAATTAAGCATATTTCCACCAACTTGAAAATAGTAAGAGAGTATCTAAGTAGACAAAAATCTAATAAGTACAACACTGTTACAGTCGTACTTATAAACCCATTCCAAATTATGTCTAACTTTGGACAGCTGTCCAAGTCCAAAACCTTATTTATAATCATATTCCATCGGTTGTCCAAACCTATTCTAAAGTGGGTACGTTCAATGAACAAAAAATTGAAAAATAATCTTCAAATAAACAAATTGTTCATTGAACGTATCCAAACGCTTACGAAATTGACAGATTACAGAGATGTGAGTGAGTGTATGAGAACATTTGTAGGCCACTGTTGGAATGCGTCTATAAATAAAGAGATGTCCAACTATTAAGACAATGGTTAGCTGGACAACTGTCCAAGAGCGTTCTAAGGAAATTTAATAAATATGACTGTTAGTGTTAAAATAAAATAAATGGTGTGGTAGATATTAAATAATGTGAAAAATATGCCACTGTCAAATAAAATTATAATTTATTGAACAAATTATTTTTGTTTTAATAATTTTAAAATAATTTGACTCCTAATATTAATTATTAATAAAATCTAATTATTATTATTATTATAATAATTTATTAAACTTTGCATTAATGCACAATTTAATGCTTAACAGCTATACAAAAAATAATTATGAAAAACTTGCAGTATCTTTAAATTAATTTTAATTTTAAAATTAAAATTTTCACTTGGAATTAAATGTTTTATTGAAATAATATTTTTAATGAATTATTTTAAAATAGTTATATAAATGACTGTCATGCAATGAGTTGGCTATATAAATATCATTTATCACATTTTGGCCAAAGTGCGATGAATTGAAATGCCAAACAAATAAATTAACGCTATTATTTTAATTAACCCAAATGAGCAGCAAGGCCAATTTAATACGAGAACATTTATTATATAATGTAAATCTGCATCTGAGGATGACGTGCTGTTTTTATTAAAAATAGTTATCTCCAATACTTGCACACTAAATTGAACGAATAAAAGCGATTAATTACTGACTTTGTATGGCGCATCCGTTACAATATTGTGTTTAATACATGAAACGATATTATTTATTATTTATTTTATATTTATATTATTTATTCACTGAAGTATATCCGTATTATATGTACAGTGCATATCTACCAGCTATCGTTGGGATGCAATGATTTCATATTTAAATTAATTTGGGAATTTAATTTTTGCTTTATGCAAAATAATTACAAACAATTAAAAAATACTTGTGTCAATTATTATAAAACGAAGAGTATGAATTATATAAAACTATTTTTGTTCATATCTATATCACGTGATAAAATTTCAGTGTTTTAAGGGTGGATCTACACGAACCCTTTTAAAGAAAAAATATCAAAGATTCTTTATTCATTTTATTTGATTTTGTTATTTCTTTCTTCAATTATTTCAACGCGAGTGAAAGTAATAAAATACACGGTGCTTTTTTATATCCATACAAAATTTTGTTTGGCCACCATTTTGGTTTGTGGTCAGTAAAAATTTATATTTGAGCATGCTTCGCCCAATTGTAGTAGGTACAAGTCAGTTTAAAAACAAATTATTATGAGCAACGAAAAATCATTATTCCATTGCAACTTACTTGAGTCTTTAGTCTTATGTATGAGGTAGCCCTCTTAACGTGCCCCTCCTGTACTAAGTTATACATGGACAACACTCTCAAGCTTTTTTTCAACCAAAATAATTTCAAACTTAAAAGTTATTTTGCATGTTTATAAATGCGTGTCCTTAACCCACTTTTCGTATCATTGTGCAATAAAATTAATTTATTTTAAAACTTAAATTATATGTATATACATATACCAACAAACTGATTATACAAAGTTTATTTCCTGCCGCATGAAAACCTAATACATAATTATATTGCTCATTTAAATGAGATGATTTTACCCTTTTTTTTAATCCACTTTAGTTTAAATTGCCCATTAAATTCAACTTAATACCTAATCCCATAATTATCTTAATTAAAAAGATTTCGTAAAAAGGTCTTTATACAATTGAAAAAATGAAAACGGAAATCTCATTTAAAAAGGTTCAAACAAATTTTCAAGTAAAAGAATATTTAATTTCGATGACCTGTAACTTTTAATTTTAGATTTTTACTTTATGTACTACCCTTGATGATGAACATAGCAATTCATACTTGAATTCATATTTTATTTATTTATTTATTTATTGATTCAAATCTACGATATTATATCCACAGATTTTGCTTAAATTACTAAATTTTTAACTTAGCATAAAATAATTAATAAAGAATTACAAAGAATTTTGAATAAGATATGTAACGTTCTTTTTAAATCAATAAAAAATAAAAAAAAAGCAAATATTATAACAGCAATTTATAAATTATAAATAGTGACGTATCTATATTGTCTGCGCTAAACGCAGACGCAATAATATAAAAAATATGAGTTAAATGGTATACTGACCTGAATTAATTAGGAAGGTAAGGTGATTTGCACAAAAATAAGCATTTAAATAAGATATCTTTTTTGTTAAATTATTCATTGTCGTTAGGATAAATGAGCAGAATGTATTGACTAAATAATTTTTCCTTTTGTAATAAATAAAATAGCTGTGTTCCAAACATTTCTCGCACTTAATCTGGTTTAAATGTGAAATTTGAAGAGTGGGGATGAAATGCTCCCAAAGAAAAAGAAAACTTTCAAAATTTCAGGAAAAGTTTTCGCCCTAATTCGGACAACTTTTTAGACGTCAAAAAATATATAGGTATTCGAGTAGAGTTGCCGTTAATCGATGATAATATTTTTAAAAAATTTCAAAAATCGTTACCCAAGAAATTAAAATGATAACAAATAAACATACTTGCTTATATTAAGTTTAATAAAATAAAAATAAAAAAAATTTTAATTGTGCGTTAATTTATGAACCTTAAGTGAGTTTTTCTTTAAATGGCACTGTATTATATAAGAAAGACTCAATGTCAATTCTAAATTTTCTTCTAAAAAAACAGTTTTGCTATTTTACATATGTATATATTTTTTAATGTTTTGTTTATTTAAAAGATTAAGAAAATAATAAAAAAAATTGCTTATCTATCAAAATTTAAATAAAAAAATTAACACTTGGGCAACATTGGTCGACATAAATATTTGAATTTAACTGTCCAATTATGTCATCTGACAGAAGGCAACCTATCATTTGACAACCAGCCAGATATAGCCGGAAGAAATTCCTTGGACTAAAGCTGACAAGAAGGGGAAATGCTTAACTCTCTTGTGAGCGCTCTCTTTGTCTTTATCAGTCGGTCTGAAGCCTGTAATTGTTAAAGCATTTTTAATTTAGTGCTAGTTCAAAAACAGGATTTTCCAAATTATAAACGAGTAAGCATCGTAGATACTATCGTTGAAACATTTTATTTAAGTTTAAATCATTAAATCTCTATATTTTAACTTTTTAGTCTCATACTAACTGCAAATGTCACTTTGACAATTAAAAATGATAAAATGCTATGTTTGATTACTTTTTTGCACGAACTGTCAATTTTTTTGGAGTAGTCACCTGAATTTTATTACACTGAAACAAAAAGGTACGTAGTTACAATAAAAAAGTAAAGTAAATTTTGTCATCGTTTTTCGTCTAATAAACTGGTTTATTGGGCCAGTAAAATGCGGTTTATTTGCCCAATAAACGTTTATATATAAATACAAGCAAAAATGTATTGATCCTGTTTATTCAACTTTCACAAATTCGTGACAAGGACAATGAATTAGTTTATTGAAATGATCAATTTCGTTTGTTGCCCCAATAAATTATTTCGTTGTTTTAAGCATATGTATTTGTTGAGCCAATGAAATAATTTATTAAATTGGATAAAATTGCTTTCCATTTGCATTCCAGCTTCCCTTTGCGGTACTAACTTCTTCTATTTATTGTCCTAATAAAGTGTTTACGAGGGTAAACCAAATGATTTTTTTTAATTGACAGTGGACTCTTATAAAATTCACAGAATTTTCATGCTGTAATTTTTATAAGAGTCGGTAAGCATCGACCATAATTTGTGTCTTAAAATGATGCGATAGCATCTAGCGATGAGTTCAACTGTCGTACTTGGGCGAAGCCCTTTTTGGCCTACAGTTAAACTGAACTTTTAAACTCAATTCAATTGATATTTCAACAAAAAAAAATTAAACCTTCTAAACTTCTTAAAGCATTTCCATTAAAAAATGAAATCAGTTGAACCATTTTCGAGAAAAGCGAAAAAAAAGTTCTCATCTAATTTCTATTGGACAGTTTCTGAATGCAAATGCAACTTTGTCTTTATTTAGCTGCAACAAATTATAATTTACACTATGATCAGTCTTTAAAACAATCCAACTTACTTTTTACATTTGTAGAAATATTTTTACTTGCGATATATAGGTAGGTACTATAATGGTCAGTTATGCATTGGTAAAATAATCGAACTCGAGATTTTGATCAAAGTTCACATTACGATGATAGCGAAGTCGAAAAAAGTGGGTCTTGGAATTCTGTCTGTCTGTCTGTCTGTTCGGCTGGAGCCTAAACGGGTGGGTCGATTTTCTTTAAACTTGGTACCTAGAGTTTTTTAGGAACTACACATTTTTTTAATTTTTTTTAAGACCGAAAATAACGGTAGGTACCTCCCATAAAAATGTTTAAAAACCGATATTGGAAATCTCATTTTTCTCAAAAACGGCTCGTACGATTTTGATTAAAATTTTTTTGTGAACTAATATCAGAACGATCTACCATATTATTGGGACAAAAATTGTATCTATCGTTTAAAAATGGTACCTCTTATCCTCACCTCTTTGGATTTTCGACTATCTCATTATCTGTTAAACCAATTTTAATGAATTTTTTTAGGCAAAAGCTACTAATAAGTTTGAATAATATTGAATATTAAAATTTTCAAAAAATTAAATTTTGGATTTTTAAAAAAGTAATAAAAAAAATTATTTTTTGATAATTCGATATTTCGAAAATGGGAGGATAATTTTTTTCATAATTAATTTTTAAACTCCGCATAAATTAGTACTAACATTCGGCGTACTAATATTTTTTCTTAAAAATATATTCAAAATTTTTCTCATAAATTGAAATTTGTGTAAGAAATCACTTGGTGTACATTGCGTTGGTGTCAAATCAATTTCAGATATATTTTTAATCAATTTATTTCTAAATTTATTGATTTTTTAACATTTTTTCAGTCTAAACTGTAAATTCCATGCATTGCATATGTGCGAAGCGCAAGACAATGCTATATTATTCACAGTAATTAGATTTTATATTGTCTTTGTCTTCTTTTGTGCTCAACGCTTTAGTTAGCCTTTCTTCTATTCTTACCGTCATATTATTCACTCGATACATCCAGATTAAAATTTAAATCCACATGTATTTACATTGAATTTGTATAATTCACATCTGGAATAAAGTTTTAATCTGGATGCATCGGTTGAATAATATGATCGTTAAACTCTCCAGCGTGTGTCTCGTATATTTCCTCTCTTTTCTGTATCTAATAATATGTTGACGTTATCAAATTCAGCTGCGTGTTTGGCTTCTTCTATATGTTGAGACAAGCCTATTGTTGTTTTGTTCCTTCTTATATCTGCTTTGTGTTCTGCTAATCTCACTCTGAGTTCCCTTTTTATTGTACCTTTGTACAGAAGACCGCAAACGTGATTTTTATTACCTTTGCATCGAATTTGGCATACAACGTTGTGTTGTTCTTTTTTTGTAGTTTTTTTTTGTGTTTGAAAAAAACTTTTTAAAAGTGCAGTTTGGTTTATCTTAATGTTGTCTTAATGTTGTTTCGTCTTTCGTATTTTTGACAGGCACGTATCGTCGTGATTAAATGGTTCTTTTTACATTCGTGAAGACTCTTTCGTTATTTCTATGTTCAGAAACTTTGCGGTGGATTTATTGGAAAATACACAGAAGTAATAATTAAAAATGTTTTTTAATCACTTCTTATTCATATCTACAGCTTATTTAAGTATGAAAAATTGTTTTACAGCTCGAAATTAAAAGTTTATATAGTTCTTCGCACAATGCTCTGATCATAGAGATGGGCGATTAAATTTGCCGGTGTTAAAATCGGTGAGAAAATTTCTCGAACCTGAAATATCAAAGTTTTCAAAATCGATTCAACTACTTTTTTAGACTTCTCCATGTTTTGTTTACACGAAACCAATACCAAAAATTTTCATTCCAGCTTTCGTTACTTCATTCCCCCTGCATTTCTACACCCCTCGCCCAAGCTGTCAAAACATGAAAGACGAAACGTACGAAAAAAAGACTCATGTAATCAGCGTCTTATTTTATTTTTTCGTTTAAATTTTTGTCGTTTTCTATAATATGAGGTACCATTAATGACAGAAGGTAGCCCATAGCTATAGCTATTTAATTCAACTGATTTTTTTTTTTTTTTATCTATGGAGCCATTTTTAGGAAAAATAAGATTGTACAAAAATGCTAATAAAAATTATAAGGCTGGCAACAACAACATGGGTCTTAAGAAAAAGAAGTAAAATGTTTGCAAAATTGTTTCCTACAAAATGTAAACGTATCCTAATTCATTCAAATTATTGAAATTTTTGTAATAGTTTCACAAAAGCTAGTTCCTTTCACAAGAATATATTGTATGAATAATTCGAACCTCCATTGAACATAAAGTTTCATGTTTTGTCCTTTTGTCCTTTTTTCCTAAGCCCTTTTAGAAAAACCAACGCAAAAGTAGTTAAACTTTCATCGCCGACCGCCTTACTTCAAAAAAAAAAAAAAAAAGAAGTAGAATATTACAACAAAACCCCTTTTTTATTATTGACTTTACAAAAACAAACAATAATTTTTTAAGGTACAACTGCCACTGACGCAAAACCTTCCTTTGTTGAATGGAAAATGGCACCATCAGCAAGCAAAAGAATATCGTCAAGGGTTCTAAATTAAGTCTTTCAAAAAAAATTCGCACTCGTTCCCTTACTACATTGTATTGTATATGCACAATATTCAAAAGGAATACCCAAAGCGAGCAATATTTGCCTTGCCGCTGGCAAAAAAGTGTCATGACTAAAGTTCGTTTTCAATTAATTTCCCTATGTGGCCCACAGAAAGTGCACCGGAATTTGTCTTCTTTTTTTTTTGTAGTAAAAGAATTTCTTTTTCAAATGAAAAAAATTTCCAGCAAGGAAATGTTCTCATTGTTTTCATCCGTTTTTTGTCGGAAATAATGCAATAACCCGCCAGAGTAGCACAAAATTTGCATGTAGTGTTTTGGTTGGAATTTAAAAGCAATAATAAAAAAAAAAAAGTTTTGGTAACACATCGGGGTCATTTTAAGGGAAATTTGTGATCATTGTTTTGTTGGAATAATTTGAAAATTTATTATAATCGATGGGACAGTGGAGAATACACCTATACATAATGTGTGTTTGTATATTTTGGAAAGTTGCAGGACATAAAATGTATTCCCTCACTTGTTTAACGCTTAAAAGTAGCATTGAAAATTTATTTAAGGTGTGAAATATTATAATGATAATAGTTTAAGCGAAAGCATAAACAAAGTAAAAATAATACTAATAATAATAAAAAAAAATAATAGGGTTTTTAAATTTAAATAAATAAGTGATGACTGATTTAACCAGCTCCCGATCCGTTAAAGGTCTTTATCTGCGACATGGCAGATTTCCACCTTCTGAAAACCGGAGGATGGCGCTTACAGTAACTCATACATAGCGCTGTGGCATCTGCGATAGCTTTATCTTAAAATAGGAGGTTAAGTCTAGTCTTCCTTTTAGACTTGAACCCCTGGGGTATCTGGTTTGTAGATTCTCTTTGCTAAGGCCATTTTACCAAATAGCTTTGATGTGACTTAGTCAATAGTCAATGCGTAGTAGCCCCCCCGTTGACTTTGTGGGGACTAGAAACATGTATTGGTTATTATGAGGCATCATAAAAAAGCAAAAAAAAAAAACTTTAAATTTAGTTCACCTGGCATTGATTTACCTAATACTTTTGGCATTTTAACTTAAGTCTTTGAGAACTTCAAGAGACGCTAAGATTCCGAATATCTTATGCATACATACCTCGTTTGTGATTGAAAACAGTCTGGAGTTGATGGCTGAGGAGATATTATTGCCTTGTGCTGAACTAAAATAGCGGTTTCTTAAGCCTTGATTTCGGTATGCATATTGATACGCTATGTTTACTAGATTTTCCACAATATCTAATACCTCGTTTTTCTTTTAATCTCTGGAGTGCATGTTTGAGGAGATATTGGAGTTTTTCTTTCTCAATCGGTTGGCCATTTTCAAGACCTTTGTTTTGGTATACATACTGATACGATGCGTTCTCTAGATTGTTCAAAATATCTTATACCTCGCCTTTAGTTAAAAAAAAAAAAAATCTGGAGTGCATATGTGAGGAGATATTTCACTTTTTCTTTGTGAATCATGTTGTCGTTTGTTAGACATTCATTTTTATATTCATATTCATACGCTATGTTTCTTATATTGTCCACATTAGCTAATACCTCTTATAACGCTTTCAATTGTATGGTTGAGGAGATATTGCACTTTTTGGGATGCATGGTGAGGAGATATTGCACTTTTTCTTAGCGCACCATTTGGTCATCATGCAGACCATCATTTTCGTATGCATATTTGTACGCTACGATATTTGGATTATCCACATATGCCTTATATCTACCTCGTATTGATCTGGAGTGAATGGGTGGAGTAATATTTCACTTTTTCTTCTGTTCTTGGCCTTAATCCTTGAAGTAATATGCTGTGATATATACCAACGGCCAACGCCAGTTTCTTCGTTGGTTTTAGAGATATTTTAAGCTTCCTCCAAAATAAATAAATTAGATAATATGGCGGCTCATGGAGGGTCCTTTGATTTTCTGCTAAATCCGAAGGTTAAAATGAGACGCACAGGATTAAATTTTAGAGGAAGAAGTCGTATACGTAAAAACTTTACCGTCGAAAACTATTCGGCAAGCTTCTGCAAGTTCATCAGAAGTATAAATAGTTTATCTATAGTTAAAAACAGGAAATAGTGCTTCACTAACAAAAGTTTACCGTAAAGCTATAAAGTAATATATCTAACTATGATGAAATGAATGTAATCGAACAACATTTTTACGAGTAGATATTTTATTTAAGCTTAAGCAAACTTTTAACGTAACTAAAAAAAAAATAAATATTTAAAACAGATAATGTTGTTCTATGAAGAACTACTTATACAACCTTGAAAATCTATTTTATCGAATACATTTTTTATTGACAGGAAGCAGAAGCCAAAAATTTAAAAAAAAATCAATCAGGTCACAGTATTCCGGAAACCACTCGTATAGAATTTGGTTTATATACATTTTGGCAACTTTCCTTGCGGCTGCGAATAACAAATCAATTTTTTTTTCTTGCCAAGACTTCATCATTTCTTGGTGTGTTCAACTTAGTATTGATACAGTCAAGTATATAGAACGACTAAATCACATCCACACAAGGAGCCTATCTATATACTCTACTAAAGAAAAGTAAGTATTATAGCAACAGCAGTGCAGCTCTTGTGAAAATCCCTTTTCCAAAAAAAAAAAAAACACAAAAATCAAATCTCAGAAGCAGCAGACAGACCATCACCATGTGAAATCATTTGGAAAGCAACAGAGTAGTTTGCCTTATTCTAGCAGCATACATGTACTGTATAGGTAAGTACCTACCGTACCAACATCCGGAGTTCAAAATCAACATCGATAATAAAAAAAAAATTCCTTTTGCCAAGTCTTTCCCCACGAAAAGGCATGGTAAACGATTTATATTTTTTTTCTCTCTCTCCCTCTTTCTCTCTCTTTTTTTCATACAGACAGACTTATTCAAAAAGAAAAAAAAAAATATATCGCATTTTGAATGATGAACTTGGTTGTCGTTTTTTGGGTATTCGATTTAAAACGGTGATAGAAAATCTGGAAGTTGCTCTTTTAAAGGTGCTTAGCCTTTTTAGAAAAAAATCAAGTATACATTATTTGTAGGTTTATAACTTGTGGTGAATGTAAAGATTTATTTTAGGGAAATTATAAATAACGTAAAAATGAAAAGGAAGGCATCATCACTAAGTTGCAGAATATGTGTATATATAAATTAAGTGGTTGTATTTTAAGTTAAAGATTTCCCAAATTTATATAAGTTCCTTAACCTTAAGATAATAATTTTGCAAATATAAATTTCAACCAATTTGTATAGTGGCCATCGAAGTCTTTTGAACAAAAAAATCTTTCAATTTTGCTTTTGTACTTAGTTTGTGTCTTAAGAAGCAATAATTATTGAGTGCAATGAAATAATGTTTGCCAGGCTTTCTGAAAGAATCATTGACAATTCGGAACAAACAAAAAAAAAAAACATTACAATGAATGACATGACACTCAAATATTAAAGCACGACTAGAGGCTCTCCCAAGTCCCAAACCAACGTGAAACATTCGGAGCGACGCACGTCCACGAAACTATCGGCTGTCAAAAAAAAAAATCGCTTAATCGCATCGTGTCGTCGGGTTGGTGTGGGTGTGGGTATCTCAAATATTAATCGCTCTATAAATATATTTCGACAGGCAAAAGTTAAGTTGTCGTTCCGAATGTTTTGCACATTTTTAGGGAGAGGCTTTTAAAAAAGCTTTGATACGAATAACAATTTTTAAAACATATTGACCGACTGGTGTCGTCTACGTTCGGATTCGGCAGAAAATTGTAGGTCCCCTCTATTTCTGCCAATAACATGTTTGAGAGTTGTAAGTCACTGGGCCCTGGTTCTATACGAGCTGTCGCGCCGACCACTGTGATCTTAAGATCTATTGTGCCTCTTTTAGAGCCGTATGAGAATTCTGATTTACAACTCTTCCTCTGAATTAGTTTCCTTGAGGAACATTAGTATTTGGAGTATTTTATTTTAAGAGATGGTAATTCACTCTGTTCTAACTGGTGGCGTCCAAGATATCTATGTTATTCTTATTAATATACAAGTGGTTTACATCTCCCTAATGGCCTGATAAATGATCAGGTGTTTTTTATTATTTGATTTCATTTTTAAGCACGTTTTTCTCTTATTCCAAAATAGGGGCTGGACCCGTTGAGGCTTTTTGTTGCTCCTATTTTTTTCTAAGGAGTCTGCCTCTTCATCTTCTACCCGAGCGTCGAACTTGTCGAGTTGTAGAAGCTAAGTAAGGTCAAAGATTCTCGAGATAATTTCTCCAGATGAGTCCTGAAACTAAAGGGCGCTCCACAACCTCCCTTTACCTTCATTATCCTTCCGTCAGTACGGCGAATGCGGTCTGACACTCCTTTCTCCTCTCCTCCGACGGTACGGTGATAATACTGCCCACGGTTCCCTCCCCCTCGGCTGTACGGCGACAAAGCTGTCAGACGTCCCCTCCTTCAGCAGTACGGCGAAAAAGCTGTCTGACGTACCCTCTTCCTACCTCGACGGTACGGCGATGAAGCTGTCCGACGATCCTAGTCTCTCCTTCACGCAGAACGGCGTTCACGCTGTCTGACTCTTCCTTCCCCTTCATTATCCCCCCCCTCCCCTCCTATTCCCTTGGGCTGGATCAAAGGTGTTACACGACCCGTGCCCATGATCAGCCTGGCTGAGGGCCCAAGTAAATAACTAGCTCAGTCGCTAACGGAGTATCCGGATACCTGGCGACCTCCGGATTAACTAGCCTTACCTGCATATACGGATCTCTGTGCAGGCGGACCACCCCTTCTCCGATACTCGTGGGACCTATATATGAATTCTTCAAATGGTGTTGGTGGAAAGTCCGAGTCTACTTCTAGATCGGCCAGTAGTGAGAAGGTAAATATACCTACTTTCAGTGGAAGAAGGATCGTGAATAATGGCCCTTCTTCCACTAACAAGAGTTCACCTCTTAATAAAACCCCCAGCGGGAGTGGGCGAAAGCTTACACCGTCCGGGGCTATCTACAAAAATATCCGGAATGCTAAGAGGATTCTGAGGACTTATGGCGATAAGCCTAATGTCGGAAGTGACTCGAAGCAGGAAGGACGGATTAAGTGGGCTAAGGGAATCTTAGCCAAATATGACGAGACCAGCAAGGAAACTGGAGGAGCGGAGGGGTCTTTATAGAGGTGCAATCATTGTGATCAATAAGGACTCCCTTGCTCTTTCCATCTTTAGATGACGGTGCTTCCGAGACACCCTTGGTCGCAGCGGAGTCCCTCCTCAACGCCGACGGTCTGTCCGATATGGAAACCGAAGACTCCAATAAAATGGATCTTCTTAATGAGGAAGAACTTTTAAGTTCATCCTCTGAAGACCATAACCTCACTGTTGTGGAGGCCGATCTAACTAACTTGTAGCCAATATGCTCCAGTTAGTACAGATCAATCTCCAACACTCCATTAAGGCTTCGGCCTCCCTTCTTCTTCGATTATCCAGCAGCGGAGAAGACATCGTCCTGATCCAAGAACCTTGGATTGTGAAATCCATTGTTCGTGGACTCAGGACTCCTGGATACTACTTACTGTATGCATCAGATAAAGGTGACCCTAGATCTTGCATTCTAGTGAAAAGGAGCATTAATGTATACTTACTCCCTAATTTCAGCGATCGAGATACTACCGTTGCAAGACTGGAAACTGCCAAAGGTACTTTTTGGCTAGCATCGGACTATCTCGGCCAATCGAGCTAAAGTTACTAGAGAGGTGTCTGATTGGGACTCCTATAAGGCATCCCTTGGCATATACAAAAAAGAACTGAGGAAAACCAAACGTTACTCCTGGAGAAGCTTCTGTGGTAGTATAGAAGAAACCTCCGAAGCCTCTAGATTAAGGAAAATCCTCTCCAAAAATCCAGTTATGCCTAGTGGCTTGAAATATGCCGACGGCTCCTGGACCAACACATGTGAAGAATCACTCAACTTGTTACTGGACACTCATTTCCCAGGAAGCTCTGTAATTGTTAATAATATTGACCCTAACAGGTCAAATAACATGTTAACTTATCCACAAGGTCTTATTACAAGGGACAAACTACAATGGGCTCTCAACAGCTTCAAACCATATAAATCGGCAGGGCCTGACGGCATTATTCCAGCTGAATTACAAAAGAGTTCAACTGTCATTCTGCCTATTCTGGAGGCTATTTTCAAAGGCTGTCTAAATCTAGTCCATATTCCACTGCTATGGAGAGAAGTTAAAGTTGTGTTCATACCCAAAGCAGGTAAATCTTCCCATGTGAACCCAAAAGACCTTAGACCTATTCGTTTATCATCATTCCTTCTAAAAACTTTTGAACGATTGATTGATATCCACTTACGATCAAGTATTAACACAAGACTACTATAAAATGCGCAACATGCTTATAATAAAGGGAAGTCGGTAGAAACCGCTCTTCATTCACTAGTACGGACTATCGAATACTCCCTCCATCATAAAGAATACACAATGGTGGCTTTCCTAGATATAGAAGGTGCTTTCAACAATGTCGACGTATCTGCAATCTTATCAGGACTGTTATCTCTGAAAGTAGAAAGGTCACTTGGTGAACTGATTAATCAAATGCTGACTAGCAGGATTATCAATTCAAAACTGGGTAACTACACTGCTAGAAGATCTGTCAGTAGAGGTACGCCACAAGGTGGCGTCCTATCTCCTCTTCTCTGGAACTTGGTAGTAAATGAGCTACTAATGTGCCTAGAAGCGGAAAGCTACAGGGTGATTGCCTATGCGGACGATGTTGCTATAGCAGTATCTGGCAAGCATCCAAACACCTTGAAAGAACTATTACAAAACGCTTTAAACAAGCTAACCCTCTGGGCAGATCGGTGTGGACTTGGTGTAAACCCTCACAAGACTGATCTTGTCCTCTTCTCCCGGAAATATAAAATTCCGCATGTAGACCCCCCATCTATTAAAGGTATACCACTGACATTCACAGATCAAGCAAAATATCTGGGTCTTATTTTAGATAAGAAGTTAAGCTGGAAACCTAATATACAAGAAAGAGTCAAAAAAGCAACGGTGGCTCTTTTCTCCTGTAAAAAAGCCATTGGGAATAAATGGGGTCTTCAACCCCGCATCACTCACTGGCTATACACTTCGGTAATAAGACCGATTCTAACATATGGGGTAGCAGTTTGGTGGACCGCTCTAGATAAAACCACAAATTGTGATAAACTAAATAAGGTCCAACGAACTGCCTGTTTGTGCACGAGCGGAGCACTTCGCTCCACTCCCTCTGCGGCACTAAACATTCTTTTCCATCTGATACCCCTAGACATTTTTAGTAAACAAACGGCCGCAAGCACAGCTATTCGTCTTAAAGCCTCTTCACAGTGGATCAATAATGAAATTGGCCATTCGGTAATTCTGAATTCATTCAGATCATTTTCAAGTAACATCGACTACACTATCCCCCAAGCACTTTTCAACAAAAACTTTCAAATTACCATCCCATCCAGATCAACTTGGGAGGATGAGAATTTCTTGAAAGATGAATCCGTTCACTTTTATACTGATGGATCAAAAACCGCTGACGGGGTTGGTGGAGGCGTGTACTCAGACAGACTTAACTTAGGTCTCTCATTCCGTCTTCCTAATCATTGTAGCGTGTTCCAGGCGGAACTTTTAGCGATAAAAGAAGCTTTATCTTGGCTTAAAGAAAACGTGATATCAACTACTGATATCCGCATCTTCTCAGACAGCCAAGCTGCTATCAAATCTCTGGACTCTGTTTCTACAAATTCTATCACAGCCCAAAACTGTCGATCATCGCTCATTGAGATGGCGGAGCAGTTCAACATTCACCTTTGTTGGGTGCCGGGCCACAGGGACATTCCAGGAAACTGTAAAGCTGACGAACTCGCAAAAAGTGGAACAACAGTACCCATACTACCAAATAAGACAACTATTGGTATACCTATCACTGCTTTCAAACATATGCTAAAGCAAGATGCTATAAAGAAAACAAATCTGAGGTGGAACAACCTCACCACTTGCCTAGCGACAAAACAAATCTGGCCAATGCTGGATCTGAAACGCTCAAAGCAACTGATATCTTTAAGCAGATTGCACATTAGTTCCGTAATAGGTGTCATAAGCGGACACTGTCTAATAGGTAGGCACGCCATGCGACTAGGCGTTCACTCTAATGATTTCTGCAGAAGCTGCATGGATGAGGAAGAGGAGGAAACAATTCCTCATCTTCTTTGTACATGTCCTGCTCTGTCACAGAGACGTAGACTTCATCTGGGAGACTTCTACTACAACGATACGAGTGATCTAGCAAATACTTCTATAAGTAATCTTGCACGCTTCATAAGAAGCTCAAATTGGTTCAATTGAGTAAGGAAAAGCTTTCCTAGATCCATGTGGTATCACAACGTGCCAACAATTGGCCTAAGTGTATCGGTTCTCTACCGATAGCCACTTCAACCTAACCTAACCTAACCTGCCTCTTCATTGCCCTGGACACCACCGCCCGCCGTGGTCTGGTATCCAAGAAAGTGTTACATTGTTATTCTTGCCCAGTTCTTTCAATTTGCTCACACAATTCCATTTCAGTCTCGAGCTGATATTGAATGAATTTATTGCTTTGAGTCTGACATGATGGCAAAGTTTTGGTTTTGGTATTTCCTTTCGTTTTGCACATTTATTTATGGTGTTAACTTCCGCTTGGAAAATGCTAGTAGACTGACCCATTGGCAGAGAAATGACTGATTCACAATACGACGAGATAACGAAACGTAGACGTAACGAGATCTCTTCGCAGATGTTCTCTCTTAATCACGAATTTAAAACAACAAAATAATACATAATAAACCATTTTTCGTTGTCACGTCACGTCAAAAGTTCGAAAAATTAAAAAAAAGACGCGGCGGCGCGGCGCTACGACGAGAATTGCTTTATTGTGTATTATTTCATTGTTTTAAGTTCGTCATTAAGAGAGGAAAACACTAAAGAGATCTTGTCGCGTCGACGTCTCGCTTTCTCGTCGCATTCTAGGCCCAAAGATATCTGCCCCAATTCCTTCAGTTATTCTCGATCCATCAGTGTAACACTTAATGGCCTTTGCTTTAAGAGTATAGTTCACCGATTCCCCACCCCCACTCTCTTTTTCTACTTAACTCTACTTGGAAGTTTTTTACGAAGTTATATTTTTTGATCATACCATCTCTTGGAATGTCAAGGAGGTAATATGAAATGTAGGTAACTCAAGTGCTTCAAATTCATGGCTGGCCGAACTTTCACCTTTTATAATAATCTACATTTCTTACATTTCGACGATCAAAGTGCAGAACCTCGTTAGTCGAATAATTCAACAAAAATATAATTAATTTAAAATAATCAGAAAAATCAGCGCCACCTTTTGGTAATTTCAGCATAACAATGCTGTTCTGAACATTTTATAGAGAAAGGCAGAATTCAGTTGAGTTTTCTTACCTTATATTAATTATAACTAAAAAAAAAAATATTTGCACTGACAATCAATGATATAGAATAGAAAACTGCCGACATACAGACAGGAATAATCTCATCTGCCATCACTGCTTAGAGGTAAGGAATAGATTTTTGGATGCATAGCCAAAACGTTCTTCGCAGAAAAACGTATGGTCATCAAATTAAAAAAACAATCAGTCTGATACTCCGGTTTGGAGGCTTAGGGCTAGTACATATTTTTACTCATTCTATAGGGGAAATATTCGTTTTGTGTACAATAAAAAATTTTACCTTGCAATGAAATCAAATAAAATGGATGCTTTATGATTGGTCAAACCCTAGACCCGAGTTTTAGTCCTCGGATGGTCGATGAGAAATACAGACTACCACTAGACTAGCTATTACAGTCACAATATGATGATCGAGAATTCCGAAAAGTGGGCTATGTCATATTGTCCATCGTTCTGTGCGTTTGTGTGCTTAAACGGTCGATTTATTTTATATTTGGTACAAAGAGTTTGTATCTTATTCTGGAGGAAAAAAATCGAATTTTTAAGCTACGTAATCGAATTCGGATATTACATTCATATGAAAACTTCTTTTTTTTTATAATTTACTCGAAAATGGCTTCACCGATTTTGATTAAACTTCGCAAGAACTTCTGAAAAGAACAAATTAATTTTAAGAAAACTCCGTCCCAGATTTATAACTTATGTTTTTTATTTAATATAAGTTTTCAATATGAAGCAAAATTATAATTATTAAAAACAAGAGCAAATTCGTGCGAATCAGTCGTGCACATTTTTTTTTTAAAACTAAAAACAAGGAATTAATTTATCAAACCGGAGTGGCAGACTGTTGGTTTTATATTTTTTTAATCGTGGTTAATTTGTATATGACAAAAGTTTTAAACAAATTAGCAAATACTTTTATTAACGACAACAGATTTCGATAAAAATTATTGCATTAAAATTAGACAGAAATTGGAATTTAAAAATGTAAACAAATATTTTTTGAGATTTTTAAAATAAGTTCAAGTTTCTCTTTTTTTTAATTAATATCTTGGAAACGGGTAAATGACAATTTTTTTAAAATTAAGGTGTTAGTCTAAAATAAGTTGGCATGCCAATTTTTATTTTTTTAAGTGATTAAGAAATTTTATGTTATACACAATTTTTTTTTTTATTTTAATTAAAGATTTTATTTTCTAATATGAAATGAGAAACTACTTTAAGTAAAAAAATTAATTAAATAATTTTATAACCACATCAATTTGGCAGCTTTGCAGCTAAATCTTCAAAATTTAAACTTGTATTTGAGAAGATACTACTTAATTTTAACAACCGCCATTCAAGTTGAGTATACCTTAATTTTCCAAGAAGAAAAACCACCAAAGTGGCAGTAAATTTACTCTGGATTTTTCAAAATCATTTCAATCTTAATAAAAAAAAAAAGTAACTTTCCTGCAAAACGGAAGACTCTCCGATGATGCCATAAACAAAATTGAGGGAAACAAGTTGAACTGTGATTGCCTTGGGTTAAGGGTTCCCTTCACAAAATTGCATTTTATCTCGGTGCATCTTTTATCTTCATTTTGGATATCCCCAAGGGATTTATCGCGAAGATTTCAATTCGATTATAAAACGTTTCCAGAATATTGTACTTCTAGCTCCTTCATATACAATCAGCTATATAGCTTGATCCTCCACGAAGGAAATGACTATATAAAGTTATATTGGTTGGGGTTGGGTATGTATGTAGGGTAGGTATATAGTAAGCTTTTAAATCGATTTGCATTTTATCACTGTCACGATGTCAATTATGACTCACCATCACCACCCTATATAGAAGTGAATAATTTGGTAAACTATTTTAAGCTTTTCAAAATGCTTTTCCTATCAATTGCTTTTAAAATTGGGACAGATGGGTTAATATAAATAAATTGGTAAACCAAATAACATTTTCGATTAAAATAAGTAAATTTACCTTAAAAGCATTTAAATTTCAAAATCAATCAATTAACTATACGCACGTCGGAAATCTGAATCGTTTAATTAAAATATGACCACAATTTCCCACAGCATAAGTCTGTAATCACTTTTAATTTTCTATCATTTACTCACTGTAATTTGCTGTGTCAAATCAAAATGTGGTCAGATGTTAATTAGAATCCTGACAGGCAGTTTGGGAAAAAAAAATGCAGGTGTTTTGGGGTTTAATTCTGTCACTGCAATAAAATAATATGAATGCAATTTTTATTAGATTGTGAGTGTTTTAAATGTGTGACTTAAACACATTTATGTACAATTGTATATTGTATGTATATACCAGTGGCGAGGCGTCCATATAACTCGATTCCTGCCGAGTTACCTTTTACATTTTCTACTATGCAACAATGTTTACTTAATAATCAGCAACATAAAACCCATGGGATAAATTTAATTTGTATCTATTCATTAGACTGCACGAGCTACACAGTCCACCACTGCGATTGAATTTTATTTTCAAGCCACACACGAAAAAAAAAACACACACGTAATTTTCATTAGTATGTGTATTCTTTCCACACTCTCTGTGCTCTGTGTACAAGCCAAAACAAAAGCAACCCGAAATATGTCGGGTTATAAAATCTGTCGCTGGATAGAACAAATTTATTTCCTTTCTCTTTTCTTCCTTATGATTTTCTGATTTTGACTCGACTCTGTTTAACACACGCTCTCTTATGCAAAAGAATAACACGCTTTTTTCCGACTTATTTGGTGATTTTTGTGAGTATCTTCTACCGCTGCGCTGTGCTGTGGTGGATTAATTGAGTAGGTCAGTTCTCTTAGTTACTTAATGATTTTCTGAGTTTGAACGTCTCGTTCCCCTTTCTTATGCAAGCAAATAACACGCTTTTCTTCGACTTATTTGGTGAATTCTGTGTGTATCTCTTATCGTTGCGCTGCTGTTTAACAAGAGTAGGGGCTGTTAAACAACAGCAGTCTGTAGGTATTAAAAGAGCTGATTAAATTTGCTGCCGTTTGAAAAATTAAAATTCAGTTGATTGTTTTTAATGTTCAATATTTTCTATATTTTAATTCAGATACGTAATTATTTATAGAAAAAATGTATTTATTAATATTTGTTTTTACACACATGTTTGTGAATTTTTCAATTTATTTGTTGATTTATTTGGTTATTTATCTAACACATTGAAGTTCCTTATTTTTCGTCATATAAAGCATTAATTTTAATATTACTTACATTTGCCAGAAACGGTTTCTTTTATTAAGATCCTTGTAAATTTAAAAATTAATGATTTGTTGTTGGTACCTATAAAAGACTGCCTAAGTTTGTCGTGGAAAGCTGATCTGCAATGCATTATTTAATTTTGCCTGCGTATTAATATGTTTTAGAACTCATTTACGTTTGCAGGTAATTAATTTTTACATCGACTTACCATTTCAAATTATTCACGCCACGCCACTGGTATATACGATTAGGTATGCACATTGCACATCAATTAAAATGGAATAATAGCTTACAGTCAGTCCAGATCTTAAGTAAATTAGAGGTATAGAACTATAAGTTGGCAACACTATTTTAACTGGCGGCCATTTTGTCAGCTGTCAAGTGATTTATTTTTAAGCTTAGTACAGACTATTGTCAGATCTGTCAGTGACAAAACTGACCCAAATATCTTACAATCGTCTGAACACACAATTTTTATCATTGTCAGACGATTAGGACATTGTCAGACTCATTGGTCATTGTCAGATATTTTCATTGAAAACAATTGCTGAAAATTTCTTCATTGTTCGAAATGTCAATGAAACCCATCGGTTGGGGTCGAGTTGGTTAAAGAAAGATAAAAAAAAACATTTGTGTGAAATTGTGAAATTTGAAGTTTTTGCACATCTGAATAAATAAACTCAAAAAGAAAATATCTAGGTATAAAGTAACTCACTTCAATTTTATTTCATATTAATTCCTCGTGTTGTGTAGTCTCATTCGGAATAAATTAAGTGCTTATGCTCGGCCGCCATTTGTCTTTTATTAATTCTTTTTAGCATGTTGTTGAATGTTTGTCGCATTTCTGACTAAAAATAGATTAAAAATCTAACAATGGAGGCATCAATGGTCGAAAATGTTACAATGGAAAACGGAAATTCACCAATTCTTAAAGAACCCGACTATGAAAAGGAGATAAGAAATATATTCTTTATTAAATGCAGAGGAAATCGATGGAAATGCTGCAGAACCTCCCCCAAGTAATGATGCCTCCCCCAAAAGATGTAAACAATCAAACAATTTTTTGTATAGATCTGCCAACCGTTTGAACAGAATATTTTCAAGCAGACAATTTTGTCAGATATACTATTGTCCGACAATTGTCGTTAATCAATTGAACAATCAGAATGTGCAGGAGCACACAGCTCGTGCCACAATTGATTCATTGAAGGAAACGTTTGGTAACTGCATAGTTTTACGTTACGGACCCGTGAATTGGCCTCCAAGATCGTGCGATTTAACGCCGCTTGACTATTTTCTATTTTCGATAGTCTACGCCGAGCCGATAAGCCTGAAACGATTGACCACTTGGAGGACAACATTCGCCGCGGTATTGCCGATATACGTTGGAAAAAGTCATCGAAAATTCGACCTCCAGATTAGACTACGTCTGAGCCAGCCGTGGCGGTCATATGCCAGAAATCATAATTAAATTATAATGCCAGAAGATTATCTTTCGGATAAAGTACATTTTATGTCAATTTAAAAAAATCATCTTTGTTTTATTCCATTTCAAAATTCCTTTACATAGATTAAAGTAAGAGCGAAAAATTTTTTGCGTTAAGTGGATTAGAACACAAAAAGCCTTGCTATATTTCTGAAAGCCCACAAAAATAATGTACGATGAATGAACAATTATTATACTGTACTATATTACTGATCGCGCATTTTAAAAGACTTCTAGACAATAAATCGAACCAAGTGTTCTTCTACGCGGAACCATAAACCCTTGATAAATCGTTAAACGGCGAGATATCAAAGATTCGGGTGTTTGGATTACACAGAACTTCCAGAGTCGGAGTACACATTACTATTCCAACAGGGTTCTATTCAACGGAGCCAATATTAACAGAATTGATAATTTCTTATTAAATCTGATTCGGGGTCACATTGCAAGAGTGATGTCCTCAGCTAAGTAGTTTTAAGTAATTTAAAGTAGTTCTAAATAGTTTTAATTAGCTTTAGTTTAGTTTTTAGGTGGTTTGTAAGTTTTAAATAAAATATTAAAAGATGATGAACAGAAATCCAAGTTTTGTTTGTAAATTCTTTCTTGGAAAAAATTAAACAATATTGAATTTTATAATTTATTTAGTTTTTACGCCGAAAGACATTAGCGCAAAATTTTAAAAGATTTAGTACGATGTTAAAGCATTTTTAGTACGATAAAATGGCTTTAACATCGTACTAAATCGTTTAAAATTTTGCGCCATTAGTATTAAGTTATTATATATCTAGTTTAACTTAGAGCGTCGGCATGGAGCCAGTAAGTTAGTTGTAAGTTATTGATAAGTAGGCTAGTTTTAATGAGTTTTTGTCTAGCTTTAAGATAGTTATAAGTTTTGGAAAAAATAAAAAAGAATTTAAAATAAAAAAAAAAAACAATCGATCTTTCGCGCATCAAATTATGAAATCGTGTTATCAGTCGTCTTTTGGCGATGTCAGTTGGCCGCCTCAGAGCTGCGATTTGACTCCTTTGGACTTTTTTTTTTGTAGGGAACCATAAAGGGCCGATATTATGCCAAAAATCCGGAAACGATGCAAAAACTTAAGCCCAATATCATCCAAGCAATCCGTGAGCTACAGCCCGAAACTATCAAGATCTTACTAATAAAGCCATAATACAGCAAAAAATTTATTTTGCTCATTCTATTGCATTTTTAAAAAGAAACTTGTGTTTGGCCCACCCTGTATATTCGATACTCACTTAAACACTCACATAATCACTTAAACACTCTCTACTGACCTTTAATGAGTTCAAAAATGCATTAAACAAAATGTACTACTAAAACTATCTTTCCTTTTATGGCCATTTACATATTGACCTTTTGAATGACGTTACTATTTATTTTTCCAAAATCCCACAGATATAGTTTCCAACATCCTCATAGTATTAACCTTAAAAATAAAACTTTAAAAATTAATAACTGACCATTTATTTTACTTTCAAATGTTCAGAAACAAAATCTCTGAAATTCGCAAAACACAGCAGTGCGAAAAATATAAAAATATGAAAAACCCATTAGATAAAATTATTACCTACCTACGTTGTCTCTTCTCTATACTTTCCTATGTTGCTATATGATTTATGACTTAAAGGACTATCAAAAGACACAATTCATTATTATGCTGCTCCTTTTTTTACTTTTTATACACAATCCCTAGGGTAAAATCAAGTCGACGATAATTTTCTTTTAATGCCATTTACCCATGTGCCGGAAGTGATGCGAATATAATTCTGTTAATTAACTCCACAGAGCTAAATGAACAACACCCGCACATTATATTAATTTATGTTAACATTTCGTAAGGATTAGCCTGTGTTCGCCATTGCCATCAGATTTTCAAATTCCATAGCCAACATGCCATCGCATCTAGAATTGTTCTTCAGGATAAATGAAATGAATTGATTGGCTTGTTGTTGGTTTAATCAATAAATAATTAAGAAGTAGCAGCAATGGTGGCATCCAATATAGTGTATATAATATACCCTTCCCGGCTACTCCTGATGTCAGTGGATGTTTTTGTTCTTTGGAAGACAAAGCCGAATAAAATTGGCTTTTAGCGTTTGTTTGCAAAAAAAAAAAGTATGTATTTGTATTTTCCCTCTTCTGGGATTCCTCCTTGATGATGACGAGGAGAGCCAGGAAGTGATAAAATTGAGGTCATCAACATTGCCTGAAGCACGGAAACAAAGCACTCAGCGATGGATGATTCACGTGACATTAAAAAAAAAAAAAGAGCAAGTCACGTGCTCGGTGTTTTTTTTTTGTTTTCATGTTTTTTTTTTTATTTTTGCGATATGTATTTGCGTGTTGCGATTTTGGTAAATTATTTTTCCTAGAGTGATGACATAGAAGTTTTGTTTACAGAACTTGTTAAATAAAGTTTATGTCACATCATAAACATTTCAAATTTTAAGTTGAAAAACTCTTTATTGGTTTTTTTATAGCTTTTCTACTTTGAGAGAATAACAGGAAAACTAAGGAAATAGAAGTATTGGCTTCTTCCTTCCACCAGAAATCCCAACACAAACTTGAATATATTTTAACAACGACAACAAATAAAAAACAATATTGAAATTTAGCAAGGAAGATGTTGGGGGGAATTAAAAAAGTTTAAATTTTAAGGTAGATTATATAAAATTTTATATCCCACTTTTCGTTTTTCATTTTGTTTTTTTGGATTTGGTTATAAAAGAACTCATTTATGTGTATAGTTTGCTCAACTCCTTCCTTAAAAATTAGTCTCGGCAAGCAAATGCAGCTTGGAGCTAAATACGAGACGTACAAATTGTCGCTGTGCATTAGAAAGACTATAGAGCTGCTAATGAGCTTTAAGAGAAGAAGAAAGAATACCGGCTTCTAAGAAGGAAACAGGGGGATCATGGTAGAAAGCGATAAAGATTTTTATCATAGGAACGAGGTTGGGACATTTTACAAAAAGTTAAAAAGATTCTGCCAAGATAACATACCTGCAAGGCATGTCATGGTATATCATCTTAGTATAATCACAGTTGCGCCATGGTGAGGATATGGAAGGAGTATACCGGTGATTACGGTAATTATCTATACAGTGGATAGTATCCACCCAACCTGGACCAAAATTATATAAAGCTACTGGAACTGACGGCCTTGGACGAACTTTTCAAAGTGACATGCGATGAATTTGGTTAAAAGTATCCACTAATTCATCTGTACATATAGAATTGGATGAGAGAAAATCATGCCCAATGAATGGAACCTCAGCACTAATTTCCCAATTTATTTGAATGGCACTTTAAAGAAGAAAATTAGAGACATTAGTCTTCTTTAAATCGACTTTAAAATTTTGTTTTGCCGCTTGTTATATTTTGCCAGAAATGTCAATATATATCCTTATTTGAGATTTTAAACGAAGAAATACCACTACGACAATTTATTTTAAAACTAATCTCTGAAAAAAATAAAACTTATGAACTTAAAATCAACACTTAATACTATTTTATAATTTTTAAGGCCAAAGAAAATAACTTCTAATTATTACAATTTTAAACAATTTTTCATGTTTTCTTAAGTCACTAAATTACAGTCTGTGATAGACAAAAGTCACTAAATTACAGTCAACGATAGTCTGAGAAAGCTTCAATCTAAAAATATAAACTAAATTACAGTTTAAAATAGCAGATGTCACTAAATTACAATGTCAGATATGAGACGTTACTAAATTACAGTCAACGATTTTCTGACTTAGCAGATAGAAGATATCTATAATTAAATTACAGCTTGATATAACAGAAGTCATAACAGTTTAACATAGTGTACGTCACGTAAATCCGAGATAGAAGAAATCAATAAATTACAGTCATATATTCTGAGTTTACATACTTCACTAGATTACAGTTTAAGATAGAAGATTTCACTAAATTACAACTTGAGATAACTAAAGTCACAAGATAACAGTCATGAGATAGCGTGGAGCCAATAAATTACAGTCTGAGATAGCAGCCATCATTAAATTACAGTCTTATTTAGCAGATCCCACTAAATTACAGTATCAGATAGCAGACGTCACTAAATTACTATCTAAAAAAATTACTCGATAACAGAAGTCACAAAATTACAGTCTGAAATAGCGTACGTAACTAAATTACAGTGTAAGATATCAGATGTCATTTAATTACAGCCTAAGAAAGGAGACGTCTAAAAATTACATCATGAGATAACAGAAGTCACAAAATTACAGTATGAGATAGCAGAAGTCACAAGATTACAGTCTGAAATAGCGTTTGTCACTGAATTACAGTCCGAAAAAGCACAAATAATTAAATTAGAGTCTGAGATACCAGATGCCACTAAATTACAGTCTCTAAATTGCAGTCTGGGAAAGAAGATGTCAATAAAATATAGTCTGCAATAGCACACACTAAATTACAGTATGAGAAATTACAGTCTGTTATAACAGACGCCTTACTAAAACTTCTGTGTACCATACTGCTTTGGTTTCTTTGCGGTAAACGGTAAACTTCTGGTTGGATTAAATTCTCATAGCTTCCCTACATTTGTGGGAAAATAACTACAAATACCAAAGAATAAGCTTTTGTCATCCACTAGACCAAACTAAAAGTACATAATTTTTTTTTAAATAGCAAAACATTTATTCGATATAAATAGATTTTTTAATAAATAAAACGTGCGCGTCGTCTCTAAGGAAATAACAATCACTGACAAGAAACTCCTACTTTCTCCTCCATAATACTTGTATCTACCCAAAATAGAAAAGAAAATGACATTTTATTGATTTATAATTCGTTCAGCTTCGCAGGATCAAATATATATAATCATCGTCCTTGTAGGATTATCTGCGAGGCTTTACCTCTCTGGATGGCGGGCCGTGTTTGTTTTGCGTAGGCAAACAAATTAACACTCTCTGTCTTACCCCAAAGAACGGTACTACGTACACATACATACATACCTACGTCCTACATTTATAAATGATTTCGTGAACCGTCAAAGCTGGTGATGGTGAAGTGGATTATGTTGTGTCCTCAAAATGAAATGATGTGAATATTTAATTTTATAGAACGAAAAATGAAATATTTAAGAGGCGTAAGTATGGACCTACATTTTCATAAAATGAATGGAAAAGCCAGAGATCCATTCACTATAATATAGCTCGAAGGCGTTGGACTTGGACGTATATAGTGTAGCTTCATCGGTGACCTAGAAAGCATTATATATGTAGGTAGGTATACTTATATTAGTTTGTTTACCATGTTGTGGGTGTTGGCAGTTGTTGTTGTTATAGCTGGGTATGTAATAATTAATTTTGGAATCGCAAACAATGCTAAGCTAATTGGAGAACTTTGATTCTCCAATTAGAATGAGGAATTGTATAGGTTAGGTTCCTATATAATAATTTTACGTTGTGCACATATTTAGAGCAAACAGAACCTATACTTTATAATATGTCAGTTTAAAACTCTTAAAGCCTTTAAGTGGATTTTATATAATTTAAATTAATTTTGGTTTATAAAATCTGTGTATAAATATTTAAGCTACAAGAATTTAAAAATTAAAGCTTTTGTGCTTAATGATTCCAAGCAAATGATTTTTCTTCTCTATTATATTTTCTGCAGAATTCGTCAGATTGCCCATGGCATTAGCGATTAACTTTTTTAATTAAAATCAGATTTTTCACTTAAAATATAAAGAAAATTAAAATGATAGAAATAAAAAGTTAAACTTGTTTTTATTTTAATGAACAAATAGCTTTACATTTATGGAAAATGTTTGTTAAAGGTTGTTCATGCACATTGTAATTGTCTGGTAGATAATCGAACACGCGGAACGCGGAGGGCCAAAAATTGAATTGTACATGAACAGACCTAAACTTATGAGACGTTTTTATTTATTTTTTATTTATTCAGTTCAACTGCAGACTTACATAATATGTATTAGTAAGTAAGTTCTCAAAGTTAAAAAAAACAATTAACTGGAGAACAAAATAAAACAACCTTGTGCCGGATACTTTACTTTACTACTGTCTAAAGAACCGTACGTAGTACCTAAATTAACCATAAAAATTTTGTGTCTAAAAAAAATTAATATATTGTCCGGAGTACCACAAGGGAGTCATCAGTCGCGCAAAATTTTAGACAGTTAAGTACGATGTTAAACCATTTTAATACTTATGATGCTATATTAAAAACAGGATTTTCAAAATTTCCAACGAGTTAGCTTAGCGTCTTTCTATCTTTTTAATATTTTACTAAAGTTAAAATTACCAAATGCCTATCTTAACTTTGACAATTAAAAATGTGAAAATGGTACATTTGCTAACTTGTTTGCACGAACTGTCACCTTTTCAGGCGGGTTCAACTGAAGTTTATTAAGAAAATAGGTTTAGTATGATATTAGTTAAAAAAATGTTTCTTGCTAAATTTATTAAATTATTAAATAGTATCATGCTAATTACCTTAACATCAGACTGTTTAAAACTTTGTCATAGAAACGATTAAATAAATACACATTACATTTAAAGCTTCATTTAATCTTTAATTAACTCTGGCAGCTGATGTATCTATACAAAAATGAAGAATTACTGGTTTGATAATCTCGGGCGAGAATAAATTATTTAGCATACTCCGGATGTTTGCGGAACAAATTGAAAACGGAACAGAACGTTCTTTTCTTTAGCGTTGTTTATACATATTAGCAACTTTAAACGATTTTTATATTGTGAAAGAATGTTGTGTTGGATACCATGAAAGATACCGGAAAAGAATAACAAAAATTATTTTTGAACAGTTTTAAATTTATTTATGGAGACTTCCTAACTATAGGACACCAACCACAGTTACAATATTCTAAAATGAGACGCACAAGTTCACGTTAAAGATTTTTTTTTTTTTTATTTTTTCGAAAATCTCTTTATTAACCCTAGATGACTCCTGGCCTTACACGTTATTAAACTGATATGAGGATTAAATGAAAGATTGACGTCGAAAAAAACTACCAAATCATTATTAAAAATGTGATAGTTCGATAAACAATGCTTTCATCGATAAAATAATAAGACACTAAGAGTTCTTTTACTTCTGTAGTATATGACTTGAATTTACATTTATTTTTATTAAGTTCCATTCCATTTGTTTTTGTAGTGCACCATTCAAAAAATCAGTCAATACAGTGTTGTAAAAACAAGTATCCACTTCTCATTTTATTGATGAAGTCTGTAACGAATCGCTCGATGCTACATTACATTTCCCATATATCGGAAACGACAGCAGCAAACGATTATTATTTTTCGTTCGAATACTACCAGGGGCCTAGTCCCTGCTGAATAGTGCCATCAAGGGCGTAGTACCTGCTGATCTACTAGAGCTTAAAGCCTGCTGTGTTGAGTGCCGCCAGGGGCTTAGTAGCTGCGATACGAGGATACCAACACCGGGATCTAGAGATGCAGTGCGCGTGAAACAAGAAGACTTGAAAGAAACGCAGATCATCAGAAGTCGTATACACAATTCCAGGATTCCAGAAAAATTTGACCTCCAGAACCAGAATACCCGTGAATTATATCTAATTTGTTATAAGATTGAGAGTGTTTTAAATAAAGATTTTGCAATAAGGTTCTAAAAACCTGTTACTCTGAAGTTTTGTGTTTTCTTCTGAACAACTCCGGCAAGACCGACGAGTAAAACCTCGGCTGGAAAGCAAAAAGCACATCACAAGTAATAGAAAAGCTTAAAATTTTTTAAATATAGAATCTCCTAAGCAATAAATATTAAAAATAATAGGGGTTCAATATGACTCCCTTGTGGTACTCCGGACAATACATTAATTTTTTTTTTAGACACAAAATTTTTATGGTTAACTTAGGTACCTACTGCGTACGGTTCTTTAGACAGTAGTAAAGTAAAGTATCCGGCACAAGGTCATAATAATACACTATACAGGCTAAAAGTCAATAGTGGATTTTGGACTTGGACAACTTAAGTGGGTTAAAAGCCCACAAATCTATTTTGGATTTTTAACCCATTTCTGGTGGGCCAGAAATGCACAGGAAATTCTTGGGGACTTCTTGCCCATTGATTGTGGATTTCTGACTCACTTTGGTGATTTTAAAAATATTAATTTTACTATTATTAAAAACCATTTATTTTGCTTTTTTTAAGCTTAAGATGTGTCTTAAGTGTTTAATAGGAAATAATATTTGTTTGCCGTTCAAGGTTGATGTGCCCGACGCATTATCTTGAAAAACCAATAGATCGGGTGGCCCGATTCGCGGGTTAAAAAGATTTTAACTATTTTTTCATTGATCCACTTAGGGTATGCCCAGTCACCAGGCAGGCGCTAATGTCAACAGTTTTCAGCTATAAACAGTACCGTGAGTGTGATTTAAAAAAATTCCAGAAAATATTTGTTGAGTTATGATCCACTTGTCTAAAATTATGGAATATTGGTCACATTTTTGTGTACTTCTGGGTCATAAGGGTGGGTTAAGTCCACAATTGTTTTGTGGACTTGTAACCCACCCATCAAATAGATCAAAAGTCCATTGTGGGCTTTTGGCCTGTGGACTTATGAGCCTGTGTTAAAGTATCCACTCTGGAAACTCGTATCAACTCTATCAAATACTTTACTTAGATCAGAATAAAACACATCTGTTTGAAGAATACCTTGCATATTGGTATTTAATTAGTAAGTGATTAGTAAGTAATTGTTGGCAAAATCCAAAACAAAATATTAAATGTGTTTGCAAACTATGAGCTCAAAAAGCTTTGCCGAGCATGAAAGATTTGAAATTCCACGATAATTCTTGGCCTTATTTTTATTTTCACATTTGCACTTATAATAAACAAAGCCTTTCACAGATCAGGAAAAACACTGATGACAGCGACCAGCAAACAGTAAAATAAATAAGTGATTGCAGAACAAAAATTTAACGCTTACAAGTTTTAACAAATATGTAAACGAAATATTGTCGGGACCAATATGTACTTTTTCAAACGTCAAATATTTCACTATGCCCGCTTCAATCAGTCTTAACAATGCTATATCACAGTTTATTAGATTTTGAATTGTAAATATTATCAATATGTTCCATTGCACGAACTATAAGATTTGTATTATTTGTTAAAAGGCAATTTTTGGTTATTTTTGGTCCTACAAAAATGAAAAAAAAAAATGTGTCATGGGAGTGCCCAAAATATGATAGGTACCAATTCTAAAAAAGAAAATGTTTATCGATTTGACGGATAATTCCTTTTTCGGGGAATTGACAAATCTTCTAAGAGAATTTCTTGTCATGATAGATTGCCTCTCACATTGTACATTCGAATTGGTCAGAAAATTGCAGGTCCTTTCCATAGGTAGAACTATAATAAAGTCGGAAACTGCTGGAAGCAAATGCCAAAACCGAACGAAAAGTTACCTTCCAAAACGTCAAATGCACAAGTAACCTATAAGACTATAATAAAAGATACTCAATATAAAAAAAGTATACGCAAAATGGGTTTGGATGATGAAACAAACGAATATATGAGAATCTTCGCTACATACATCAATTTTCAGAAAGCCTTCAGTTCACTTACGCATAGAGTGTTCGGTGAACGCTTTTCACTTCCGAAAGCAAAAGTTAACCAAAAGTGGAGGAAACCAACAAATTCTCAATTATGGACACGTCTTATGAATATTCTTTGTATTCCTTTGGTTTTGTACGACCACTTAGGTACGTCACTTATCGACTATTACAAGAGGCCGATGGAAGGCATCAAGAATGGTTGAGAACTTTAAGTCACTCTGATTTTACACGAGGTATGGCGTCATATTGAAATTTGGTATTTTAAAACAAAAAATCGATGAACTATAGGTACATTATACTTATCAATTTCCTTTATTTATTTTATTTACTAGCTTAATACAAGCGAAACTTATATCTAAACACATTATTCTTAAAACTAAACTTAATAGAGAAAACTTAAATCTATGGTAGGTTTTTCGTTGTTTTTTTTTTTTGGGTTTTTTGTTTTTATTTATTTTTTGTTTCAATAATTTAATATTGAATTGGGCCCATAGGCCCACCCACCAGTTTTTTACAAAAAAAAAAAAGAACTAAAAAATTAATCTTAAAAATAAATGATAAAACAGGGGTGCCTTTGGATTATGAGGGGTGATTGTAGAGGGAGTTTCTGAGAGTGGATATGTTGGTGTGAAAGTTGAGGATTGTCGTTGAGTTATTTGCCAAATGCAACATTCTTGATATCGGCTCAAAGAATCCATAGTTAGTGCGGTGATAAGGGGGGCGGAAGAGTGGAGCAGATCTTAGGTTACTTGGGTTAGTATAGATCAGGATCTTTTCCAACAGAATAGGTGAATCAATAGTCCCTGTTAGGAGTTGGTGTACGAAGAGTATATCAGCGACTTCTCGACGTTTTTTAAGGGTTTGCAAATTGATCAATTTCAGTCGATCTTCATAGGGGGGCAAGATAAAGTTATCTAACCACGGAAGGCCACGAAGGGCGAACCGAACAAACCTACGTTGTACAGCTTCAATTCTAAGGGGGAGTGGGAGTTATGGAACGGTGACCAGACCTGGCTAGCATATTCGAGGAGGGGTCTAACAAAAGTTATGTAAAGGGATTTAGTAACATAGGGGTCAGAGAATTCTTTAGACCACCGTTTTATAAAGCCAAGAGAGGAATTGGCCTTGTTAATTATTTGATCAAAATGAGAGCGGAAGTTAAGCTCGTTATCACATATAACTCCAAGGTCTCGGATGGAGTGAACGATTCCTTTTAATTCACATAGGTCCACATAATTCTCAATGTTTAATTTTAAACAATTGGTTTGTTAAATATAAAGCTTCAATATTATTATCAATATTATCAATCGATAACTGACAATTTTCTTAAAGAAAAAACAATTTTTTTCATTAAATCTTTATTTGTCGAAAACAGTATAACATTTTCACGTCATATTTACAATACAGCCTCACATTTTAATTTCTTGACTATTTCCTTAGCTTCGGTTGGTACATATTTTCCATTGTTATTTTTTGGAACTTCGTCAACAAAATACACTCCACCATAAAGCCATTTATGTTTGGGCATTTTCATTTCAACATACTTTTCAATTTCTTCTCTGCTTATGTCTCGTCCGGGCTGCTTTTTAATCAAAGCTGTTGGAAGATCACCAAGTTTTTCTCTTCGAGTTCCAAAAACACACACTTCTGCTACACCACTTAACTCCATGATACAATCCTCAATTTTTTGTGGTGAATAATCACATCCCATACACTGAATTATATGTTTTTTTCTATCAACAAGAAAAAGATCACCATCTTCGTCAAAGAATCCAACATCACCCGTATGAAACCATCCATCTTTATCGAACATTTTCTCAGTTGCTTCGGGATTATTAATATAGCCTCGCCATTTTGATTCATTTTTAACGAAAATCTCTCCACTTTCTCCAATTCCTAAATTTCGAACTTGATCATCATCAACTATCCTGATTTTAATGCCTTCGAATAATTGTCCAACTGATTGGGGTTTCACCGAACTTATTGTACTCGATATCGCTCCAAATTCAGTACCACCATAATAATTGACAATTGAACCACATTTAATTAAATTTTGCATCTTAACAAACATTGGATGAGAAATATTACCCCCAATTATTAGAAATTGCCTTAAGCTCGAACAATCACATAATTCAGCTTCACCACTTTTAACAAATTGTGATAGGTATGAGCCTGTCATAATATAATAGTTAATTTTGTATTTTTCAATTATCTGTCGCAGTTTTTGCGGAGAATATGGTTCCGTAGTGCAGATTCTTGTTGTAGATGATACAATGTTGCACACAAAAAAGGCCAAGCCTGAAATCCAGTCAAGATTGCTGAATGTGAAGATAATAGAACCAGCTTCAAATGGCCTTAAAATTAACAAAAAAAAAATATTTACAATTTTAAAAATGCATCAAATACTATTTCTGCTCCAAAAACTAAAAAAATAACTTCAAAAAATTAAAGCTAGTCTTTGTTTCGATAGAACTGAACCTCTTCCTTTATAAAAAGTAAGAATATTTCAACTAAACTAAGTCATTCTTTCATAAACTTGGTATTGGTTTATCTTACTTTAAGAATTCCATGGCACGTAAGTGGGAAACACAAATTCCCTTAGGCAGTCCTGTTGTACCGGAAGAACATAATATCGCAACAGTGTCGAATTCATCATTTGAACAATCTCTAGGGCTGTTAAAGAAGTCAAATTAATGAGTGTTTTTTTTTTTTTTTTTAAGAAATTCTAATAAACATACCAAAACGTGTCTTCTTTGCCTGTAGCTTTCATTAAATCATACACGCTAGGAACACCTTCTATGCGACCGTTTATTGTATAAATTTTCGCTTTAAGATTAATATCCTTACAAGCAGCGACTATCGCCTCGTAGTTTTCAGCATCACAAAACAAAATTTCCGGCCTAGTGAGACCAATCATTCGGACAATAGCACCTTAAAATAAATAGTTTAGTCTTCTAAACCCAAAAACCTTAGTTATTTTTATGTTCTAATTGATGCGAACTTTTATGACGTATATACTGAGGATTTATTGCATGAAAAACGGTGCCATTTAATAAACAGGCATACACAACTGGAGCTTGATATGTAGAAGAAGTGGCCATCATTCCAATCATGCCTTGGGCTGTGTTCAAATTTTGAGCAATCCTTATGCTGATTTTAAGCATTTCAGCATTTGTCAGAATTGTTCCATCGGAATCAGAAATCTACAAATCATAAATATAATTATAATAAAATTATTTGTATTTTTAAAATAATTTTTTACCTGGCAAATAGTTTCAGGATTTGCCTTCATTTGATTAAAAAACACCTGACCAACTGATAATCCTGAATATTTGAATGGTTTTTTATTTTGGCCAGTCCAAATTCTTTCTGTAGAATTATAGAATGTTTTGTGGGTAGTCATTTTGCGTGGTTCTGTGTCAGAAGAATATTCTCTATAATTTGGGTGATATTTTGTGAATGCTTAGATTATTTTATTCAAACCCTTTTTATAACGGTGTTTTAGTTGAGCTTGTGTTTATTCAGCTTGGGTAGCTGGAATAATATTTGAACAATTGTAAAAAAGAATTCAGTATGCTCTTACACTATACCTACCTTGAAAGCATATGGAAACAGTTCTTCTAAAAATAATAATCTTTTACCTATGTACATTAGGGTGGTAATTAAAATAAAGTTTATCTTGAATGGGTAAAATGAAGAAAAAATAATTTTTCAGATTTTTATTTTCATCCCCTACTGGCGTTGTAAGCGGTAATAATTTATTAAGCTAGGTATGTTTGAATTGAATTCAGAGTGATTCCCGTAGAATATCATAAAAAGCTAGGGGATAGTAAGTTGAAACGAGACAAAAAAAAATTGTAAAATTGTAGGGGAGGGGTAGCATTTTTTCCCGTTTAGACAAGAGGACAGTTTTCTACAAAAAAATTACGAAGGTACAATGGATAAAAATTTATTAAAAATCAACGTAAAAACTTAGAAAATTATGTGGTATCTACATTTTTTAAAAGTAAAAAATCCATCCTAATATTTGTTTTTTAAATTTAGTTTTTTTTTTTTATTTTATTTGTATTTTGTGCCATAAATATTTTCAACTTTAATTTTTTCTTTGTCCTAGCTTTTTCGAATTCATTCATTTTAATATACCTAGCTTAATAAATTATAACCGCTTACAACGCCAGTCGGGGATGAAAATAAAAGTCTGAAAAAAATAGGGATTATTTTTCTCTGTTTGGAAATGATTTGGACTCATCCAAGATGAATTTTTTTGAGCGATACAATAACGACCACCCTAATGTACATTTATTTTATTTTTACCTGCGATATATACATCATTAATATTATATGTATAACAAGTTATGGATTCATAAAAAAATCGAATTTCGGATTTTGATCAAACTTGTTGATTTGTTGAAATAACGGTAGCTGCCACATAATTTTATTTTTCTAAAAATATGTTAATTTTTTGTTTTAATTAGAACACACTACAAATATTAAGGTTTTTTTCCGTTGTTTACATAAGACATTTTAATTTATGTGTTATATCTATTATAAATGTCTTCAGAACACACTCTCTTTTTTATATTCAAAGCCCGTAACCAATTTATAGATATGAACGTCAATGCCGAAAAATATGCGTAAGATCAATTTTAATTTTGTTGTTCAAATATTAATTCAGTTGCATATAAGTGCTGAATATTTTTTTTTTTAATGAAACAACACCATCTTTTTTTAGACTGTAGATATAGCTATTTCACGACTACTGTCAGAGTCTGATGATGTCAGAGTTTTGTATGTTCATTTTAATTAATTGAAAAAATCTATTTGTCTCGACTGAGTCAAAAGCTGAGAGAACAAGCTTCTTCAAAGCAATACACTACACACTATACATATACGTACTGCGCTAACTAAGTCACATGATCTGATAAGGTTGCTCATTTTTAGCAATAAGTACAAATAAAAATAAATAAAACAAAAAAAAACATTTAATTTTGGATAAAACGAAACAAAAAAAAAAAAACATAACATAACATAACAATTCAATTCATGGTATTTGACATGTCTCACTGTTTGACTTTGGAATCTGTCTCAGTGTTTGATTTTTAATATTTTTATATATATAGAAAAAAAATTTGAATAAAAAATGACAAAGCTACATCAGATTTTTTTTTGTATAATAAAAGAACACATACTAACCAAATAAGAAAAAAAAAAAGGTTCACTAAACTGATTATTTGATGTTTCTAAAAAAATTTCAAAAACACAACAAAAACCACTTTTGCACTTTTTTAAGCCCTTTTACTCACTGAGAACACATCCGCAACTTGTTTTAGCTCTGAATAGAATTAAAAGTTGAAGAATGGAAAACAAGGTTACAATCAATGGTGACTTATTAGTATGTTTTTATGACCTCTGTAAATTATTATATTTGTTTTACGGGCTACAGGTCAGTTTTTTTTTCCAATTAAATGAAAAACAAAATGTTGTTTAAAACGACGTTTCGTTCATGATTATGAACATCATCAGGTTTTATTTTCTATGAACACAATATAAGAAAAATGATGGATATTGGATATTGAGTTAAACAAATTTCAAAAATGATTTTGCAAAAAAAAAAAAATTATAAAAATAACTATTTAATATTGTAACTGGCTTACTTTGTCTGTTTTTTGTGGTGAACATTTAAATTGTACATATATACATATACTTGAAATAAATATACATTAATATTGCACTTTTTTAAACATTCATATTACATTATACATATATATTGCACTTAAATTAAGAAAACAAAGTTACATTTTACTTGCACACAATACTATACTTTACATTTTAACAAATTAACTGATTAGAAGAAGAGAACAAAAGCATCAATATGAAAGAATATATATATAAAATAAGATTAAAAGCTCATCTATGCATTAAGCGGGTGTTACGGGGGTCTGGGTTGGCTTTTCTTTTTGGTTCTTTCGATTAGGTACCTGTAGTGGGGGCTCACATTGTCAAGATCTGTTTTTCTATTCATTGTATTGTTCGTGTTTATAATGTGCAATGTTTCGATTGTCATCCTTTTGTTGAAATGTTGTTCTCTCTGTATTATTTTTGCCTCTTCAAAATTTGGTTTGTGATTGTTGTTTATGCAATGTGTTGCCAATGCTGTTTTTTGTGCTGAATTGGATTTTAAATCTGATTTGTGTCCTGATATTCTGTTTTTCAATTTTTGTTTTGTAGTTCCCACGTAGACTTGTTCACATGACTCATCTCTTTTGCCGTTACATTCGATTTTGTAAATAACGTTTGAATCCTCCATCGTGTCTACTTTTGTTTTAAGTTTGCTGAAAACCTGACCTAATCTGTTAGTGGAACTCATTGCTATGTTGTATTTGCCTTTGTCAATGAGGCCGGATTGTTTGAACCTATCCGCTATGTGTTTAACGTAGATAAAAGATTTATATTTCATCAAAGGTGGTGGTTCAGATATATCAGCATGATTATTTCGTGGTTTAAAATTTCTGATTAAAGTATGTATTATATTCGTTGGGAAACTATTGGCTCTAAGTATGTTTTTAAGTATATTTTTGTTTTTTGCATGAAATTCGCAATCGCTTATGGTAAGGACTCTGTTGACAAGGTTTTGTGCAGTGTTAAAAATCGTTTGTTTTGGATGTTGTGACATGAAATTTATGATTCTGCCTGAAGATGTGGGTTTTTGATACCAATCTATTTCTAGCCTATTCTGGTTTCTTATAACTAACGTATCCAGGTACGATAGCTTTTGATTTTTCTCTTTTTCAAGTGTAAATTGAAGTTTTTTGTGATAACTATTTAAGGCTTTTAGAGTTGAGTCTATTTCAGAAATTTTAACTATTGCAAACAGATCGTCAACGTATTTTGTTAAGATCTTCGGTTTTTGAGTTAATTTATTCAAAGAAACATCAAGTAACTCTTCCAATGTTTCTTTGAATAAATTAACTCAAAAACCGAAGATCTTAACAAAATACGTTGACGATCTGTTTGCAATAGTTAAAATTTCTGAAATAGACTCAACTCTAAAAGCCTTAAATAGTTATCACAAAAAACTTCAATTTACACTTGAAAAAGAGAAAAATCAAAAGCTATCGTACCTGGATACGTTAGTTATAAGAAACCAGAATAGGCTAGAAATAGATTGGTATCAAAAACCCACATCTTCAGGCAGAATCATAAATTTCATGTCACAACATCCAAAACAAACGATTTTTAACACTGCACAAAACCTTGTCAACAGAGTCCTTACCATAAGCGATTGCGAATTTCATGCAAAAAACAAAAATATACTTAAAAACATACTTAGAGCCAATAGTTTCCCAACGAATATAATACATACTTTAATCAGAAATTTTAAACCACGAAATAATCATGCTGATATATCTGAACCACCACCTTTGATGAAATATAAATCTTTTATCTACGTTAAACACATAGCGGATAGGTTCAAACAATCCGGCCTCATTGACAAAGGCAAATACAACATAGCAATGAGTTCCACTAACAGATTAGGTCAGGTTTTCAGCAAACTTAAAACAAAAGTAGACACGATGGAGGATTCAAACGTTATTTACAAAATCGAATGTAACGGCAAAAGAGATGAGTCATGTGAACAAGTCTACGTGGGAACTACAAAACAAAAATTGAAAAACAGAATATCAGGACACAAATCAGATTTAAAATCCAATTCAGCACAAAAAACAGCATTGGCAACACATTGCATAAACAACAATCACAAACCAAATTTTGAAGAGGCAAAAATAATACAGAGAGAACAACATTTCAACAAAAGGATGACAATCGAAACATTGCACATTATAAACACGAACAATACAATGAATAGAAAAACAGATCTTGACAATGTGAGCCCCCACTACAGGTACCTAATCGAAAGAACCAAAAAGAAAAGCCAACCCAGACCCCCGTAACACCCGCTTAATGCATAGATGAGCTTTTAATCTTATTTTATATATATATTCTTTCATATTGATGCTTTTGTTCTCTTCTTCTAATCAGTTAATTTGTTAAAATGTAAAGTATAGTATTGTGTGCAAGTAAAATGTAACTTTGTTTTCTTAATTTAAGTGCAATATATATGTATAATGTAATATGAATGTTTAAAAAAGTGCAATATTAATGTATATTTATTTCAAGTATATGTATATATGTACAATTTAAATGTTCACCACAAAAAACAGACAAAGTAAGCCAGTTACAATATTAAATAGTTATTTTTATAATTTTTTTTTTTTTTGCAAAATCATTTTTGAAATTTGTTTAACTCAATATCCAATATCCATCATTTTTCTTATATTGTGTTCATAGAAAATAAAACCTGATGATGTTCATAATCATGAACGAAACGTCGTTTTAAACAACATTTTGTTTTTCATTTAATTGGAAAAAAAACTGACCTGTAGCCCGTAAAACAAATATAATCAATGGTGACTGCTATAGAACCATGTTTATTGACTTTTTCGTTCATCAATTGAACAACCATGACAACCAGATGGCGCAACATGTCACACAGCTCGTGCCATAATCGATTTATTGAAGGAAACGTTTGGTAACCGCATAGTTTCACGTTACGGACCCGTGAATTGGCCTCCAAGATCGTGCGATTTAACGCCGCTCTACTATTTTCTGTGGGCATATGTTAAGTCGCTATTCTACGCCGATAAGCCCGAATCGATTGACCACTTGGAGGAAACATTAGCCGCGTTATCGCCGATATACGGCCACAAATGTTGAAAAAAGTCATCGAAAATTGGACCTCCAGATTAGACTACGTCCAGAAATCATAATTAAATTATAATGCCAGAAGATTATCTTTTGAATAAAGTAAATTTCATGTCAATTTAAAAAAATCATCTTTGTTTTATTCCATTTCAAAATTCTATACCTCTTAAAAAAAACACCCTTTATAAAGTTCTTGTGCAAAAATTTTCATTAAAATTGGTTCAACAGATAATGAGATAGTCGAAAATCAAAAAAAAGGTTATAAATGAGAGGTACCATTTTTAGACGACAGATACATTTTTTTTCCGAATAATATGGTAGATTCTTCTGATATGAGTTCACACAAAAATTGTAATCAAAATCGTAGTTTTTGAGAAAAATGAGATTTTCAATACTGGTTCTTAAACATTTGTATAGGAAGTACTGTTATTTTTGGTTATAAGGAGAAATTGTACTTAAAATCTAATAGATAATGTCAAAAAACTGCTGGCTGCTTAGTTTAATAAAAATCGACCAAATCGTTTTTGAATTATTAAGTTCTAAAAAAAACATTTTGAAACTATGAAAATATTTTTTTGGAAAATTTTGATACTTACACAATATTTTTAAAATTATTTTAAACATTAAATAAAATCGAAAATCAAAAAAATGGTTCTATGGGAGGGAGATACCATTTATAACCATTTTTCGTAAATTTTTTCTCTAAAATGGTAGCCTTTTTGTAAAAAAAAATTATTGAATTAAAAAAAAAAAAATGGGAGCACGTTTTTGATAAAAATAAGATTTTTAATTTTTGCTAAAAAAAATTGTTATTTTTGACATTTGAATTTTTTTTAAATCGCAGTATCTTCTAAGGAATTTTGTGCTCATAGTAAAGCAACTGTCATATCTATTTTGTAGTGAATCCCGTTACCTAGAAACTTTACATAAACTTTTCTATGATAGCTTCCATTGTTTAAGAATAAATACGAAAAAGTGATATTTTCGACATTTTAACCTTAAACAATTATTTGGGAGATTTTGTATTCATTAGGACTTTTTACAATTAATATCAAATCCAAGTTTGTATTAAAGTTCAGTTTTTTACCTTGAAGTTTCCATATACAAATTAAAATTACAACTGAAGTAATATAAGCTTCGTAAATCCGCCATGTCTCTCCACTGAAGTTTATCGTTGGCAAAGCACCATACATTTTAGATGCTATAATATCGTAGTTTTTTTTTTTTTTTTAATACGTTTCAGAAGCTGTGAAATAAACGGGCCTTACAACACTATAAGAACTCACATTTTAATTTATCTGCTTGCTCAATTACTTTGGAGAAATTTAAAGAAATTATAAACATTATAAATTATCCAACTGTAACAAATCTGCCGTTGGCTTCGTTATATAAACTTATCTTTATTTTTCTATGACAAATCATAAACATTTAAATTTTAAAAATAAAATACAAATACAAATAAAACCAAAAATAAAAATAATCAAAATAAAGTGCCATCATTTCGTTTAAATCTCCTCTCTTTGAAGAAGACAAACAAGTAATATTCGCAGATAATCTTAGATCGTAGAAGATATTTTCTTAGAAATTTGCATAAATCTGTCTGTAAAATTTTGTATTATCCCCAACACTATACCTAACCTACTTATTTATACCTACTCCTTTTCGTCTATATTTTTGTATATGAATATTTCTTCGAGTTTTAAGGAGCTATTTTTGGTTAACCTTTGGATAACAAAATGTATTGCCAGCATGTATAAATGTATATACGTTTAATAGTCGACAAGAAGAAAATACAAAATTCCTTGGCATCGTCTTTTGTTTAAATCAAAAACTGGAGTCTGGCAAAGAACGAGAGTTCGAAGGAAGGATAAGGACAGGCATTAAGAATATAAATTGCCCAGAGTACTTCTTCTAGGCACATTTTTGGTCTGTGATGGAAAACCCTTTGCATCTTGAAAAGTTTAACTCATAAAGATTAAGCCAAGGACGAGCAGGCGCTGGCTTAACACCAAAGAGATGGTTTTCTCTTTTGTGGGTTTCTGTATTCTGTCTACGCCTGAGGATATTATTTTGTTTGCCGCATCATACAAGTATTTAAACATTCCACCACATCGTATGGTTAATGTGTGAATCTACATATGTAGGCAGAAGAAGATATAAATGGAATGTCATTAATTGATACAGCGCAACGAGTGTATTTATTACAAATGTGTTGGAATTTTCTAATATTTAATCTGCAGGTATAATTTATTTCAAATATTTGTATTATGTGTGGTTTTCTTTTCTTAAATTTTTGTTTAAAAAAAGAAATGCAGCTTTTTTTACTTTAGAAAATTGTCACAACTAAATTCATCATATTTTATTATTATTATTAAATTCTTATAATGAGAAAATAAAATTATCAATTTTTACATTTGTATTTTATTTATATTTTAATGTATGCTTTAACCGGGCGCCATTTACTTTGAGACGGTAGTTAGGACGGTGGTATGTTTTTTATAGAGATCTCTAATTAGAAAATAGACAGGTTCAATTATTGTTAATTCTACTGAATCAAATATCTACCATTTGAAAGAATTATACCAAAATAATTTTATTTCCTGAACAAATGAGACTCTTTAATCGAATATCGTAAGATAAGTCTTACTATAGTAAAGTTTGTTTTATATGAACTTATGAGTTCTTTCGATTGCCAAATATTGGACGGAAGATGGGATGCAGATATCTTGGTGAATATACATTTTTATGGAGACGTAAATAATAATCAAATGAAAGTTGGCAAGATTTCAGAATTGATTTCCGTATAGGATCTCAGATAAAATATGTATTATGACATTTGGAAATTAATTTTAAGTGTCAGTTGATGGAAATAGCATGTCTATAATATTATGTACAAATGAATTTAATCTCCTTTTAAATTATTGTGGCATAAAAAAAAATGAGACTTGACGGACAGTAACCTTGCACTCATCACATACACCCAATTGACTAGTATTCAAAATTGAAGCTAACATTAATATTGAGCAAATCAAAGACATTATAAGAACTACACAAAATGAATCAACTTAGGCTAAATACATTTTGGAGGTGCGCGCAGAGCGGAGATGCGAGAGTCGGGGAGAGCGTCGATGAAAGTGGGAGTTGATCAAAGTGTAGGCATCACATACTGAAGCGTTGATTTTCGATTATGCTTTGCTTAAAATAGGTACTTATATTGCCTGATGAGCCCAAGTTACTATTTCTGAGACCTAAATAGGAGCTCTTTTAAATGGAAGATGTTGTACATATATTTTTTTTAATACCTACATATTTCATTATAAATTTCAATTATAAAAATTCATCGGGACAAAACCTTTTCCGGAAGGTCTAATATTGAAGAAAATAAATATTAAGCTCTTGAAAACTATTGAGTTTTAATATATTTGTATTTAATTCAATTTTATTAAATATTAAAGTTAATTTTTACAAATTATGTAGGTTAGTTTTAATAATATACTAATTATAATTAATTATAATGAAACATATGTAAGTGGCAAGATATGAATTGATTAAGATAATTGACTAGCAAAGAATGAATGATGAATGATGTAAAAAGTCTCTTTTTCCTAAGGTCAAACATTGGCTCGTTCGCGTTCTTGATGGCCGAGAGATCGGAATATTATTTGGCTTGGTCACAAAAAAAACTATGCATACCTTAACCCATTAAATTTTTGTAATTTAATTCATTTTTTTATAATTATTTAAATTAATTTACGTTTAAATATCTCTGTCTATGTATATGTATGTTAATTTTTTTCATTAAACTGTACTTCGATAAGAGCGAAGAAAACAAAATTGTTTTGAACGCTTCGCACTGCTCGTTTTTAGCAGCGCATCTATCTCGTTGCTAAACTCCTCAGTATGAAAGCTTTCATAAGAAAATATTTGTTTGTTTTCGTTGCTCCAATCTGCTCTCCTCTCGCATCGCTGCTCTGCTTGCAGCTCCAGTATGTGTTCAGCCTTAGGAAAATCAAAATTAAAAATTAAATTAAGCAAAAGCGTTTCAATATAAAGATTGAATGAAGCTGAGGAATAAGTCATTTGCATTTCTTTAACTGCAAATAATTTTATGTCTAAATGCAATTTTCATTTCTGTAAGAGGTTTATCCCAATTCAACAAAATTAATAGGGGGATTCATGCAACGTCGTAAAACACTAGATAAGTTTATCTTTTGGATAAATTTATCTTTTAGTAAATGAACTGTCAAATTTTGTATAGGAAATGGTTTACGAAAATTGGATAAAATTATCTAAGGATTTTGTTGCGGAAACTTATACAAATTTATTTAGACGTCATTGTGACTTTTAACGTGACGTTTAATAAACAGCTGATTCAATTACGCAGCATTTATTCAAATTAATAAAACAATTGGTAAACTTATCTCGTTGCATGAATACCCTTAATATAACATTTATAACATTACGCTTACTTAAATATCTCGAAATAAGATCTTCAAAGAGTCATAATTATACAGACATTCAATTTATGAAGATTTTCTCAAAAGTCAAGTGCTCGAAAACAAAAAGTAAATATATGTAGGTACATATATGCAAAAGCATTTTTTTGATGACGGCGCGAGTAACATGTGCATCGTCGGACCCGAACGAAGACCCAAGCGTTGGTATATTCAAGGAACCACTTGAGCCCAAACAAGAGACGACACTCAAGTTCTAAATATAAACAGAACACAACGGAAAAACACCAAGAAGACGACGCTCAACAACATAAGAAAATAACTAGAAAAACAGTGTCCAAAATGGCCGATAAGCGTCACCAGATAATCCACTTTACATCCCAGATGCAATACCTAGATGTTACCTGGATGCAAGAACACACTTTACTTCAAGTCACACCACCAGCACAAGAAGGTCGAACTCTCCCTCAATTGTTAAGCGTTCAATTAAATAAAGACGTATTCTAAATGCTTTTTAAAAAAAAAGGTGTTTTATTTAATAAAACTTATTTCGCGCCGTTTGCTAAAATCACATGTTTGATAAATTTATTTTCGGCGCAACTCTGCATTAAAAAAAATTTGGTTGACGACAAAAATATTGAAACTTTTTTTTTTTAACGTCTCTGCATTTCATCTCAATCCTGTTGCATGGTGAAGAAGGATGACTAAGAAAGGTACATATACATTTTTAAACAAATTCTATTTTATTAAATCCTTCAACGAGCACAAATTTTTGTTTTGTTTTTACCACTGCTGAACGTCGAAGTGAGTGGATTATGTTATTCCAATGTGAAAATAGTCATAGAGCTTGTTCGTAATGCCGGCTTTTCACGATATGATATTTGCCGTGCGGCAAAGCCTTGCGGCGTAACTGCTTGAACACAATAGAATGCTGCAACTGGAACTGGAGCTGGAGTTGCGACAGCTGTGAAAAAGTATCGTACGTGCTATTTTTACGTGCCCATAATGCAGCTTTACAGCTTTTTGTATATTTTAAAGAAAAAAACAAGACGGGCTTATTTTTCACTTTTTTTATTTCTGATATTTTTCGCGAAATAAATAAGCACACAAAGCTTCAATATTTTTTTCGGGCTCATTTTTTCGCCCTACAAATTGAAACGTCGAAAATGCTGTATGTGAAAAGTTGGTCAACTCTTGCAGCACCGGCTGCAGCAGGTTTTTCAAAAAATTTATTTTTTATATTTGTAAAATGTATCTTCGGGCTTTTTTTGGTCAATTTATTGAATTAAGCAATTAAAAACAAATACATACATTTTTTCCCGACGTTCCGCTGGATTTCCTCAGCATCTTCACCAGACGAATATACCAAAGCGGCAATTTCTGAAGATATTAAAATTCTGTCTAAAAGACAACAACTACATATTTTGAATTCGACAAGGTTTTCTACCATCAAACATTTGGCATGCGCCGGTGGGGAACCACCACTCACCAACAATTGTGGACATAGTTCTGGACGACCTACTTGACAACGTATTCGGCGAATTAAAAAAAGAGAGCATTGAAATTAAGTTTATTGCAAAATTTTACAAATTTAAATATTAAAAAATTGGTCACAAATTTAAATCTATAATTTTTTATATATAAAATGTTGAATATATTTTTAAGAAGAAAAAATTGGTACGCCAATTTTTAGTACTTATTTATGCGGTGTTTAAAAATTAATTTTGAAAAAGAATCATCCATCCATTTTCGAAATATCAAAATTTCAAAAAATTATTTTTATAAAAATCAAAAATTTGATTTTTTCAAAATTTGTATATGCAATATTATTCAAAATTATTAGTAGCTTTTGCGTAAAAAATTTCATTAAAATTGTTCCATAGATAATGAGATAGTCGTAACCCCAAAAAATGGTTCTATGAGAGGTATCATTTTTAAACGATAGATAAATTTTGTTTCCAATAATAATATGGTAGATTGTTTTTATATTAGTTCACACAAAAATTTTAATCAAAATCGTAGGGTTCAGAGAACCCGCCAAACAAATATTTACCTCCACAACATCTCGATGTATAATGCGAATTTTGGGCTGGAGGCTTTATTCACTTTCCGAAAATGTCACTGATCAAGCAGTGACTCTTATTGGTTGTCGATGATATCATTGTAAGATAGTCATGGAAAATTTTGACAAAAAAAGTACATATGGGCCATCAAAGACGTGGAGGTCATATGTCCGATGTGCTATTCCATACAAAACCCTATCCTGTGTACCTACTTTATGATTCAATAGAAATAATTAATAAGTAAAAACTATTTAAATCACATCTTACTTACATTTTGGGACACCATTTAAATTTACAGAATTTCAAAGTGGATTGAACTTTATACGCCAAATCGAAGTCTGTGAAATTGGAAGAGCAACTTATATTATGAACGTATGCAGATAACCTAGTCGGAGTTAATTATTTTTTTGTTAGTATACATTTTTAGTACGTAATGCGTCATCGGAGTGCCAAGCCGCCGAAAGATCCGTGGGTTGAACCCTAGCCTTTGCCACCAAAAAAAAAACATAAATGCTTTTTGCTCGAGGAATTGACAAATCCTATTTTATGTCGTAAAAAAATGACTCACCTTAGTCGTTATAGGATTTGGCAGAAAATTTGTAGGTAACCTACTAACCATATTCCTGCTGATAACACGCACAAAAGAAAATTTGAGAATCGTAAGTCACTATAGAGGAGGCCGCGGTTATCCACGAGCTATGGCTCGTGTACCAAATTAATTTTTTTACCCACATTAAAAAAGTTATGACTAGATGAAAATATACCTACTTATTTTTTACATCCTATGAAAAATTTTACAACAAAGGAATGAATAATAAAGATTAGCGTAGTTAATTTTAAAAGCAAAAATTTATACCACTTTTTTATTTGTCTTTTTTTTTTTTTTTATTTGACAATAAACAAGAAAATTTAAATTAATAGTTCCACTATCATTCACTAGTAGAATTTTCGTTTAAAATTCAAGGACCACAACTTTGGTGCGAAAGCCAACAACTCGTCCCCACAAAAGCAATTACAAAATAATTCAGTCCTGTTGACGTTGGGACTGGGAGTGGATCCTTTTTCCTATCATCGTTGTCAAAGTTGGTGTGAATTTACAGCCCCTTTTTCAGCTTTACTTACTCTTGGGAAATTCAATACGAAACCCTTTAATTTAACGTCCTTTTCTTTGTGTTGTCAGAGAGAATTTACAACTCCCTACTGACTATTTGGTAATACTAGACGAGACATCCTACTTCATGGTTGACTGTGTGGGTTCGGTTGTGGAAATAAGTATTAAAACATCCTTACCGCAGACAACATAACACAAGAGCAACAAATTAAATACGAAAAATGTCTTTCAGCAGAAAAAGACTTTCAATATATATATATTTTTTTAAGGACTGCAAATGATATCGTTAAATTTGTCTTGGATTGAATCCATTCTTTATTCGAGTATACCTAACCTATATATGTGTGTATATCAGTATATGGCAATCGCTCAAGTTATTCTTCTAGCTACTGTTGAAAGTAAGTAAATAGTAAAGTTGTTGATGGTTGTGCACCTTGTCTGAAGAGTCAATTAAATTCCATTCCGTGATTTTGCTCACATCACTGCATACATATATCTAAAGCTTGCTGAGCAAACAGAAATGATTTATAGGATTTTTTTTGCCCACGTCTTGTTTCTTCATTCTTCAATGACTTCTTCGAACAAATAGCCAATAAAAATATTTGCTTCATCAGTTGTTTCTCTTTTTTTCCAATTTCAAATGCTGTAAGACTAAACTATGAAACCTTTCTGAAGACATGCCTGAGTGGTCATAGAAATAATAAAAAAGAATTTCCGATGTCACTTTCGTGTTGTTCTTTGGGAAAAATAAAATCCACTCGGCTTAGTTCATTTGCAATACACTTGGCAATGCAAAAACTCTTATTGAAGTAAGGGTAATGGAGGACGATTTTAAAATTATATTAAAATTTTAAATAGGTATTTCTTTTTCTGCATCCGTGCTGTGATTGTAGATATAGCTCATATAGCTAAAGCTGCAATAACAGATAATTTCTAAAATTTTTCTTAAAGGCAAAGGAGTGTATCCAGTCCGGAATCCTTCCCAAGCAACAAAATTAGAGCGAAGCTGGACATTCGTTAAAATTTCATTATAATATTTATTCAGTTAGAATTACTCACATAAGGCCAAACTCCTAAGCACAATATTTGCAAAGCAAAACACATGCAAAATTGCAAAGCAAGTGCAAAAAGCTAGTTGAAATGCCAAAAGCATATGCCGTATCGTTACAAATATTTTTTTTTTAATTTCTGATTATTAGTTGTATAAAGTTCTTGATCAATTGTTCCACCACAACACTATTTTTTACAAAAGAAAGATGTAAAAAAAAAACATTATTTACGAATTTTTCCCGAGAAAAATAGAAGTGAATAGAATTTTTCACAAGAACTTCACCCCTCCCATGGGTTCGGTTTTTCAAAGTTCTAAAAATTGTATAACAAGTTATGTTGTTATTGAGTCTTTTAATAAATTTGAATTACTTTTTTCCAATTTTTTTCACTCATTTTGCTTTGAAAACAAATAAATAAATCACCGACACTCCAAAAATTGAACAAATTCAAATGCAAGTAAAGTGCGCAATTAGATATTTTTGAAATTTTCACAAAATACATTTGCGCAAGAAAAAACCTACTCTTCGTTCGGTTAAAGTTCTTGTATTATTCGATTTAATTTAATGTATTATTCGATAAAATTTTAAATCATCAAATAAGCAGGTAATTCCGCTTCGTTTGACATCTCATTTGTCAAAATTGATGTAGTTTGAAAGTCGGAAAAGGGATCCAGACTCTAGAAATAATACATTATGATGATGATAACTTACAGGTTGTTTTATATTATACGAAATCTATGAAAAGGTCCAGTCGGATGTCGGAACACATTCGGTGAAACTTGTCCAAAAGAGCCTTGAACAGGTGAACTGACAGGAATCCTAGTATAAAATAGCAATTGCTGACACAGTTGTTCAATAGGATCGTAAGCATGACTTGGGGAAACTCCCTTTCGATATTTTGTAGTTGGAAATATATTTGGATTGGTGAATCTTTCAGTCAGCTGTTCAGTTCAGCGTCTATCTGCTGGTCTGCTCTATTGTTGACTCTAAGAATACAGAATCACTGGGTAGTATTACTCGAAATTTTCTTCTTTTTTTTAATAATTCGACTCGGATTCCTACTGCCTGCACACAATGGATACGGAGCTTCAACTGGAAGTGCAGCTGGAATAGCTGTCAAAATATTCGATACCAACAAATTCAATATTACGAACACAACACAACACAACGCAACTGCAGTCCGTACTGCAGACGGCGCTGCAAGAGATGACCATTTTGACGTTTCAATTTGTATGAAGAAAAAAAGAGCCAGAATAAAATATTTAAATGTTTTGTGATTATTTGTTTCGCGAAAAATATTATTAGTTAAAAGAAAATTATAAAAAAAAGTGAATAATTTTTTTTTTCTTTAAAATATACAAAATGCTGTACAGTTGCATTGTGGGCACATCAAAATTAGCACGTATATGACACTTTTTTCACAGCTGTAGCATGTCCAATTCCAGTTCCAGTTGCAGCATTTTATTGTGTTCAGGCAGTTAATCAGCTGTCTCACTCTCACTTATGTAATTTTGTACCTCGAAAACGATTTTGGTAAAGTTGGATGAAACCAGGAAGAAATACAACCATAATAGTTTTCTTGGGAATGTTGACACCGGTTAGGTTGTGCTCAAATTCCTTAACTAACGACAACGAGTTCACTAAAATGTTTCCAGCGTGCCTCGAGTGCGTCGGCAGGTTTCATACTACAGTGGGTGTTGGGCATTGAAATCGAATTTCATCTTGGGAAGAAAAAAAATCTTCGAAGAGTATTTTATTAAAAATTTCCTCTCACCTTTTCTCGCTTGGATTCAAAGGAAAATTGTAGGTCCCTTACATTCCTGCATGTACATATTTACATGTGCGTCTTCAAATATAGTAGCTATATTTGCAAATCTCACTCAGATAGAAAATGGACATCAGACCCTAATAAGACTTAGTAGGTTCTGGATCTATCATTTATGTAATACTTTTGCTGGTGAGTTTGGAGATTGTAGCTCATCTTTAAAAATGACTCACACCAAATAAACCTTCGTGTTTTACCCTAAATTAATCAAAGGATTGGGACATTATGTATATTTTTTCGGATCAATTGACCTAACATGATGTATCTATAAAAAGATATCTAAATTCAAATAATATGTGCTTGTGACAATAACAAACTCTTGGGAAATTATGAATGACATGCCATTTACATTTTCCCAAAAGCCCAAGAAAAAATGATACATCTCTGACAGGATGAACCCTGTCAACAGCTCCACTCTAAAAAAAAAAAAGTACCTATAGGTTCCTACAAATATTTCACAATCTCCATTTCAGTGATTTGCCGAAATAAAAACTCGATGAAATGAATCTGGGGAATTGAGGATTTACCAATAAAGGATTTTCCAGATTTCAAACACAAAAATTCAGGGATTATTGTTAAATCCAGCGGCAGGAATAGTTAAACCCACCGTTAAGCAACCAATATCATTTTTCATCATCAGAATAAAAGAGAAAAATATATAAAAAAAAAATCTATTTAAAGGAACAAAATTGAAAAAAAAAAAATAAATAAAAAATACGTGACGTAATTCATTTATTTTTTTTATTTACAAATAGAACGTCTCTCTGAAGATGTCAATCATATCCAAAAGTTTAGCAAGGACATTCCCCAAATAGACTTCCATGAACACCAGACTTTGTCTGTGACAGGAATTGATGATAAATTTAAAACGAATTCCTAATTAAATTCAATATCACAGGACAATAATTTATAGTGAGAGATGAATTGGGTGGTTCGTTGGGTTGGGGTAAAAGTAGAGAAAAAATAAATCGTTTAAACTTCTCGAAATATAAATTTGATTTCATTTTATTTTGTTCTTGCTTTTGACGAGAATTTAAATACATTATTATAGAATTCCACGTGATGAAACTGTGATTGCTTAAGGCGATAAGGAAAAAGTTTGCCACCGACGACAACGACGACGACGATGAAAACATTGCGGACTTGGGGCTATTTTTTTTTTTTTTATTTTCTTGTAAGTTTTAACCCTTTAGAAAGTTTCATATTTTCCTCAATGTTGTTGATCACTTAAGATACAACAACCATCAGCTTTCCTTTTAATTAGGTTGTTCTAAAAATTGTTTTTGTTCTTTTTTTTTGCTCAAGAATATTTCCAGGAAATATTTTAAAATTCCATTTTTTTTGTGTGCTTATAAGTGAATTGATTAATGAAGGAAATTTTGTGGGAGATTTTCATTTAAAAGAATTCCTTAAATTGTATTTTTTACCTAGAGAAATTAATTAATTGAGAAGAATTAAAAAAAGCATTCTATATTGATCAAAGAATGTTTTTTATGGAATTGTTAATTATATTCCTTTCCTAGTATGATAGAGGTTAGAGTTTTAAAGTTTTTTTAAGAAACAATTAAAAAAATGTTTTTGATTTTATAGTTATTTATTTTTAATGACCTTTAATATGAACGATATAATTTTATTTTATGTTTTTAGTAGCAAAAAAAAATTGAAAAAAATTAAATCTAATATGTCACTTTGACAACTATAGACATTTTTTGCACGAACTGTCAGTTACTGTCTAAGGCGTGCTCAGCTTGATTTTATTAAGAAAATATATTTAGCATGATACTAGTTAAAACAAAGTTTAAAAATAAAAACACTGTAGTAAACAGTTTAAAAAAAAAAAAAAATTATTGTTCAAAATAATTGTTAAGTACATAGTATCATAATAATACCCTAACATCAGACTATTTTAAATTTTGCAGCAATATTTTTATACCTATGTATTTTGTATTTTGTATTTTGTGATATTTAAAAAAAATGTTTAAGATTTCATTTTTAAATATCGAATTTTCATCGAAAGAGGGGGTGATCGCGCCGATAATAAAGAAAGGGACATGAACAAAGGTGGAGGAATACAGAGGAGTATATAAAATATATACGGCGGTTTTAGCGAAAAGGCTAGAGGAAGAAGCGGAGGAAAAAGGAATGATACCACCAAATCAAACGGGTTTTAGAAGAGGAGTAGGAAGAGGAACGATAGAAAATGTATATATGTGTTGAACTATGTGGTGAACAGAGAGGTGGCAAAGGAGAAGGGCAAGCTAGTGGCTTTGTTTATAGATTTAAAAGCTGCATTTGACTCAGTAGATAGAAAAATTATGATGGCGGCGTTGGAGGAAAGAGGAGTGAGAGAAGGGCTCAGGGAAAGAGTGAGGGAGGCCTACGAAGAAACGACGAGTAGAGTGAAAGCGGGAGGAGAGATGGGGGAAAGATTTTTGGACGGAAAAGAGATAAGATAACGATAAGAGCAGGGAAAAGGGCGTGGAATTATGAAGAGAAATTAACAGGTGGAATAGGAAGCGAGATAGCGAGTTAATGTTTAGAGGAGATGAGAGAGAGAGCGGGATGGAAGCGAGAGAGGATCCCGGTGGAAACATGGAAGAAAGAGAACGAGGGGAAGGGAAGGAAGAGAGGACAGTACGACAGTACGACAGGATACGAGAGAGTAGAATGGGAAGACAGAAGAGAGCAGGAGAAGGAAATACGGGAACTAATAAAGGATATAATAGGAAATTTGAAGAGAGTGGAAGCGTTATTAATGTCGTAAGGGTTGTGCATCATCGTAATGTACGCTCACTCGATATAGTGCTGCTGCAAGTGCAAGTGTAGCTGATGATCCGAAATTATCGATTTCCCGGCATTTGCCGCAATAACCCGATTTTTTTTGGCGGACGATTGAAGATCATGGCTTGGACGGTATGTGATTCCAACAAGATGGGGCAACAAGTCACACAACACTACCAATGGCTTTATTGCGTTAGAAGTTTCCTGGTCGCGTCATTTCACGTCAATTGGCTACCAGGATCATGCGTTTTGACACCGTTAGAAAAAGTGGTTAAAAATTACCTCAAAAGAATCGCATGCTGCGAATCATATTCATGCAACGTCGTAAGTTTACAAAATTGTGTAAAATGATAAGTTTACACAAAAATTTGCATAAACGGCCTTTTTAATTCATTTGTTTAAATGCCGTGTTATTGAATCAGCTGTTCCTTAAACGTCAAATAATTCTCAAAATATGTAAGTATACATATAAGCGTGTTCAGATTTCGAAGTTATTTTTAAATGGAGAAACCAACTTGAAATCGGAGCCGAATGTCTCGGAAAGGAAAAAAATGTAAGATATAAGATCCACCGTAGAAGTCACTATTTTTTTTTAAGCCAGACGGAAATTAAATGAGAAAACGATTTCGGGGATAAATGTGGAACTGTAGTAGTCGCAAATTTAGGGCAGTGATCGAACCAGAATGAGCCAATATAAGAAAAACCATATGGCGCGCCTATATTGGTGGATATCTACTTTTCCTTCAGCCCATTATATGGATTTCTGTAAATAAACAATGCTTATCAACAATAGTCAGAAAATATAGACGTTATAATTATTTATTTTTTTGTATAAACTACGTTTTTATTCACAACTTTTATTGCCAACTAATCTCAATGCGATAGTTACAGAATACGGCCGGCAGAGTTTATTTTAGTTATCTGAGATACCTTATATATCATAAAATCTGAACAAGTCTACTTCTTAAAGTTACAATAACGTTTATGAGTTTATCCAAATAAATTTGTATAAGTTTCCGCAGCAAAATCCTTAGATAATTTTATCCAATTTGCGTAAACCATTTCCCATACAAAATTCGATAGTTAATTTACCAAAAGATAAACCTATCCAAAAGATAATTTTATCTAGTGTTGCATGAATTCCCTTATTGTTTTTCACACTTAATGGCAAAGTCCAAACTTTATAATGAAATAAAATTTTCATCAAAAATGTATCGCTGTTTGTGTTTTATTTAGCTTTACTTTCGAAACCGAAAAATGAATGACCCTTTATAAAATAATTTGTTTAAAATTAACAGAATTTTGTATGTTTCAAGCAGAATTTACAGAATTTTGAAATACAGAATTATGAATTTATAAAATTTTGAAATACAAAATAATAGATTTACAAAATAATGGAAAACAGAATTTTGTTCATACAGAATTTTCAATTTTTTTACAGAATCTTTGTCATACAGAATTTTGGAATACAGAAAAACGACCCGTTCCCTTTTATTTTTTGTTAAGTAGAGTAAATTCGAAAATTCTATCACAAAAATGTCTGCGTTGTCCGCCATTATTTTCAAAATGGTTTTATAAAGCATCAATGCAGGTTCAATATATGTAAGTATTTCTCGTAGAAAATGAATTTTTGTAGGTGTCTCTTTTTTTAAGCTGTTGCATTGAATAGTTATCGTCGACATTTAGGAATCAAAAATGGTTTCTAACATTTACCCCATCTCAATCTGAGCCAGAAAGTATGCAAAATATTTTTTCCTAATTTTCAGTACCCACATAAAATGTCAATAGATATTATATTCAGAAAACAACAACCAGTAAGTTAGTTGTAAGTTGTTGATAAGTAGGATAGTTTTTATGAATTTTTGTCTAGCTTTAAGTTAGTTGTAAGTTTTTTTGGAAAAAATAAAAATGAATTTAAAATGAAAAAAAAAAAAAAAAAAAAAAAAACAACTTTTAACAAGTAAGCATTAAGGCGCCCCTAGCATTTCCTTTACTATTTATCCTAACCACAATTGACACAATATTTTTTAACACTTCAGAATTCTTTGTTGTAGTGAGCTTAGAGCAAGCTGCAAGAAAAGAAAATTCATTTGTCTCATCTTTGTTTTTTTTTAAGCTTTGTGAGTTGTTTTAATTGTTGTTGTCGAAAACGATTAAATGAACTTTTTTAAAAACTTGAATTAAGTGATTTCAAACAATATTTTAAGTTTCAAACAAAAATTATTATTGGAACCAAAAATAACGCTACTTACCTGCCATCGAACTGTTAAAAAAAAAACTGAAAAAAAACTTTTCATAAAACGGATTCAATAATTTCAAATAAAATAACATATAATTGTTAGGTAGATAGATAGATAGATAGACTATTGCTCCAGCAACGATTGGGCACTTTGTCTGCCCGAAATGAATTCAAAGTTAAAGACCATAGAGTTAAAACATTACCTATCAACTTTGGGATGCCAAAAGTTTTAAGGATTAAGCTATTCCTTAAAATGCTTCCCTTTTAAAGTTTGTTAATTAGATTTCGAATCATCTTTATTATTTGGCTTCATTTTTAAACATTTGGTAGCTATTGTAATAATCCTATTTAAAAGCTTTTAATCTCTTAATAAGATTTTAGCTTCAAAGGTCATTTTCAAAATAAGAAACTTAATCCGGAATTCCGCATAGTTTCCATTTAAACCTTACAGATATACAAAGCCTACTCTAAAATAGAGCTTTGGAAATCAAGTAAAAAAACAAAAAATATAAATTCCTATTAGTTTTATTGTTTTGAATTCCCTTTTTGGTGGTATTACTCTTGTGCTTTATATATTTGGGACAATATTAAAGGAAAAACGAAAATTACCCTAATTACTCTCATTACCAACACAAACAAAAGAAAAACTTCTAAAAGTAACACAATTCTACCCTTTTGTTCTTTTCCATTGAAAGTCATTGAAAGAAAAAATGTTTCACACGGTTAGAGAGAGAGAGTGAGAGGGAGAGAAATAGAGAGTTAGAGCGACAGGTAAAAGGACAAAAACGAAACCAATTAAAACGAACTTATCCCAAAGACCCGGTGCGAAGTTATTTTTTTCCGCATTTCTATATACGACCTGGAGTGTGAGAAAGGATTGGATTGTACAGTTTGCATGACTTTACTACGGCAAAAGGGTAATTGGAAGTTAAATGAAGCAAACAACCTAACTTAGGTAACAATTTTTAAGTTAATTATGAAAAACAGACTCCATGTCAAGTTGCTATATCCCATGTCACTGGGTCATTAACTTTGAAGATGGAAAGTATTTTTTTGTTTTGTTCTTGCTCTGTTTTTTTTTCCTTTCTGGAGGATTTCGAAACAAAATATTACTGGCACATTTAGGAATGGTGTTTTATGTGATTGACGTTTTGTCAATTTCTAACTTATTCTTAAGTGGGTACGTATAGGCAAACATTTATCATTAAATTTTCTTCTCTTTTCTTTGGGAAATTATATTTTGCACAATTATTAATTTATTATTGAGACATGTTTGATTAATTGATCAAAACTTCAATCAATAGCAGAATATTTTTTTAATGACATTTAAATATCTACTGCCAAAAAGTGCTAAAACATTGAAGAGTTTTCAATAAGATTGGAGATGCGAGCTGGACTTTGTTTTTGAATAATCATTAATAATACCTTATGTCAGTACCAAGGGCTTGTACTCCGTATGGAAATGCCCAAAGATGTATGTACCTTTCTGCTAGGGTATGATGATGATGACATTACCACGGTGATAACAGTGAAAGACACCGAAAGTGCGCAAATGAAGGTGAACCAGGTCATGCGAAGAATAAACTTCTGAAAGAATGTACATGGTCTTATACATAGAGAACCGACTTCAGCGATTTTTCTCTTTCACCCTACAAGCTGCACTGAGAGGATTTCCTCCGCAAGGCTAATTATGTGGTAGTTGCCCAATGCATTTTTAATGGGCACCAACCTAGTGATCATTTTATGGATTTTGGCTCAGTTTGCTTAGTTCTCCCATCAGATATGAAATACATTTTTTAGAACTGCTTCTTGTAAAAGAAGTCCATCGCTGAAATTTTATCTCTCTTTTACTGAGATGAAAACAAAACACAAAAACCAACCCACCGACCCTCAGCTCAGTCACATATTGGAGCTGCGTCCCGTCCTGCGATGTATGATGGAAACACCGCTTGCGTGCACATCTTTCTTTTCTTTTTTTCAGTAATTTTCGTATTTTCTTGTGTTTCTTTCAAAATTAATTTAAAATTTGCGGGTGTTTTAGGCAAGGGGGGTACGAGTGGGTTCTCTAGATAATATATGTACCCTATGGTCTTATAGCTAAATCACCATCACGCGTTCGGTCACGCAGACTTTGACGAATCGAATAGAAACAATGGACTCTTATGAGGCAATATGAAATGTTACCTCGTTTTAGATCGTAAATATCGTAAGCCTGAGCGCGTGTGTTCTTTACCAGTCGTTATCCCCACCGTGTTCTAAAGGTGCACAATTTCACAAGTTATTGGTGAGTTCTGTTAGTGCCGGCGGCGGCGCAGGTGGTGCCAGAAATACTATATCGAACGGTAACTCCTGTTGAAGTTGGGCGATTTCCTAAATTTGCCGAATAAAAAATCCTTCCCACCGCTAAAAAAATGGTTCAGCCTAGTAAAAAGTCAATAGCCAAAATAATTTAAGTCGTCTCTAAGTTTTGTAATTGGTAGGGCCCAATGTGTTTTAAAATATACTTTTCGCTTTCAATACTTGCAGAATAAGTGTGCTTACTGCTTGTCAGTAGTGGCAGTGGCAACCAAGTTGGCAAAGAAGCTCACGAAGAAGAAGTTGCAAGAAAGTTTAAGCTCAGAAAGCAGAGGAAGATGGACGGCGAAGCACTTTAGGAATGTGGCTAATTGGAATGAACTGAAACACAATGAAATTGAACTAAACTACTATACGTCAACCAGTTTCTTAACGGATATGCCTTCCTTCACAAAATTGGTGAGATGAACAGTACAGCATGTTAGTATGGGGACTGCCAAGAACACGATGTAAACCATAGCAGATGAAAAGCCGAAGGACGAGAACTGGAGAAAAGTATCGGCATCATATCCCTCCAAACAATTTAGCCGAGACCTGTGCAGTGACTCACTGTTGCAGTGACTCACTGCCAGTGAGTAAAATTGGAATTAAATTTCCAACTAAATTCCACATTTCTTAGAAAGAAAAAAAAGGAAAGAAGAGAAAAACAGGAAAAAGAAGAGAAGTCCAATACCCTGAAACTGAGTGATCCCGAAAGGGTTTATGATTACAGCCCCTCTGAAGTAATCCAAAAAGCTGTAGCGGGGGTGCATGAAGCGGTCCTCTACCCCTCTAACAAAAAAATGAAAATAAAGGTCCAACAACATATTTCCATTAGGGGAACATACCCACAAATTTTAACAGCAGTTGTATGTAAATAAAAGCAGTACCTAACCTATTTTGAAATGCACTTAGAAGTGGAAAAGGCCATTTTCTTAAAAAAAAAAAAAAAAACTTGCACAAATTTCTTAACCACTAGAAGCACTAGAACCACTAATTAAGGTTCAACTGTTTGTTATTTTATATTTTCATTCGCAAATAAAAAAGTACGCTCGTCTTCAATGACACTCCTGTTGTAAGCCCGATAGATAAAGCCAATTTGCTTGCAGCACAGTTTGCTGTTAATTCGACGCTACCAGAAAGTGGCATGACTCCTCCTGTACTTGAGAGCGTAAATGATTTTATGGGACGAATCTTCTTTCGTACTCGTGCAGTTGCTAGAGTACTAATAGATCTTGACATTCACAAATCCGCTGGCCCGGATAGTATCCCTCCCATTGTTCTGAAGAGGTGTTCTTCAACGCTGGCAAAACCACTGCGGAAGCTTTTCCATCTGTCCTACTCTTCAGGTCTCTTTCCGAGTGGATGGAAAACAGCATTTGTCCAGCCTGTCCCTAAAAAAGGCGAATCCTCCTCCCCCTCTAACTATCGTCCAATTGCACTTACGTCCCTTCTTTCCAAGGTCATGGAAACGCTGATCAATTTTCAGCTTAAGAAATATCTTGAGGAACGAAAGCTTCTTAATGACCGGCAGTATGGCTTTCGTAGCAATAGATCCACTGGTGATCTGATGGTTTATCTCACCGAACAGTGGAACAAATCTTTACATCGTTTTGGAGAAAGTAAGATTATTGCACTTGATATTTCAAAGGCATTTGATAGAGTTTGGCATCAAGCTATCTTATCGAAAATGCGTGCATTTGGTATCGATGAATCTCTTCTTCGTTGGATTAGAAGTTACCTTTCGGACCGTTCACTACAAGTAGTATTGGATGGTTTCAAATCTGATATTCACAAAATAAACGCTGGTGTGCCCCAGGGCTCCGTTTTGTCTCCGACACTCTTCCTTATATTTATAAATGATCTTTTGTCTTCAACTTCTAATCCATTAAATTGTTTCGCTGACGATAGTACCCTCAGTTTTTCATATTCGTTTTTAGATTCACATCCTGGTCCTTCGGATGTGGACTTTCAACGGCAGCGTATGATAAGCTCATTAAATTCTGATCTTGACAGCATTGTCCAATGGGGAACCAAAAACCGAGTAGAATTTAATGCTTCGAAAACTCAATGCTGTCTACTATCCCTAAAGCGTAACCCTCCCCCAATGCCACTATCCATGGGTGGCACTTGCATCGAGGAGACTGAACAGCTTTCAGTTCTAGGTATGTGCATCACAGACCATCTTTTGTGGAGTGATCACATATTTGACGTCGCCAAAAACGCTGCTAAGTGTTTAGGTTTTCTCCGCCGATGCAAGAAGTTTTTTACCCCTTCTGATCTGGCTGTAATATATAAAGCCTTTATTCGTCCGAAACTCGAGTACAATTCCCATATTTGGGCAGGTGCTCCAATAACCCACTTGAGTCTCTTGGACAGAATTCAAAAGAGAGCTCTAAAAATGATAGGCGACCGTAGTCTAACTGAAACATTTGTATCTCTAGAGCACCGCCGCAATGTTTCATGTCTATCATTATTTTACCGCTATTTCCATAAACAGTGCTCTAATGAAATAGCCAGTTGCATTCCTCCCCTCAAACTATTCAACCGTAATACCCGTACTTCTAGGAATGCGCATCAGTTTACCCTTGAGCCCAATTTTGGACGTACTGTCAAGTACAGAGATTCTTTTTTTAGCCGCACTACACGAATGTGGAATGCTTTACCCGGCTCAGTGTTTCCCACTCATTTTAGTGTACAAACATTCAAAACCAACGAGCATCGGTATCTCCTTTCCAATCCTATCCTACTTTCCTAATTGCTCGTACTGTGTTTAACATTATAAGGGTATTCATAACCCCTTGTGTGCACGCATAATATAAAAAAAAAAAAAAAAAAAAAAAAAAAAAAAAAACATACCTATACCTAGTACCTACTTACCTTGCGTATATAATGGGTGATTTTTTAAGAGGTTTAGAACTTTAAAAAAAAAAAAACACAAAAAATTCGAAAAAATGAATGAAATATTTATTTGAATCGATAGTTTGAACCTTGCAATTTAATGTTTAAAGATAATTTCATGCAAATGTTGACCACGGCTGCGTCTCAGGTAGCCCATCCGCTGAGTCCAATTTTGGCATACTCTTTCACACATATCGGCCGGTATCTCACGAATGAATGCATGGATGTTGGCTTCCAGTGCGTCAATCGAAGCGGGCTTGTCCCTATAGACATTAGCCTTTACATACCCTCACAAAAAATAATCTAATGGTGTCAAATCGCACGATCTAGGCGGCCAATTGACCGGCCCGAAACGTGAAATTAACTGTTCACCAAACTCGCCTCGCAATTGCGCCATTGTTTCGCGTGCTGTGTGGCATGTGGCACCGTCTTGTTGAAACCACATATCATGCAAGTCAAGAACTTCCATTTCGGGCAAAAAAAAGTTTGTTATCATCGCTCGGTAGCGTTCACCATTGACAGTAACGCTGCGATTCGCATCATCTTTGAAGAAATATGGCCCAATAATGCCGCCGGCCCATAAACCGCACCAAACAGTGGCTTTTTCGGGATGCATTGGTAGCTGTTGCAATGCTTCTGGCTGATCTTCACTCCAAATGCGGCAATTTTGCTTATTTACGTACCCATTCAACCAAAAATGTGCCTCATCGATGCCGACCATAAAATGGAAGCAGCGCGCGATGAACATTTCGAACCGAGCACGAATTTTGATAGTAAAATTCAATAATTTGCAAGCGTTGTTCATTTGTAAGACGATCCATGGTTAAATTGCAAACCAAACTGAAGCTGTTTGACAGTGACACAAGGTACTAAACACACGTCAGCTGTCAAAACCAGTGTTGCTAAAACCAAACCAGCCAAAAAATCACCCGTTACTATAACTATACCTCAAATGCCGCTGTGTTAAACTATAAAAAATACAAAATTTCGACACACTTTTGCTTTACCACTTTTGCTTTACCATGTCCTTATTTAATAAATAAAAAATAAATAAAAGGACAATATTTTAAACAATACCTACCCTTGTTCTTGATTTTGATGTGCAAATAAAAACATAATAAATACCTATGAATACACTATATAGCTAGCAGACGTAAGAATTCGAAAACTTTTAAATGCAAAATCACTCAGAAAATGAACAAAAGGATGTTCAATTCGCGGACGATAAATTGCAGAGCATAAAATTCGTATTTATGTATTCATACATAGATAGTAGATACTTGGTTTTGCTTTTAGGCGAACGAACGAAAAGTTTATTTAAAGTTACGGTTACCATTTATTTTCTGCAGTCGAAAACAAGATTAAAATATATAAACAAAATTTTGGACAAAGTAAAAAAAAATACATTAATTCGTTGTCTATTTCAGGGAAATTAAATTTAAATGAGTACAGAATCATGGAGGTCATTATTTTGCTTTGCGTATGCGTACATATAAAATCAAGACAACACAACTTTTCCGGAATATTATAGATAAAAAAATAAAAAGGACATAATTACCCCAAAGTATAAGACACATTATTTATGAGTAGGGTACCGGGGAAGTTCACTTAAAAAATGCAACAACAAATTCGCTTAATTATTGGCGATAAAATTCCTGCTTGTGAATAAATTTATCACATTTAAAAAAAAAATATGCTTCTTAAATCTCATTTTGCTATGATATTCATTCAAAAATGCATATCTACACACATCTTTTGACTTTTAACATACCAGTATGTTCAAAACGAACAAAAAATGCAAGCAATTTCGAAAATAATTAAATTTTGGAAAATGTCCTAAAACCATCTTTATAAAGCAAGCATGATAACTTTTGAAAAAGTAATTTTTGACTATCCCAGGGTTTGCCGTTAGAAAAAAATGGCCGCTTTCTTAAGCTAAGTACAGACGATTGTCAGATCTTACAATATTGTCAGATCTGTCAGTGAAAAAAACTGTCCCAAATGTCTTACAATCGTCTGAACACACAATTTTGTCTGACAATATTGTCAGAAACGTCATTGTCAGGTCATTGTCAGACGACAATCTGACAAAAAATTGTCAGGTATCTTGCAATCGTCTGAACACACAATTTTATCATTGTCATTGTCAGACTCATTGGTCATTGTCACATGTTTTCATTGGAAACATCTTACAATTGCTGACAATTTCTTCATTGTTCGAAATGTCAATGAGAGATAAAAGATAAAAAAAACATTTGTGTTGGAAATTTTTAGTTTTTGCACAACTGAATAAATAAACTCAAAAAGAAAATATATAAATTGCTTTATAAATATTTTCTTTTTGAGTTTATTTATTCAGTTCACTTCAATTACATTTTATATCAATTCCTTGTGTTGTGTAGTTTTATTCGGAATAAATTAAGTCCTCATGCTCGGCCGCCATTTGTCTTTTATTAATTCTTTTTTGCATGTTGTTGATTTTTTGTCGCATTTCTGAATAAAAATAGATAAAAAATCTAACAATGGAGGAGGCATCAAAGGTCGAAAATATTACATATTATATTAAAAGGAGAGAAGAAAAAGATTCTTTATTTAATGCAGAGGAAATCCATAAGAATGCTGCAGAACATCCGCCAAGTAATGATGCCTCCCCCCAAAAGATATAAACAATCAAAAAAAATTTGTATAGATCTGCCAACCGTTTGAACAGAAAATTTTCAAGCTGACAATTTTTTCAGATATATTATTGTCCGAAAATTGTCAGACAAGAGCTGACAATCAAATTGTCAGACTTTTGGATGAAATCTACCAACCGTGTGAACGGAAAATTTTTCATTGTAAGAAATATGTCAATTGTCAGCTAATTGTCGGCTATTGTCAGACCATTGACAGTTCTGACAATATTGTAAGATCTGACAATCGCCTGTATTTAGCTTTAGTTCTCTTGGAAATGGCCAAAAAGAGGTGCCATGCTAAATTTTCCTGAATCGTGATGCTGTTACTGCTATTTCGAACGGAGTTGCGTGAGCAAGACAGATGACCCAAAGTAGGAGTTAAAATCCTTGGAACCAGCAAAGCAAGCCATCCAAAATGTTCAAGAAAACTATTCATAAAGTCCAAAAAAACTTTTGTTTCCATTTCAAAAAGGAAAAAAATCCCGAGGGTGTTATTTCCTTTTATTTTGGGTAATAAAACCCCCAGGATTTATTTTCGTGGCTTCACAAATAAACAAAAGAAATGTATGAAAAAAAAACATCATAAAGAAAATTGGAATCAGGTTTCATTACTTTTCTTTAGAAGCTGTCAAAAAACAGCCTAGAAGTATGCAATTTGTAGTTTTGTTTGACTTAAATGACACTGTCGTTGTTTAGTTAAGTATCAATAGGCGTGTTCAGGAAAATGAGATCTCGGAGATCTCAGCAATCTCGTTACATAAACAGGATTCCTCAGAAAAATGTCGGTTTTGTTGTCAAAACTCTGAGGAATAAAAATCTTGGATTATGCAGATGTTTAAATGTCTTCTATATAGTTTTCAAGAAAATCAATCAATTAAATCTACTTTACTACTTACTAAAGTGGAAATAAGGTCTTAAGAACAATTTAAATTACGGATTGAAGTTAAATTAAAGCCATTTTTTTTATTTTCGATTTTCTCAAAAACTAGAAGACATTTCAGCATCTAGAGTGTTTGACTAAAAATTAATGAGAACATTAATTAATAAACACAAAAATCTTATTAAATAACGTAAGATTTCGAACAAAATTAGTTAACAAAAAATTTATTCGTTTCTTTTTTTTCAATATTTGAGTTTGAAAATCAATTTTTCCAAAACAATTTAATTCAAAAATGGATTTCTGTCTTTATAAGATTAACATGACATTGTAAGTATTGTTTTTAGCTATTTATATAAATTTTTCTTTGTATTTCTTTAGTTAATATTAATTAATTTTGAAAGCGCGTACGGCGTAATCCTTTGGTAATACTCTTGCATTAACCAAAACTGAAAGGTGCTGTTAAGATGATATTCACAACTGATATTGAATTCCTTCAAAAATCCTCCGTTTTGTAAATAAAATCAATTATCTGAAAAAAAGTGTATTAAAACGGAACAGAACTAATATCCGTTGGTCACCATAATTGTTCAGTTTTTAGGTTGTTTCAACAAAAAAAAAAATTGCTCGTAAATTGTATTGCAGTTCAAGTTACCAGTATCATATTGAAAGTTTTGTTTTAAGTTCTCTCTTTTTATGACAAGATATGTAAATTTATTTTGCAAAGTTTTTATGTGTAAGAAAAATTGTCTATATAGTTATTTTTATTTTCAAAAACTTTATCTTACTAAAGAAAAACAGAATGGGATGAAATTTACATGCTAAAGTGCGTTAAATTGGCAAAACAAAGTTTAACTTGAAAAGTAACAACTTGAGAAATTTACTTGCGTAACTTATGTATTTATTAAATAAAATTTTATAAGTTAATTGTTCAGTTACATTTTTTGTTAAATGTTGTAAATAAAAACGAATAAAACTAAAATAATAATAAACTTTTTAATAATGTACAAAATAACGGTTCATTTTCATTTGGACATCATTCAGATAGTGTCTAGGCCATTAAGGACTATTGTAAATTTGTGTCTCTTTAGACAGGCTTGTAAAAGAATGCAATCTTTTTTGAATGCAATCTATAATGACTTCAATAATAAGATTGCATTCATTGATTTCACTTTGGGACTTCAGACTTCAAATTATGCAATCACCATTCACTCGTAGCAAAAAGATTGCAATCATTTTTTCCCCCCATTCATTTTACAGCAATCAATTGAATGCAATCTTTTGAGAATTCATGCATTCTTTGCATTCTTTTGCATTCTTTGCATTCTTTTGCATTCTTTTGCATTCTTTTGCATTATTTGCATTCTTTTGCATTCTTTGCATTCTTTTGCATTCTTTGCATTCTTTTGCATTCTTTGAATTCTTTTGTTAAAATATCAAATCGTTCAAATCACAAATTAAACAAAGTGTTGTGGCTGACATCAAACATAAGAAAATACATAATACTAATGGTTTCACAAAAAAAAAACATTATAATTATATTAAATTAAAAAGAATACATTACTACTTGTATGTTAATATTTTAACTTAAAACTTACTCAACTCAAATCATAACAAATCACTTAAATGGAAAAAGTTTAATGTGACTTAAAACGACTGCAATACAATGTAAAAGACTGCAAAGATTACAAAAGAATTCAAAGAATGGAAAAGAATGCAATGAATGCAAAAGAATGCAAAGAATGCAAAAGAATGCAAAAGAATGCAAAGAATGCAAAAGAATGCAAAAGAATGCAAAGAATGCAAAAGAATGCAAAGAATGCAAAAGAATGCAAAGAATGCAAAAGAATGCAAAGAATGCAAAAGAATGCAAAGAATGCATGAATTCTCAAAAGATTGCATTCAATTGATTGCTGTAAAATGAATGGGAGGGAAAAATGATTGCAATCTTTTTGCTACGAGTGAATGGTGATTGCATAATTTGAAGTCTGAAGTCCCAAAGTAAAATCAATGAATGCAATCTTTTAATTGAATTCAATAAATGATTTTTAAAGACTGCATTCACAAAAGATTGCATTCTTTTACAAGCCTGTCTTTAGAAACATATTTTTTTTGTTTGGCCAGGGAAAAATCAAAAAATATTATTATTTTTTTGTTAGCTACGTTGAAATCATTCAAACTGGACTGGATACAATGTTGCAGCTATCTCAAAAAATAAAATAGAAAAGACTCTAAATTAAAAATATTTGAGCGTTTTTAAATAACTCGGGTTATAAATTAGTTTATTTTTGGTTAAAAAAAAAAACATCTGGGGATAGTGTCCAGAAAGCTTGTATTTTAAAGGAAATCGATTTGGTTCAATTTTCGTTACGAAAATGCAATAGAATGCATAAAAAGTACATAGACCTTTTATCGCAAGTAAAAAGAAATATAAGGAAAGGCAGCTGTGAGCTTTTTGAACGATTATAAAATTCGAAATTATGTAAATGGATGTTTTATTGAGTACCTACTTACAGGACAGCGAATGAATGTATCTCTTTCTTATACCACATTCACCTTAAATCAAAAGGCACAATAATAATGTTATTTATATTATTTACCTTCGTAATTTGAACATAGATATTTAGGTAAATATAAAATAAGCTTTTTCTTGGACCGCTTTAACTAAATTTCGATATCATTTTATACAAACGAGAAACGTGACCTTGCCCAAATGACACAGAGTGCTGCTCGTATATGTACATGCTAGGCAGTTAAACGTGTCATAATCTTTACCTTCAGTAAACTGACAGTTATTGAAAATTACACAGTTAACGAACCGAAACCTAACTGTTAAGCTTATTAAATACATTGCATATACAAAATACAAAAGGCCAGGACTTAATTATTGTTGTCTCATAAAGGGTGTTTCGGACTTAAATTCCACTACTTTTAGAAAATAATTTTTCTATTTCCCTCTCAATTTTTGGGGTGGGCAATGCTTCTTTGAACTTATTACTTTGGATTTAGAATTATGTTATGAAATCTGACACAGCATCTTTAGAGACAAAAATCTATTCCAATATTTATTTCAATGAATTGTTTTTGTTTAAACTTTCGAACTCAAAATTTGAATTATAATAAAAAAAGATTTCCTCAGAATAAAGTAGGAATTTTTAAAATGTTCAATTTATTCAAAAACTAAAAGACTTTAAACAAATTGGTTTGCTAGCGCATAATCTGAGTGTTGTCGTGTTGGTTTCAAAAAATGTTTAGTACAATTTTAGTCTTGGTTTTATAAAATCTCTCCTTCCATATATAAGCAGGGAGAAGTAGAAATTTACTCTCATAAGATTATTGTCTTACAACACGCCTAAGAATAATTTCCCAAAGTAATAACATCTAAGCCGAAAACACCCTGTATAAAAATATGTATAGGTATAACTGAAAGACAATTCCTCGTAGTGTCAACCGTATAAAGGAATAATCCTATATATTATTTGAAGGTGTCACGCTTGTTTATGCAGAAATGTGCCGTGATATGAGGTTGGTAATAGATCCAATGTGGATCAAATATGAATCAACATAATAAGGAAATAATAATAATAATTTAACTAATCCTTGCTTCGCCACCATTTCATATTAAATTCCATATGCAAGGATGAGAATTAATTTAGAAAGCGGTTATAATTTATTTGTTTAAGAATTTAATTATAACCATGGGCAAAGTTTAACCCGATGCGTTCCAAAACTAATACACAAAATGTGTTTAAATGTTTAGATTGTTTTGATTGCATTAAGTTTAATAATTTAATTATGGGGAACGCAGTAAAATCTGCTTTTATATGATGATGTTATCCTTATTGATTAAAACTTTTCATTGTGATGGTTTTCCTTTTCTAAACACTACTTGTGAATTATTGGTAGTTATAAGCAAACAATGTAGTAGCGCTTTAAAGTTTTGTTACAAGATTCAGGTTCCACAAAGATTAGGTATAAGAGTTGTTTGACTTCGCTTGGGGTAGCTTTTGAACTCAAACTTAAAATGTTATTATATGTAGCTGCAGTTATATTTCACACATTCACTATTTCGGTGGGACATAAATTTACAATTCGTTTATGAACTTATTTCCGAATTACGATCTTTCTTAAAAAGGGCCATCATAATAATAATTTGTCCATAAAAACGTCTGTTTTTAATTTTTATTTAAAAGGCCCAATGTAGGTATGTTTTTGATTATTTGCAGAGCTTTTCAAGCTGATTTTTCAAAAAGCTTAATTTTTAGAAAATCTTTTCGAAAGTAAGTTTAAAAAAAAATAACATATTTAAGAATAGCAGACTATCGAAAACTATATTTTTTGCGAAACCAAATTATGAATTTCACAGCATCCTGTATTAAAATATAGGATTCCTTTTGAAAACAAATCATTCCTGTTGGAAGGAACATAACTTCATAAATTTTTGCTTATATCCCAGATTGTATATTTATTGTCCCACCGAAGTAGGATATAAGAATAAGTCTACTGTCGACTTATGTATATGCTGTGGACAGGGCCGGCCCCAGCCAAATTTGCGCCCCTTGCAAGATTTGCAGAAGCGCCCCTTTACACAGATACACAAATACATAAGCATAAGACTTTTCCACATTACCCAGAAGGTAGACTTTCAATGCGGTTTTTTTATTGAGGTATCCCCGGTAGGTGATGTTAGTTAATGTGCAAGAAATAACTTAGCGCTGTTTTGATGGATGTTATTTTTGGATTATTTGAACAAGTTTTGTGATTAAAATGCAAATGGCAGTACATATTTGTTTGCGCAAGATCAGATTCCATTTTCTTGCTCCTGGCAATGCGCCCCCAGAATTTTGCGCCCTGTGCATTTGCACATCTTGCACATATAGTTGGTCTGGCCCTGGCTGTGGAGTTATGTGTCTTCGCCACTAATCGCCGTAAGATAAAAAATTGTCAGTTTGCTGAAAATCGCACCAGTTATACAGAGTCATTTTAACTCTATTTTTCAACCCGAACAATTGTCTTGTTAATGAGTTTTGCTTAAGTTATCAACAGAAGCAAAACAGAATTGTAAAACAGGTTGATTTTTGTTTTTCATTCATCGTAAAAGGTGGTCCTTAGGTAGGTATATGAGTCACTCTAATGAAATTGTTACTAAAGGGTCATTTTTGTTTTTGTTTCAAGTTGGTAGCACTGGCTTTTGACACCTGTCAAACTCAGCTGTCAAAATATTAGTTTAATGTTTGTCATTTACGATAATGGTTATTCTAATGTAGCCACTTTTCGCGCGTTACATGATGATTATGGTCGTCATAATCGACCGACTACGCAAGCAATCGTTAAAAATTAAAATTGTGGGGGAGCGTTACTGATGTCGTAAGGCCTGTGCATCATCGTAATGCACCGATTTTTTGTGGCCGGCGATTGAAGTTCATAACTTGGACGATATATGGTTCCAACAAGACAGGGCAACAAGCCACACAACACGACCAATTATTTCTTTATTACGTGAGAAGTTTCCTGGTCGCGTAGTTTCATGTTTTAGCGACGTCAATTGGCCACCAAGACCATGCGATCTGAGATCGTTAGATTTTTTCCCGTGGGGCTTCTCAAAAGACCGTGTTTACGCAAATAATCCCAAACTCTAGACGCATTAAAAACCAACATTACTCAAGTTATGGCCGAGATACCGCCCAAAATGTGCGAAAAAGTGGGTAAAAATTACCTCAAAAGAATCGCTTGCTGCGAATCTTCCCGAGGTGGCCATTTGAATGATATTGTTTTTCATACTTAATGGCAAAGTCCAAACTTTATAATGAAATAAAATTTTTATCAAAAATGTATCGCTGTTTTATTTGGCTTTACTTTCGAAACCGAAAAAAATGGTCGAATAACCCTTTACAATAAAAAAATTATTATTTTTTGTTTATTTTTTTTTTTCAATAAAAACATTTAGCAAATTAATAATTCTCTTTATAAGTCTATTTTTGTCCTTCCAATTCAAGTACAAAACACATTTTTAAAACTTACCAAATAAGTCTGCTTAAAAACGTATATAAATACAATAAAGAACTCTCAACTAAATTGATAACATTCAAAATATTTAAGGATGTCCTTTATACGAATATTTTTCCCGGAATACGTCACTCGATTGAATCAATATAGCCCAAATTGAAACCCATTGCAAAGCAACAGTCATATTGGTTCTATATAAATGTTTCTAGTTTTTTTATTGTCCATAAAATTGAATCAATATCGATGATGAAGAAATAGCCAGTTTTTTATGTTTTTAATTTCAAGCAGTGATGGCAGGCAAAAATTCTCTCTCATTGATTGGTATAGTCTTTTTTTTTTTTTGCATTGGAATTCGCGATGAATTTACTATATTTTCTATCCTACTTTTTTCTAACCGGTTTCACTTAAAAATTTAGTGATTAAAAAGATTTTTTTGGAAAAATAAAATCATCAAACTTTAGTTGCAAAACTACAGAACTATAACAGCTGCTTAATTCCAGAAATTGCTGAGTTTTGTTCATAGTTATACGTAGTTGGTGTGATTGAATTTATTTTTTATATGAAATATCACTGTCAGCTTTTAGCATTAATTGTTTTTACATTTACCAAAACTCTTCATCGAAATAAATAAACAATCATCAACTGAACTTATTACACGGTAAATTCCATTTTTATTTTTAAACTCAATACTATACTTAGCCTAAAGTTATTTTGTCCTTAAGCTAAAAAAAAAATCTAATTTAAATTTTAAACTCTCTTAAAAGGTACGTAATTTTATGTAGGTATAGTAAAATATTTTTGAGAGAAACATGATGAAGGGGATTTATCTTTCACAATGAGAATCTGAGCTTTTACAGACAATTATTTCATTTTAAAATAAATTGCACGACTTGTTCTTGTTGTTAAAAACGAAAATTTAGATATAGGATAAAAAAAGGGTCTTCCAATAGGGACTTTTAAACTTTATCAACTGTTAAAGTTTAAAAGTCCGGCCATAATTTTTAAAGCTACATCTGTCAAATAGGCTGTTTTATATTAAGTTTTAGATTTAGCGTTTAACAACACGTGCAAATAATAAAATTGTTTTATCAAAATGGTTGTTCTCTTCGGGCAAAGATTCTTCTGCACGATTTTCCCATTTTACGGTCGCCATATTCGGCCTACCGAGAGAATATTGGCTGTGTGGTGGATAAATTTAAATCCCCTGGTTCAGTATAAACCAACACTCGTACTTTAACGAAACGCAAGATCTACAGAAATGTCGCCACTGTCCCTGAAATTTTGCGGGAGAATCCGAGGCAGTCGATTTCGCCTCACTCACTAGAACTCGGCCTTGCGCAGACCACAACTTGGCGAATTTTGCTTCGTGACTTTCCTGACCCAGGAGCTAAAGGTAAACGACCATAGACAACGACATGTGTTCGCTGAATGGGCTCTGGAGCAGTTGAAATCTAAACTGACCCTAATTTGTATCGAAAAATCCGTTTCTGGATGAATCGGTACGTCAACAAACAAAATTGCCGAATTTGGGACAATACCAATCCACCATACAAGAGCGTCTAATGCATCCCGAATTAGATTGCTTCTATAATAATATCCTTTACGAACAAATTAACAAAATTATGTTGACTGACATATTATTATGACATCGGAAGGAAGAAGAACATTCTGCAGACTCAAATAATTTTAAAAAAATAAGCAAAGGAACTGAAAGTTAAAAAAAATTATAGGAAAAGTTCCCAAAATTTTTAGGCCATATTTTCAACACCCTTTTCATCACACTCCAAAATTTCGAATTAATTTTTGAATTTAATAATCTTTCGCTTACATTTTTTGCTCGAAAAACACTTTTTCGTCTCCTTTTTCAAAGTCAAATAAAAAAATGTTGTACTTAACTCGTTGAAATTACAAAATAATACGATACAAATTTCGTATCCAAAAAAATAAGTTTTATAAAGTTTTTATTTAATCTAACAAGCTACCATAGCTCATTGAATATTGATCCAATGACCTCTGTTTTGAAAAACAAAAAAAAATGTTCTGAAATTGTAGATGATATATTACACGCTCTGAGTCCTACAGCAATATGCCAAGCTAGGCAATTTGTTGGTTACCCCAAACACCTATATATGGTTTGGTCCTTTAGTAGGATCATCCAGTCCAAAAAAAAAAAAATAGTGAGAGTGCCGGAACTCACGGTTAAGATGTGTAAACATCAAATTAAATATTTAGGTGCTAGTTTCCAAAACAGAACGCGGCGAGCTTGAACTGTCAAACCAAATTTCAACCCAAACTCAACTCGACCTTTCGATTTAGTTTGAGGGCTACGAAGGAACGCACCCAATATTGAACGATACTAATAAACATCAACGATTCAACGTATCGTAACGTGTAAAAGCACAACGTAATGTGCGAAAGAAATGTCCACGTTTTTAGTTTACCCTACCGCCGTGCGTCGGCTTAGATATTTACACATCAAAAAAGTTAACTTAATATTCCAGTAAATGTGTGCCGCTTCTTGTTGTGAAGTTATGACTGTCGATTAGAGCTGTGGATTTATTCGGTCTTTGTAATTGTGACCCGTTTGGCGTTTACCAAAAAGAACTATTGATTGCGATCACAATAAACTTAAACAATCAATTCCATTATCAATCGTTTCAGTTTTTGTAATACATACAACACTTATGTTTCCTTCATTCCACTCGTGAGTCGTGACTGATTCACAATTCGGCGTAAAAACGTGATGCCTGATTCACAATGCGAAGAGAAAGTGAAGTGAGACGTCAACGTGACAAGATCTCTTCACTGTTTTCATCTCTTAAAACAATGAAATAATACATAACGAAGCAATTCTCGTTGTAACGCCGCGTCTTTTTTTCGAAATTTTAACGCGACGCACGTGATGACGAGAAATGCTTTATTATGTATTATATCGTTTTTTTTTTTAATTCGTGATTAAGAGAGAACATCTGCGAAGATATCTCGTCACGTCGAAGTCTCGTTGTCTCACAGTATTTCTTTCACTTAAGCGGGTTTTTCACTTAACCGAATAAGTGAAAAAAAATTTCATTTAAGCGGATTTAAAAATTCCATTCAGCGGAAATTTAAAGCTAGAAAAAAATTGAATTTATCTTTTGGAGTTGCCTAAAAAAATTAAATAAAATCCAACAACGATTTAATATGTAACACAAAAATAATTTATTGAATGTGTAATCTTTTTTTTAAGAAATTTTAAAATACGTACCTCTTGAGACATTGGAAAAATGTTGTTTTGGATTTTTGAAAGCCAAACCAAAAAGCAATTTGTTTACAAAAATACAAAACGAGAATAAATGGTTGTGACATAGACGCTGATTACACGATTCGTTTTTTCGTTCGTTTCGTCTTTTTGACAGGCACGTATCCTCGTGATTACATGGTTCTTTTTTACATTCGTGAAGACTCTTTCGTTATTTTGACGTTCAGAAACTTTGCGGTGGATTTATTGGAAAATAAACAGAAGTAACAATTAAAAATGTTTTTTAATCACTTCTTATTCATATCTACAGCTTATTTAAGTGTGAAAAATTGTTTTACAGCTCGAAATTAAAAGTTTATAAGTTCTTCGCACAATGCTCTGATTTGAGGGATGGGCGATTAAACTTTTCGATTTTAAAATCAGTGGAAAAATTTATCGAACCTGAAACATCGATGTTTTTCAAAATCGATGTATTTCTTTTTTTTTCTATTTTGATAGCCAAATACGTTATAATATGTAAATTTACATCAAAACGTGTTTTTGATTTAGGGCCGTTTGTTCATAGTAGGTTAAATCTGTAATAAAGGTTCCGACTCTGGTTCTGATGATTAAAATTTTATATTAAAGATTCATTTAATCGATTTTCTCCTCTAAGAAATTCCATAAAATGATCTGTGGCTACGTTCTGTAACTCACATCGATAAAATTAGTCGTTTCTCTGTACGATATTTGGAGCAAATCGGTCCACCTGTTTAACCTCTGTCTCAATGGACCTCGTATAGTGCAAAGAGCGTAGAAATCAACGGACGGTACGGTAAAACTACTTTTTTAGACTTCTTCATGTTTACACGAAACCAATACTTGCCCTATAGAAAATGTAAAAAGAAACAAAAATTTCCATCCTACATATTGTTTTATCAAGTACATTTTTAAATGTACGTGGTGTGAACATTTTATCGGGATTAAATCTTAAATGACCACATGAATTCTTAATTTTAAAAACGAAAATTATACACAAAGAGAATTACTGTTTATAAAATGAGTACAGCAGAAATGAGAAAGGAAAGTAGATATAAGGCGTGTTTTTTTGCAAGCCCGGTGGAAATTGCAGGAAAAAGACGACCACAGGGATTAGTGACAGCAACACAGAAACAAAATGGAGTTTTCATACAAACTATCGATAACAAGTATATAATTTATGCCGGTAACACAGTTTTTCTGTGTGCTTAAGTTAAGCCCGGAGAATTATCTGGGTTTAGCTTAGCCCGTAGGGGATTAGTTGTTGTTGTATTTAACATGGTGATTGTTTAGCACCGACGTTGTTTTTTTCGACCAATTCCCTCTGGGCTTACAAAAAAACACGCCTATTAACATGTGCCTACGTTCTGTAACTCTCGCATCGATGAAATCAGTCGAGAAACTATGAAAATTGAAACTTTTCAATGTTCTCGATCAATTTTATAAATGCGAGAGTTACAGAACGTAGGCAATGATTTGGAATACTTTATTTGTAATTAGTTATTACCCACTCCCTTTGTTGAGACCCCGCAAACCCCATGTGGTATGAAAAGTATTCATGTTCCTTTCCCATGAAATAATCGATTTCCAAAATCCTTCCAGCGAAAAAGCGCAAAAAAAATGTACTTTCACATTTAATATTTATAAGAATGATGTTTTTTGTAGAAAGCACACATATCTGAAGTTGCTTTCTTTGCATTTTAGTTACATATACCATTTTATTTGCATTTTTGTAATTTTCTGTAATCGATGTATTTAATCTTAAAATCGATATCTGAAATCGATGATTTTTCTCTCAACTACGATTTTTGCTGACATCTGCCTATCGCTCATCTCTACCCTGTTGTCAAACCATAAACATCAATGTTCAACCAGAAAAAATCTTCAAATTTTCATTCCTGCTTTCGTTACTTCATTCCCCCTACATTTCTACGCCCCTCCCACAAGCTGTCAAAAGCACGAAAGACGAAACGAACGAAAAAAAGACTCGTGTAATCAGCGTCATACAGAAATTTAAATGTCATTTTTGTGGTGAAAATGGTGGAGGTGAAAAATAAAAAAGAAATAAAAGCGTTCAGCAAATTTTTTGTTCTGTTCGATTCAATTTTTTTTTCACTTAAGAGAGTTTTTTCTCAATGAGAAATATAAAATTTAACTGAAAATATTTTTCAGGTAAGCGGGTTTTTCACTTAAGCGAGTTTCGCTTAAGCGTAGTGTTTTATAGGTGATTGGTGGAAAAATGCTCGGGGATGAAGGATTTGTTTCAGCTAAGCGGGTTTTTCTCTTAAGCGGGTTTCTCTTAAGCGGGTTTTACTGTAAAACATAATAAAGCATTTGTCGTTGTCCCGTCGCATCATAAGTTCAAAATAAAAAAAAATGACGCAGATACTCCCAATAATCGAGTCATCATAAAATAAAATTATATTTTTAATTAAATCCATTTTTTTTTTTCGTAAAACCTACATTTATTTTATAATGGTTTCTCTTTTTATAGAACAAAAAAAAAGTAATACCTAAGCCCAACACTAACAATATTGAAACTCCGAGTACATAAAATTGTGATTGCGTTTTGTTTTGAAGGTTTGTTTTATTATAAGCTCTATTTAAGTAGATATATCCCTTACCTTAATATTTGTAAGTACATAACCTATATATAACCATTCCCTAGAGAGCTATCGTGAAGCATAATACTCGATTATAAAAGTGCATCAATGGATCTCGTGCTCTGTATAATAATCTCGTTGCAAGATATATGTGAAAATTGCATTTCAGTGTGGTGCACGAAAGCAAGTTCAAGTCTTAGAAAATTAAAGACCAATGTTTCACTATACCCACAATACCTATACAACCAGTGTATTATACAGTTTCCGTTCTTCGATTATTAAAAGAAAAAATTGGTTGCATGTTTGCTTTTTTCATATCATCGGAAAAGGGGAGTTCTTTTGTATAAGCTCTAAGAATAGAGTTAATGTTTATTTGATTTTAAATGAATTCTGATGACTTTTTCCATAAAATAGAAGGAAAAATGTTCTCAAAGATTATACAGAAAAGTTTTAAGTTGATTGCAATATTGAATCTCTTTGTTTCTTCAAGTTTCTCTAACATCCTGTTTCCCCTTCGCGATAAGCTTAAGGCACTAAGCTTAAAAAAAAGAAATAGATGGAGGGAACAGAAGGTACGGAATTTCTGTTTGAGATATATTCTTTTATCGGGTACAATCAATCGAATGCATTTAAGTTGCATGCTCCTGCTTTATCCAAAGCTTTGAATCCACCGTAAGTTGAGACATGACTCAGCAAGCTCCAACCGTGCCACTAAGGTATATCCTGAACTTCATTCAGGGTGGTTAAGGGAGGCTTCTCACACCTGAATTTCCGCTCCCCTACTTACCATTATTCCCCGTACATATACCAACCTATATCACGGAGAACGTAATGGGTCCACTGAGATCCGAGTGAGATGACACGGCCGCGTCGTATCATCATCCCATCTAACCTAACCTATAAGCTCCAACCAGCAGTATATACACAATTAAGCACTTTTAAAGAACACAAAATGCAGGACCTTAATTCTTAAAGTATATTTACTGGTAAAACCTAGTGATGCCGTTGTAAAGGATTAATTTTTATGACATACAATATCAAAGTCAAATATTTTCTTGTAATTATATTGAATATATTATATTCTCATAAACGTTTGAAGAATGTATATCGTGCCAAATTCTAAGTATTTACCTAAACTAATAATTGGAAACTCCCCCAAATTTCATTTTGTTGGTGTAATAAACATTTCTTAAATAATAACGATGCCGGATAGATATTTTAGCATTCTCAAGTCAAAATTTTACATTTAGTCTTGAAATTACCATACAGCTGACAGCTTAACCTTTGTTTCGATAGCTCAGTGGAAACATTGATTCAAACGCAAACTTATAAAGATATAAAACAAATTGATTTTAGTGGAAAACTTTATCAAAAAACCACTATTCTTTCGCTTTATTTATTTCGACCTTCTCGGTCAAAATCTGATTTTGCTCTATAGTATTTGCTTGGTTACATGTCTTGGCTCTTTCTCTTATCATAATTCTATATTATTATAAAAACATCGACTGAAGAGTTGCCAGACTCATGCAGTTCGATACAAGCTTAACTACCATTTGAAATTTTAGTGCATTATTACGCAACATTATGATACCTCGAAGACAAAATCGTTTTCCCCCTGCGATTTATAAAAACTTTCATTACTTATCGAAAATAGGAACAGTTGGCCCGGAAGCATTTGATAATAATTATCATGATTTGCAACCCAGTCATGGAAAGGTAAATTTAATTCATCAGTATTAAATATCTTAACAAAGAAGAAATTTTTTTTATACGAAAATCTAAGTGCAAATCCAATTAGATGGTTGGAGGAAGTTTCATCACCATTATCAACCGATTCTGAGTTTTCCCAATGGCAAATGCTAAACTTTTTAAATCAAGCTGAATTTAAATTACGATATCAGTACCTCACCATGAAATTGGAAGCAAATATTTTGTCATCATATTTCAGGCTGAAAATGAATTAAGAAGCAGTGAACGAAGGACGAAGGGAAGCAGTTTTGGGGAAACTTCGTTAATTGATTGAAATCGATAGTACGAGAGTTGAAAAACTGGAAGAAATCATGAATATATTTTTAGAAACAATTGTAAATGCTTATCATCCGCCGTGATTTTTACTTTAAAGGAATTACCATATTTTAAGCTGTCATTAAATGTTCTTATTTCTTGAAAAGTCGATGTTATACCTTGGACATTTATTAATAAACTTTTTTACGCGAGTTCAATGGCGCTTCAACGTTATTTTTACTTTCGATATATAGGTACTGTATGGCAAGTTATGGACTCGTAGAAAAAATCGAACTCTAGATTTTGATCAAAGTTGACATTAAGATTGTTACAGCTTTAAATTAAAAATCAAGTGTTCTGTTCGAGAGTTTATTAGCAAGTTTATTAGGAACAATTAAGAATTCATGAAAATGGTCTAATGCTAATGATTGAGTATGAGCGTTGACGTAAAAGGAAAACATAAAAAAGCTAATTCACAATAATCTTTCAACAACGATAATAGATATAAAAGTCGAAAAAAGTGGGTCTCGTATTCTGTCCGTCTGTATATGTCTGTCCTTTCAGGACCAATAATAAATATATCTGCCGTACAATTAGCAATTTTTAGCAAATAATGAAAATTTCATTTTTCTTAAAAACGTGGCTAGAACTTAAAAAAAAATCAGTACCTAATTTTTTTCAAAAAGGCTACAATTTTATTTTAAAAAAACCAGAACAATTGTTATATATTGTACCAAAACCATTTTTTTTACTTTCAATTTTCGCAAAAAAACGGCTCAGTTGATTCGAACCAATATTTTTCTAGAAAATCTTTCTTAAAGTTTAAATTTTTTTAAGAACTTTATAATTCAAAAACGACTTAGTAATTTGTATTAAACTTAGCATTTAGCAATTTTTTTAATATTAGGTATCTAGCAGATTTTAAATAAAAATTATTCTTATGACTAAAAATAACGGTACCTCCCATAGAAGTGTTTAGAAACCGGTATGAAAAATATAATTTTTCGACAAAACGGCTGCTACGATTTAGATTAAATTTTTTATGTGAGCTAATTTTAGAACGATCTATTAAATTATCGGAAAAAAAGTTTATCTATCGATTGTGTCTCTCATAGAAATTTTTTTTTAGTTTTCGACCATCTTATTATCTGTTGGACCGATTAAAATGAAATTTTTTACACAAGAGCTTCTAATAAGTTTAAATAATATTGGTTATCAAAATTTTCAAAAAAAAAAAACAGCCGAGTCCGCACCGATCTGCCCAACGGGTTTGCTTGTTTAGAGCATTTTTTAGGAGTTCTTTCAAGGTGTTTGGATGCTTACCAGCTACTGCTATGGCAACATCGTCCACATAGGCAATCACTCTGTCAGCTTCTAGGCACATTAGTAACTCATTTACTACCAAGTTCCAGAGAGTTAAGTAAGTGGCGTGCCTCTACTGACAGATCTTCTAGCAGTAAAGTCATGCAGTTTTGAGTTGATAATCCTGCTAGTCAGTATTTGATTAATCAGTACACCAAGTGACCTTCCTATCTTCAGAGATGACAGTGCTGATAAGATTGCAGATGCGTCAACATTGTTAAAAGCACCTTCTATATCTAGGAAAGCTACCATTGTGTATTCTTTGTGATGGAGGAAGTATTCGATAGTGCGTATATAGAGAGCGGTTTCTACCGAATTCCCTTTATTATAAGCATGTTGGGAACACAAATAAAACAACAAAAAATTACACCTACAGCTAGATTTTACTTTACTGTTGACAAAACTAAATCGTTCTATTCTTCATCTACTGAGAAGCATTAGCAAGCACTTTGCAAGGCCCAATGGAAAACAGAATAACTTACATAGTCATGAATACGTACGATACAGGTTTCTAGCTTTTGTAGTTTTCCAAAACTATCTACTTCTGTTCTGGTTTACAATTTTTATCCAGTTTTAGTCAGTCTCTTTTTCTTTTCAAAATGAGACTAAGCAAATACTTTTAGGTACATAGGTATTTAATGTCTCCAGATAACTTTCGAATAAGGTAGATATATATTTTTCAAAAACGTAAGATCGCATTAAATTCTTGTGAAATCTGATTTAAATATTTTTTTTTTTTCAAGTCTAAGCAAAGCATACATACATTAAGTACTTATCTCAAATTACTTTTAAACGATTTTCTCATTTGGTTGTTATTTATTCCAGACGTGATTAATAAAACACTCTTTTCATACAGCATTTCGACTTTTATCAATGCATACAACCGAACCAAACCAAACCGAACCACCCAAACAGTAGAGAATTACCTTCACATCATGATGTATACCCAAAGTCAAGGACATCAAAAATATTTGCAAATATATAAGAAAAAGATTACGTTTACCATTTTTTTCATCTCTGTCAATATATGAAATAAGACAAAGTAAATTTTATGCACGTGTCGCAATAAAAATGATTTGTCTGCTAACTTTCAATTTCAGTTTTCTAACTCAGAGCATGAATCTGATTGTTTTACGTGAATGTCTTTGTAAAGTTTTTTTTTCTTTTTTTTTTTTTTCTTTATAATGGTACACAATACTGATGGGAATAAATGGAAAAGACATTACAGTTACCTATGTCAAAATTAAAAATGTCTCCATGTTGTACATAAATAGCTAAATCGGTGTATGTATTATAATTAACGACATTAATTATATAGAAGTTTACTCATTATTATATTGACTTATGGAACTTTTGTCCTTCAGGGCCAATTTAATTCGACTGAACGAATATCTTCCAGGATTTATGTATTTCACCCATAGCATGAGATTATCAATTATCAATTGATAATTATTGATAAATATTAAAAATTGAGATAAAAATGTTGAACATTGCGAATGGCGTAGACTTTGTGAATTACAAGAAAATTAATATTAATTATTTTCACAGTTTTTCATCCGCAGTAGTTTTCCGTTTACCATAGTGTCGTAACAGGTGATTACAGAGCATTTGGAGAAGTTAATTTAAAAGAATTCCCACCTAAACTAGGAGTCACCCTGGTATTGTGTGCAGGAATTGTGTAGACAGAAGAGTTGGATCGAAATTGCCCGGGAGAAGGTCCTGGAAGAGTGAAGTTATGATGTTCCGGTGGAAAGAATCGAAGAAGTGCTAATTTTCAGATCTGGAGTAGGGTTCAGTAAAAATGTAGTACTATTGCAAGTTACATAATATTCTGATAAGGTCTACAGCGGCGGCGATGGAGTTAATGGCGAGGTTATCGAAGTGTTGAAGTACAATTTCGAAGACGCTTGCAAACCGGTCACTCAGGGTCAGCGGAGTTCTGGATAAAAAAAAAGAGTTCTTTTTACATTTAAACTAATATACCAGCACAGCATTTATAAACTCTATATTTAAATTAAGGACCTTTTGACCTTAGTTAACAACAAAGCTTCTAATTTAAATAACAAAAAACAAAAACAAGCCACATGTCATAAACAAATATGCATGAATTGATTGCACAAATTTAGCTACATTTTAATGAGAAAATGTTAAAAGGCATAAGCAAAATTACAAAATAATTTTCAAATTTAATTGTTAAAATGCAATATTGTTTGAACTGCATATATTTAGTAGCATTAGATGCAGATTTGTTCAAACCATTAAAAACTAAAAAAATAATAATAAAATTTTCTCAAAAAAAGTCAAAATCCTGAAGTCATAGCGTTAAAAAGGAGTCAAAGTGAATCTTAAGAGTCCCGAAGATAACGCCACTGTCAACAGCAATCCTCTTCCTCTTCGGAGTTTTTTTATAGACCATAGACTTGACGTAGCCCCACAGGAAATAGTCTAACGGCGTCAAATGGCACGACCGAGGCGGCCAAGCGACTGGACCATTTCGTGAGATAACACGTTCTCCAAACTTGGTTTCCAATAAATTGATTGTGACATTAGCTGTGTGGCTTGTGGCGCCGTCCTGTTGGAACCACATGTCCTCCAAGTCCATATCATCCGATTGGGGCCAAAAATATTCGGTTATCATTGAACGGTAGCGATCCCCATTCACAGTAACATGCCGGTCTTGATCATCACGGAAGAAGTATGGCCCAATGACGCCGCCGGCCCAAACCGTAATTTTTTCGGGATGTAATGATGACTCATGGAGTACGTGTGGATTGCTGCCTGACTAATACCGCATATTTTGTTTATTGACGAAGCCATTCAGCCAGAAATTAGCCTCATCGCTAAAGATGATTTTTCGATGAAAATCCGCTCTTAACGTTGCGGCCACTGACTCCGAATTTCGGTAGTAAATTTTAATAATTTCGACTCGTGGTTGGCTCGTATATCTTTCCATCATGAAATGGCAAACCTTACTGAAAGAAATGTCAAAAGAGCGGCAAGAAATATGGCGTCGTTTGCTGTCCCTGTTGCTCTACTTTTGTAGCGTCCCTGTTGAAAAAAATTCATTGAAATTACAATAAACTTCTTTAAAATTAAAAAATTTACATTATTATTCATAAATTTATTACTTATAAAAATTTATACAAACTATTTATAAAAATATTTATATTCTGCAGGTTTTATTGTAAGGAAAAGTGTGTCTTAAGTTCATTTTTAAAACACTTCAATGTTCTAATTACTCTTATTTTTCGTGGTAGATTATTCCATAGCCACGTTGCATGAATGAAAAATTGTCGTTCGGACGCTAAGCGAGTGAAACGAGATTGTAAGATTTGTTGAGATCGAATTGATGAGGTCATCCGTGTTTTGGAGAAAATGTATGAAGGCTGATGAGTGAGCATAGTCCGAAACAACAAAATTAACGTTCGATAGCGGATCAGATTGTCAAATGAAATACCATATATATAGATTTTGAGAAAAGGGAAACATGACCAAATCTTTTTAGACCATATATGTATCTAGCTATAACTATTAAACGCCTCAATAAGTTTCCTTCTGCTTACTTGGTCGTAATTACAGTAAATTTCACATCCGTACAAGAGTATGGTATGATCATGGTTTTAGCAAGCATTAGCCTTGTTTTAGGTGGTGTATAAAAATGTGTTGGACACAGTCTGCGGAGTACTCCATATACTTTTCCAATGGCTATTTTTATTTGCGTTTCCCACGTTAGTGTCCGGTTTAATGTAATTCCTAAATTCTTTGCAGTCTCGACACAAATTAAACTAGATAGGGCTACAGTAGAATACAGTAGAATACTGTAGCCCTATCTAGTTTAATTTGTGACAACTGAGAAGGGTCAAGAGGTTTCTTTGAAATAATAATACACTTAGACTTAGAAGGGTTCAGAAAAAGTCCGTTATTCTTAGCGAAATTTGAAATATTATGTAAGTCATTATTGATATAGATGACACAATTGTTAACTTGTCCAAGAGAACAATTTTAATACATTTGAACGTCGTCAGCATACATTTGAACAGTTGATTCAGAAACTGTTTGAGGGAGTTCATTGATATAGAGAGAAAATAGAAGAGGACCGAGAATCGAGCCTTGTGGAACGCCCCTCCTTGTGGATAGAAATTTTGATAAATTTGCCATTTAACATAACAGCTTGCTTGTTTCCGACCTTCAGAGCTGTAGCGCAACAGTGTTTTTCCTTAAAACCGGACTGTTTTGGAATATAGAATATTACTTCTGCGAAGATACAAATTTATTTGCTTTTGAACAATTTTTTCAATAACCTTTTATTTTTTTCAAAAATTTGGCATATTAAAGACTTAAACCAAAAAAAAATCCCCCGGAAACTAAAAGGAATATCAAACATTGTTTGTAGGTATAAATGAATAAATGGAGAAGTCATTTGAAGTGGCCCTCTGGTTGACTCCCCAGAAAACTTGACTTCATAATATATGTATTATAAACATATACAGTCGTTTCCCCAAAAGACATAAATTTACACATTCGATCAGTATACAGAATCTCCTTGGCATTTAATCTATTTATCACGAAAACAATATTTAATTCAGAGAATGAAATTAATTTTAGTTAAATAATATCTAAAAGTGAGTTTAAATCAATGAGATACCAAATAACAAACATTGAATTTGAAGGAAAGAAAAAAAATAATCTTGTTTACCCAAAATTCCTTTTATATTGCCTCTAAAAATTTACTTTCTGAAATGAAATCTTGATAAGCCCAGCATCAGCATCATCCACAAGGAAAAAATGGAAAATTTATTATGTTCAACATTTTGCACGTCCCTCTTTAACATCTTCTGGATCAAAATCAAAGGATGACACCGAAGTTTTATTCACTCTGGTGTAGAAGAACAGTCTTTTTGTATGGTTAACATTACTTTCTTTCATCACAGTTTATATTGTATACTATACAGTATACATGTACATATATGTATATAGTATATAAGAAAGGAAAAGTATATCACAAATATGGGCGATTGAACTTTAATTGTGGCCATTTAAAGGGAGATTACGGAGATGCTGAAGAAATGAATATTCTTTTGCTTATGTTGCGTAATATTCGAGACAAATCTGGAATATTAATATGTTGTTATTCTAAATTGACTTCTTAAATTGGATGTTTTTAATTTAAAGCACTAAAAATAAATAGTTATGTATATAAAGCGTCTTTTAATGAGACGCTCGATTTTTGAAATGTAAAAATAACAAGTTTTATTTCCTTTTCTTTTAATCTTGAATTTTATGAATGAATTCAGCGCTTTCAGCCATGAATTTCGGTCACCTTATTACTCTTCAGTAACACTCCGACTCCATGTTTTACCGTAAGTGAGCCAACTCATTTAAAAACCAAACCGCACTTCTTACTCGCACTTGAACTCCAGCTTTAGGCATCGTCATCTTCATTGAATTCACTGCCCTTTGGGCATGATTTCCATAATCAATACATGGTAAGCAATTTTAATGGGTGCATTCAGCAAACCTACGCTCCCCAATTTATTTTAAAAAAGAAAACAAATTTAATTTAAAGAAACTCAATTATTCACATTTACGTTTTTCCTCTGCATTGTTATTATGGAAACGTGTTGGGAGCTTATTCCAATTTTTAAGATACCCTCAGAAAAAAAATATTGGCAACACTTTTATGCATCGCAAATTCGTCCATAATAGTGCCGGCTATTATTTACTTATTCTTAAAAAGAATCACTTTAAATTAGTTATTTAAATATTTTTAAATTCTAAAACTAATCATACAAATTTTGAGTTAATATTCTTTATTTTATGTTGGGAGCTTTCTTTGTACCAGCATTCGAGTTGAGTTGATAAGAAGAAATCTACAATTTTTTTAATTAAATCGAGAAGGACACAAGGAAACAAGTCGCTGGAGATTTTTTGACGTTTTCTTTTAATTTCCAATCTCAACCAATCGGACACTCTTATTTTGTGCCCTTCTCTCCTAAAATCTGAAATTTACTGGAAACTCACAGTCTCATTTATAAACCCAATTCCAGGGTAAGTCTGACTTTGGACAGCTGTCCAACTCAAAAACCTCATTTATAACAAGTTTTATCGATTGTCTAACTTAGACATATGCAATTGGTTGTCCAAATCTATTCCAAAATGGGTATATTCAATGAACAAATAATTGAAAAGTTATCTTGAAATTCATGAAACGTATCCTCATTGAACGTATCCAAATGTTCACGAAATTGACGATTGAAGGGATGTCGGTGAGTATGTGAGAACATATTGAGACAACTTTTGGGATGCGTTTATAAATAAGGAGATGTCCAACTTACTATTTAGACAGTGGTTAGTTGGACAACAGCTGTCCAAAAGAGTGTTCTAAGTAAATCTAATTAATAAGACAGTCAGTTCATCGTGTGAAAGGGGACAAAGAAAGACACATTTTCATTTCGTTCCACTAAACTTCAAATATGGGATGTGTTCAAAAGTGTTTTGAATGGTCGCGTTTATTAAACATCACATTCACAAAATGCTTTATTACAAATGTCATGTGTTTTTGTTCGTTCAGGTTGGCACTGTTTTGAACTAATAATATTTTTAATTTATTACTACCCCAGATTGTTTTTATTTTGCCAAACACATAAATCAGCTGACGCTTTGAAATTTCTAATTCATCTACTTAAACTCAAAAATAGTTGCAGAAAATCGTGGAGTTAAACAAGGCTGCAATCTTAGTCCCCTTTTATTTGCGCTATTTCTAGATGATCTCGTTGATAAGCTTAGGTATGTACATGTGGAATCGAAATTGGAGACACAAAAAATAAAAGTCATCATGTATGTACGCTTACATTTACATTTTTCCAAAAACATCAACTGGAAAAACTAAAGGGTGTCCAGCGGAATACTTTCAACTTTAAAATTCAATATAAAAAAACTACTTCGTTTTTATTTATTTGATAACAATTTGGATATTATCCAAATGCACTCTTGCATTCGGACCCTTACATTTGCGATTACGCGACGGCAAAGTGCTGGAGTAATGCTTTGAATTTCATGGCGAATATTTTCCTGCAGGGCCTGAATTGTTCGTAATTGTTATTGTAAACTTTTGATTTGAGGTATCCCCATAAAAAAAAATTGCAAGGTTTTAGGTCTGGCGACCGAGGCGGCCATGGAATGTCTCCGTACTTTCTGATCAGTTTATTCGGAAAAACTGACCTTAGCCTTTCCATCGACACCATAGCTGTGTGCGGAGTGGCACCACACCGTCCTGTTAAAATTGCGTTCGGTTGTTGCACCCTGAATACAGCTGCAATTGCGGTAACAGAAACTCATCAATCATACGGCAATACACCGGAGCATTGACTGTCTCACTTTAGTTAAAAAATAAGGGCCAATTACCCCGCTGGCTGAAATGGCACACCAAACTGTCGTTTATAAACAATGTAAACGTTTTCTTACGAGAATCCTTCGGGATAGTGACTTTCGTTGAGAAACTGAACAATTTGCATTTTGTACGGGTGGAGCTTTAATTTCTTTTTCAAAATAATATCCACTGTTGATTTTCTTGTTCCTGTGGAGGCCGCAATCTTCCTTATCGATTTACGTGGATTTCGAATAATTTAATTTCGAACTTGAGACACATGTTCCGGCTTTGTTGCTGACGTTGATGTTCCAGGAATAGGTCTATTGACCATTGATGGGCCTTGAGAGAATATAATTTTTAAAATTTTATTTTTAGCGCAATTTATATGCTTTTTGGAACAATCATTTTCCCCCGACGGATAGCAGAATACGAAAATTCGCGCGAACGTTTAGCAGATAGTGTTCTTCGTATTTTAATTTGACTAACCAATTAAAAACTATTCAAAAATACGTATTGAGAAACAGATTATGGGAATAAATTATTGCAATCGACATATTAAAGTTAAATCTTAATCCCTGACGATACTTAATATTCTTAAGATGTTTCCGACAAGGATATTATCATCTATCTTTCCCACAACCACAATGTTTAACAGTATACCTTACCTACCAATATTTATTCCAATTAAGTTTATGTAAATGGATATATATTGAGTCTGTCACATTTTAAAATGTTGCGTTCTCTGCTTCTTTATACTACGTCTAAGATTACTCAAGCCTGTCAAAGAAAATACAGTATGTCTACCTACTGCTTTGCTTTTATGTATGTATATGTACTAGGTATACCTTTAATTTATCAAGAAAAGATAAAACACCATTCTTCTTGTTGAAAACTTAAATATTCACAACACTTAATCTTAAGGATGCTGTGTAATCCTCTTTTTCTTTATACACATAGATAGGGCGCACGCAAGCATCTTTCAAGGACTATATCAAGGGATGTTTCGTTTTGCTGTTTTGTTATAATATTTGTTTACCTTCGCAGGAGGAATGATGATTTCAAAAGCATCATCATCATCCACATTACCACAGACCAATAACTATATACCTTTTCTACCTACTGCCATATCGGCCCAAGTCCTGCCAACTTGAATAAATTTGAAATCGATAACTTGAATTCCACAGGACCACGCTTGAAAGATTATGAGAATTGTGTCGATAATGATGCTGTCGATTATTATCACTCTGTGAAGATGGCAAGCTTTACATTTTTCTCCTAACATCGGAATATTATTCGAGGCTTCGGCTTCGGCGACGTCGTTTTAGAGATATAAGTTTATTTATAGTCATGCCCTTATATTGGCCATCAATACAATTTCACGGTTGATAATCAAAAGGCTCTTCTCTGCTGATAACTGCTCTTATATTATTACAGTCCGGGTCGGATATTAAGGTAGGAATATAGCGAGAGAGAGAGTATGTTTTATTTTAATGCCGGCAATCAGCGATGAAGTTGAGAGGGTGCTATAGCTATGTGCCCGTGCTGCGGAACCTAATCACTTGTTATCCGGGTGTATATGTATGTACATTAACCTAAATATGTATATATGTCTCTTCTACTATTTCTGTATTATTCTTGGTTTACATTGTAGAGTTCAACTTGAGTGGATTTTATACTGCATATAAATATAGCTATATGAAATAATATTGATTTGTTTATCAAAATAGGTCTTTTGATCCATTAAAATGTTAGTCCTTCTATAAGCACGGGTCATTAAATATTCGATGTCTATAAATAACTATTTTTGTATTTTTCAACAAAAAGCTCAGACTTTTATTGTGCGTATAATAAACTTCGTAATTTATGTGGTCTTAGATAGAACCTATTAATCTGCATATTTAAGGTGAATCAGTAGCCCTTATAGCATCAATATTGTTGAAAGAATTGCAAATAAAAATTATAATTTCTTCCTAACGTAGATCTGCAGAAAAACTAAAATAAAACTTAAAATTCTCAAAAAAAAAAAAAAAAATTTAAAATTAAGTTGCTTTCTAAATAGGTATCTATGTTTTAATTTACAAAAATTAGAATATACAAATGAAATCACCATTCATTTCTGTTTCTTTTCTATTACTTTGTTGGACTACTGAATGATATAAATGAACAAGCTTTCAAAGTATTAGTTTATTGTCAACATATAATTTACAAAGAATATTTCAAAAATTCGTTAACCAAAAATTTAATTCGCTAAAAAAAATTTCAATTCGTCATTCGGACTTTACAATGGCCTTTTTTTTCTTTCATTATAACAATTTTAGGAATCACAAAAGTTTACCATTTGGTTAATGAACTGTCGATTTTTTTATGAGAAATGATTTACACAATTTAGTTAAAATTCCACAAGGATTTTGCTGCAAAAAAATAACCAAATGTTTTTGGTTAACTTAACCAAACGTCATTTGTGACTTTTAGAATTAGGCGTGTTCAGAAATATGATATATTAAGTATTTCAGAGAACTAAAATAGAGTCTGCCCGTGTTCTGTTACTTTCGCATTGGGATTAGCTGGTGATAAAAGTTGTGAATAAAAACGTAGTTTATATAAAAAAAAAAATAATTAGGACGTTGAGCTCGGGACAACTTTTACTATAACGAAAGTTAACTTAACTGAAATAAAAGCAAATATCCACCATAATGGATGCGCCAAATGATTTTTCTTGTAATCGCTCATTTTCGTTCCATCACTGCCGTGAGTTTGCGACTATTACAGTCCTACATTTAGCCCCAAAATCGTTTTCTCATCTTATTCCCGTCGGGCTTAAAAAACGTGACTTTTGTAGTGTATCTTACATTTTTTTCCGTTCCGAGACATTCGGCTCCGAATTCAAGTTGCTTTGGGAGAGGTTCTTCATTTCAAAATAACTTCAAAATCTGAACACTCTTATTTGTATGTGTACATATTTTGAAAATTAATATTTGATGTTTAACGAACAGCTGATTCAATAACATAGTATTTAACCAAATGTATATCCAAAAGGGCGTTCATACAAGCTTTTGTGTAAACTTATCATTTTAATTTTACACAATTTGTAAACTTACGTTGCACGTTGCATGAATATTCAATACCCTTAATTAAATTTAATCAATATTAAACCGATATATTGTTTCTTTTCAATTTAACACTGTAGTTAGTGTGAATTAAGAGAAACCAATCCATACCTAAGGCATAATAATTCAGAAATCCAAAAGTTAATTCCACCAATTGAACTATTTATCAATTTCATAATTAATTGAATCAGATTCAATTGTATTATTTACTTCCAATGATTCTGAAATACACAATAATAAAAAAAAAACCTATTCTCTTGATATGAATGAAAATTTCAATTTAAAATTTCATTGGAAAATCATTTTATTTATTAAAAAACAAAAAAAAAAGTAATTGATAGTAATTGATCACATAATTCTCGAAAGCATTTATTCCAAACAAATATAGGAAATAAAAATGGAATCGGTCATTTATTTGACTGCTGTTTATTTTTAATTAATCGAAAATAAATTATTTAATTTTTCATAGTCAAATAAACATACATTTTAAACTGGTGCTGGTATAGAAATTTGTAATTGTTTAAATTTTTAGAAGAATCTACATATATAAAAATTTCTATATTTTATGCAATCGGATATAATGAACAATACTATAAATTACATATTATTTTTTTTTTTATCAATATGGATTCATCAAAATTGAAGAATACAGTACTAGCACACCACAGGCACACTAATGAACTTTACAATTTAAATTGAAAAATTGTTGAAAATCAACATAGATAAATCGAAATAAATTGATTTAACAAATCTTAGAATTGTTGACGGTTTTTTAAAAAATATTTTTAACTAGGTACATACATAATATTTAAACTTTATTAATATTTAAAAAAAAAAAATTGGTTTGTTAAAGTGCCATTAAAAACTCAAAAAACAATCACTGAAATGTTAAAAATATTTTCTTGAATTTTTTTTTTCAGCTTGACATATCGGTAAACAAACGATACATAAGATTTCTTAAGAATTTTTTGGAAAATTTAACAGAAACGAACAAAACGTAATTTACTTAACTGCCTGAAAAATGTTACTGGAACTGTTCAACTGGAGCTGGGACAGCTGTGAAAAAGTGTTGTACGTACTATTGTGGACACCTACACAATGCAGCTGTACAACTTTTTTGAATATTACAAAAAAAAATCACGGTCTTATTTTCACTTTTTTATTCCCGATATTATTTTTCTTTTAATTAATAATTTTTAATGGCGAAACAAATAAGCACAAAAAGCTTCAATATTTTTTTCCGGCTCTTTTGACAAAGTGCTGTAAGTGCAATAATTAAAAGTTGCTAAATGCAGTACCGTACCGTCTGCTGCTCCGATTGCAGAATATTAGGTCTGTTTCTTTACTGTTTGGGAAAAAGTTTGGGCTTCAGCTTTTTTATATTGTTGTTGTAATTTTCACCAGAAATAAAGAGTAAAGAAACGCATTTGGGATGTTTCTGATTTTTTTCGCGTTAAACGTCACATTTGACAACAGAGATTATGAGTAGTTTGACAAGCACGAAAAAGCCGCATGTAAAATGTTCGGAAAAATTCTTGCCGGATGGAAAATGAAATAAATTTTAAAACGAAAGTCAAAAGGTCTGGCATTTTCGTGCCAGAAAAAGTAAAGAAACACATTTTGGGTAGATTGGGGATACCATGGGATCCCGCGGGCGAGTAAAGAAACAGACCTATTTTGTATGGAATATTTTGACAGCTATTTTAGCTGCTGTTATAGTGCAGCTCCATTCCATATCCATTATGTAAACATTAGTAAACAAGCAGTAAATATTACAGCTGAATTCCAAAGCGCATCAGATAAGTATTTGATGCAAAGTCATGAGTTCCTAAAGTCAAAATGATGACAAAGTCATGAGTTTCTAAACGCATCCCAAATGTCAGAGTTGCGCATTAACTGCATCCAATTTTATTTGAAAAATTGAAATTTAAAATTGAAAGTGAAACAAAAATATGAAGTCTCGAGCGAAGTAAGTTTATTTTTTTATTGTTATTGTTTTTTTTTCGAAAATTTTAATTTTTTATTTAGCCTTATTACGGACTAAGAATTTTTTTTTTACAGAAATAACCAACTCTTGCCTTTTTCTCTAAAGCTTGTCGTAGCAAAACGATCTGGCATTTTATTTTCTTTGTTACTCTTCCTTTGTTTGTTTGATGCTATCATCGATCATCTTGGTTAGATTTTTTGTGCTAACTCATCATCACCAGAGGCTTCATTTTAAATAGCCCACTATTTGGGCAGCTGTCAGTTTTGAAGCTGTCATCTTTTGACATTTTAAAAGCAAAAACTACGCCATTACTAAAAATAAAACGATAAGCGCTTCAACAACGCATTGAAATTGTTAAAATTCACTACAAAAATGGCGTTACGTGCCACACAAGCAACGAAACAATTTAGTTTGGTATACGGAAAAGCTTTTAAAATCGGTGCAAAAGTTTCGATTTTGCACCATTATTAACCCTATATACGTACCATTTCATTTTTCCGGCTATATATGTAAACATGTCTACTTTTTATGGGCCTCATTAAGCAAAGCTGAGGGCACATTGCGGACTCGAATAAAGCAGCTTAGCTCGAGAGTAATATTATTAAATCTTTTTAAATATCAAATACTTTTAAATAATAAATAAAAATCATTTTTCTTATTTTATTTGTAAATATAATATTTACTACTGATTTGAACCCTACTCGGAATTTGTGTACAATAAAATATTGAAATATTAATTCAAAATGCAACAGATATGGTTTCTGCTCAATTGAACACTGTGACTGAATTAAGGAAAACTGCCTTTAGGGAACAATATTCAACATTCAACAAGCCATCAATTGTATTTACTCTATAGCGTGCTATATCTCTTTCATTTCAAATTGGGAAAGATTAAAATTTATTTATTTTCAATGAAATTTAAAATGAAATTATAACTGTTCCTTAATCGGTTGGAGTATGATGTAAGCTAAATTTTCAATTAAAATTTAAATTGAAATATATGTTTCAAAATATTAATGAAATTCTGCATTCTGAATAATTCTCGGACCATAAATGTTCGTTCTTCCAAACCAATAAAATATCAAAACGTGGCTGGATGTCATGCATTTGACTGGTTTTCTGTTTTAATCTTATTGAAAGTATAGTATAATCAAGCTAAGTCATGATATCAAAATAATTTATAACTGGCTAGACTTTGCATTTTATTATTATTATTACTCATACTTTAAGTGTGAAACAAAATTTTGACATATTCCCTCTTAGAGCGCTTACCCCCATTTAACTTTACATCGATTTATTTCAATTTCCATTATTGGTCCGACACAAAAATTATGTCAGTAAAAAATATTCACCTTGCAGATTGTAGTTAGTGTGTCTAAGGACACAGAGCCTGTCTCAGCCTTAAATATAATGTGTGCTGGTTAGACCCAAACTTAATATTAGAAGGAAGATGGTGAAGGAGAAGTGAGGTAGGCGATAAAACACAGATAAGCACATGATTTCTGGTTTTTGTTTAATTATGCCAACATTTTCTTATTTTTCCAATTAAAGGGTTAATTGGTAAACCATATAGTCTATTCGACTCCTCAATAACACTCTTAGTAGGGCTTTGGGATAAGAGCGAGGGTGTACGGCAGTACTAGAAGATCCTCTTGTTGCATCTGCATACGAAAGAGGAGGTTGAGGCACATTATTAGCCTTGTTAATAATAAAAATTATTTAATACATTCTTTTTAGATTTGGCTGAACGTACAGCAGATTCTCGTCTAACCTTCTGGGGCAACCCCTGTAGCTTGGCGGGTGGCCCGACTGTCCACAATTTACACAAGAGGCCGTGGTGTATTCATTAAGGCCAAGATCACACTTACCAATATCGTGGGAAGTAAGACACTTAACACACCTTGTTGCAAAAGAGAAATAAGCCGTGCCGTTGGCACCTAAAGCATTGTCGAACCCCAGAGCTTCTAACTGAGTCCCATTTGATTTTGTGTCTAAGCAAGGAGTACCTTGATAAGACTTGCCCTATACCGCCTTAGAACATCATCATAATAACAAATCAAGAGGAAACAAGTTTTCCTTTTACCCATGGAGTCTCAAATTTTTTACGAAGGGTCCAGTCTCAGAATCTCATGTTGGACCTCAAAAGGAGAGAAACTACCCAGGGCAATAAGTTATCTAGGCTCTGGATGTCGTTCCTGGGTGGTCATCCTTCTCATCAGCAGGTTAGGGTGATTGACACTGTTAAAGATGAATTTCTTTTCCAATTGCATGAGACACTGGTCCAGTGGCTTGATTTTGGCTTCTTCGTAGATTCTCTGATTGCTGTAGTGCTTCTGTCGCTGTTGATCGTACGTAAGTCCGGTGCTTAACCCCAGAATTTTCATTTCGAAGAGTTTTAACTTCTTCATCGCTGTCTTCGAAATTGTGTACCATACGGGAAAGTTATAGCTGATGACTGGTCTGAAAAGCTGCTTGTATATAAGCAGTTTCGTCGGCTGGCTTAGTCTGGTTCTTCTGACTAGTAGAGGGTGCAAGCGATGAAACGTAAAGTTAGCCTTCTTTAGCACCTGCCTTGAGTGAGGGTTGAACTTGAACAGCTCGTTGAAGTTGACTCCAAGGTACTCGACATTTTGGCTGCTATCGTTGATCCGTCAGGAAGCTCCATTACCTGATTTCTGCAGAATGCTGCAGAACGAACGTTGCCATTGGTGATGGGTCTCCTGAAGCACACAAGTTCCGATTTGGGAATGTTGATTCGGATACGCCACTTTTCGTAGTACTTGAAGAGTCTGGAGACGTGAGCTTCCACTTTCGGAGCTGCTATGGTTGGCGCTATCGATGAGGCGTAGGTAAGCGAGTAGTCAGCAAAGAGCAGGTTATGGCAATCAGTTGGCACTGTTTGATCGGACTTCATAAGGCTATAGAGGAATTGTCCTAGCTTCGATCCTTGGGCGACTCCCGCTTTGATTGAAGATTTGCAGCTATCCAGTTGAATGAAGAATTTTGTATTAGTGGTGAAGGTAATACAAGTAGTCGAAGTTTATTCATAAGGACTTCTAACCATACGCTATCTCGAGATCCAGAAAGCATCCTACGGTGGAACGATAGCTGTTGAATGTTGAGGAGACGTCAGCACGACATTTGCACCATGTCCTATGTTTTCAGTAGTGATAAATAAATGTGGATTGAGAAATACAAAAAAACACCATTCATGTATTTTTGTGTGTATCCTTTATTATCAATCTCTTGGGCAAGTGCCTTGAAGTATGTAATGTGCGTTATGTATTTTCTCACTGGTTGCAGGCTGACAATTAGGCCCAGCCAAAATAGTTTAAAATCTTAACAACTATACAAGACATTTAAGTAAATCTTTTTGACCAACAAAATGTAAAAATCTTTGTTTGTGTTTCTTATATTATTTGTTCTCTGAAACCTTTCTGTACATTTATCTCGATTATATTTTATCTAGTTTTGTGTTAAGCTATAAAGAAGTTTTAACAAAAGCTGACCAAACACCATCCAGCATTAACCTACATACCATATACTCATTCAAAATGTAAAGCCTTTGGCTTCAACAATTTGTAAGGAACTGTCCTTTTCAAGTTTTACCCACACAACGACATGAATTTTTCATTCGATTCATCACCATAAATCATTTTAAGAGAAACTAAATGAACAAGTCCTTTAAAGAAGCTATGTTCTTAATAAACGTATAGTTAGGTATAAACAAATACCATATTCATATGCATAAACATAATATTCCTGAAACGACAACTGTTCCTTGCAGAAGATTTACTTTAAAATTGGTTTAGATATTAAAAAAAAAACAGTAACAACTTCAACATAGAGGGAAGCAAGTATCCCTTTATCAACCAACCTTTCTGGACATTGTCGTTCGTTTCCCTTTTCTTTTTTTTTTGTCATTTTGTCCTTTTCCTCTTTTCAAAAGGCATATTCGGTAGTGGAATATTTTACTGCTAAGAACAATGACAGGTGGCCATAGCATGTTCCCATAAATAATACGTTGTGACAAAAGCTAACCGACTACTTATAGCCGACGTCAACTCCCACTTACATGCTAGCAAATTGATGTCGTTAAACTACATCACATGGTTTGTGGGCAAAAAGGAGCACTTGTTTTGCTAGGAATTCTCTTCTCTTCTATTCATTTTCTTTCTTTTCCAGACATGTTGTCATCCTTCCTCTTTGAATTTTTCGTTTCATATACGAGTACAGTTACGTTACGTAAGTTATTCTTTTCGTTATAATGCTAACTATAATAACACTACACTGTCTGAGGAATGACCTCATAATAAAAATATTATATTTATGACGTATAGCTAGTTACATACCAACCTCAATCTACCTTCCTTCCTTTGTGAACATTTTGAGTTGAGGCTACATACGAAATGGGAATGGGATACGTCGTCGTCGTCGTATACGTATGTTGGGAACGTTCTGTTGTAGTCCTTAAAGTCAATGCGAGGAAATATTTCCAATTTTGTTATATTAATGAAAAGAACGAGGTATATAGACTTGAAGGAGAACAAAAGGGCTTATCGTATATTTATGTAGCATTGTGCTACAATATACTTGATGACATAAATTCTTCTTATGACTTTCCTTATGACACAGCATCCGGTAAACAAGTTTCAAGCAGCACCATCATAAACCAAAACAAACAAAATTCCAATGTTTCTGGCGTTTGAAAAGATGAGAAGGCTTTGTCAATTGTTGTAATACCTTCCTAACCTATACATTAAATCTCAGTCTCAATAATGAAGCAAATTCTTTAGTTTTCCTTAAATCAGGACAATAAATCGGCTTTCAATTTTAAAACGTACGTAGTCTTTAATGACAGCTATGTAAAGGGTGTTTTTTTTAGAGGTATAGAACTGTGAGATGGAATAAAACAAAGATGATCTAGCATTATAATTTAAATATCATTTCTGGCATATGACCACCACGGCTGGCTGGGACGTAGTCTAATCTGGAGGTCCAATTTTCGATGACTTTTTCCAAAATTTGTGGCCGTATTTCGGCACAACCGCGGCGAATCTTGTCCTCCAAGTGGTCAATCGTTTCGGGCTTATCAGCGTAGACTAGCGACTTAACATATCGCCACAGAAACGGGTCCGTAACGTAAAACTATGCAGTTACCAAACGTTTCCTTCAATAAATCAATTGTGGCACGAGCTGTGTGACATATTGCGCCGTCTTGTTGAAACCACAGCTCCTGCATATCATTGTTGTTCAATTGATGAACGAAAAAGTCAGTAATCATGGCTCTATAGCAGTCACCATTGACTGTAACCTTCTGGCCAGCATCGTTTTTAAAGAAGTACGGACCAATTATTCCACCAACAAATAAAGCACACCAATGTAGATGTAACGATGTCTTAACATACACTTGAGGATTATCATCACTCCAAATACGGCAGTTTTGTTTATTGACGTATCCATTCAACCAAAAGTGAGCTTCATCGCTAAACAAAATTCGCTTATGAAAATTGGAATCAACAGCAATCTCGTTTCGAACCAATTCACAACAATTTGCATGCGTTGTTCAGGCGTCAGTCTATTCATGTTGAAATGCCAAACCAAACTAAAAATAAATCACTTGACGGCTGACAAAATGGCCACCAGTTACAATAGTGTTGCCAACATAAAATTCTATACCTCTAAAAAAAAACACCCGTTACATTTAAACGATAAAATGTAAAAAAGTAAAATAGGTTCTTTAAAAAAAAAATTGAAATGCAATTTTGTTTAAATTATTTAAAAGCATGATTTAAACAAAATTGGTCGAACTATTAAAAAGCTATACGTAGAATAACTCAAAAATAAAGCAATTTTCTCAAAAATGTCTAAACCCAATTTTCATAATGTGAATTGTTGGCAAAAAATTGAAATCCAATTTTCTTAGAATCATTCTGGTCTTTTTTCTTTCTTTTCTTTACTTGTTATTCACATTTAATGAAAATGGTTTCACATCAATTGAAATCCTTAAATGTTTTGAAGAAAACTTCCAACTTTTATTTTTTGTATTTTTAACAATCGATGTTATACTAGTTGTTTGTATAGGTACCACAATCTGACCATTATAATTATTATTATTATTATTTATTAACATGTAATTTAAATTACAGGGTAATATAAATTATTTATAGAGCCTAGCTGCGGAGACTATTGGCTCAATCTGACCAATTTGCAATTAGTTGAGCTGGAAAGATTAATTAAATCAAAGAAGAATCAAACCAGGAAATTGACAGTGAGGAGGGTGAAAATGATTTTGACGCGTTCAGAGTAAGAGTGAGGATGAATATGACAATCCAAATGATAAAAAAGATGAAAAAAATAATTAAAAAAAAACAACCTGAAAGAAAAGGTTCCCTAACAGACCGAGAGCTCGCAGCAAATTTTGGGTGTGAATGATATCAAAAATTTACTGGTACATATTTTTATATAATGTATGTACATAGATCTTTACTTTTTATACACAAATATGAAAGACTTGCACTCCGTGGTTGGGGCCTTTGTCGGTAACGGTGCATTGAAAATGCGTTCTATTTTGGAAGCCAAGGTAAATGTATAGCAACAAAAACATTATATTTAATTAAAGATCTGGTCACCCTAGACATGAAAATGGGGGTCCAAGATATCTTGGAAGGGGCTTTATGAATCAAAGACGAACCCAAAGATGAGTATGAAACACATTTCTAAGCACAATTTTTAAATATACATATATGTATATATTTTATAATAATATTAAAAAAATAAAACTAGATAAGCAAGACTACGAATAGTTATAGTAAGTTTAAGACTTCTTAATAATTTACATCGTTAAACCATTTTCTTTTGCTTAAATTTAGCTATAAAGATTTAACTTTAATAATGTATAATTATTAATGGTCAATATTTGTTAAACCATATAAATTCCAAATAATAATAATTCGTGCTAGAAATAAATTATAAAATAATTATCACATCCCAAACAAATTCACAATAGGAAACACCCACTCATAATGCTCAACTTTACACATTGAATTTAACTTTGCTGCATTGAATATATAAATTAAAAAAGTTTCACTCATGTTGCACGAACTTGTTTTTAATATCTTAATGTACACTAAAAATAGAATTAACATTTGAGGTATTAATCTCAGCTGAAACAAACTCCTTTTGAAAAATTAATTTAAAAGTTATTGAATATTTTTATAACTTTTATATAAAGCCACAGAATTTTAAAAATAAAATTTATTCTTATTCTAGAGCATCGTCACGTCACAGTAGAATTTATCCGGTCTATGTAAATTTTAGAAGTCATACAAAATTTTACCAAAATTCTTCAAATCATTCTCGATAAAAAAAAAATAAAATGCACGACTGGTTTGCACGAACTTGCTCACTGTGGTTTTAAAGCCTTAATAATTTTTAAAACTTTTAATCTGATAAAAGAAATTTATTAATTATTGGAGCCTATATTTTATGCCATTTACGAAAAATATTATGTGAGTACATAAAAATATGACCAATATTGCTCCGTGCTGTTTTGCACTTCGCACATATGCATGGAATTTACAGTTTAGACTGAAAAAATGTTAAAAAATCAATAAAATTAGAAATAAATTTATTAAAAAATTTCTGAAATTGATTTGGCACCAACGCAATCTACACCAAGTGATTTCTTACACAAATCCCAATTTATGAGAACAAATTTTTAAAAATCGTTGGACGATTTAAAAAAAAAAAATAATTTTTTACATATGAAATTTTGAATATTTTTTTTGAGAAAAAAATTGGTAAGCCAATTTGTAGTACTTATTAATGCGAAGTTTAAAAATTAATTTTGAAAAAAAAATCATCTACCCATTTTCGAAATATCGAATTTTCAAAAAACAATTTTGAAATTTATTGTAAAAATCCAAATTAGTTTTTTTTGAAAATTATTATTAGGTATTGGATTAGATATTAAAAGATTATTATTTATGTAGGAAACTAGTATTTGGCAACTCTTTCCTGGAAGTGAACGAAGAGACCACTGAACCGATTCACTACTGGAATCACGAACAGCTGGCAATATCGAAGATTGCAGACAAGGAACGGAAAAGAGAACTAGGCTGACGCCTCTTTGACTGCCAACCACCGATCCGACAACACATTCGAACTACTTTAACTACATACTTGCTATATCCTTTTATAACCACTTAACTTACTTTAATTTTAAATTTAATTTGAATTAATTTATATTGTAATTTTAACTTTAATTAATAAATTATAAAGACTTAAAAAAATTAATTAAAAAGACTAATAAATGTAGAGTTTCATTTATTAGAATCTCGTGAGTAAAAAACTGGATTAAAATCAGTTCAACAGATGATAAGGTAGTCGAAAACCAAAAAATTGGTTCTATGGGAGGTATATAACCATTTTTCCGAAATTATTTTTTTATAAAATAAGATTTAAAAAAAATTTACTGATTTTTGGCGTTTGGGAGAAAAATAAGATTTTCATATTTTGTTAAATAAATTGCACAGCAAGTACCGTTATTCTTGGTCTTAAAAAATTTTAAGAAAATGGAAAAACCGCTAGGTACCAAGCTTAAAATAAAATCGACCCACCCATTTAGGCTGCAGCCGAAAGGACAGGACAGACAGACAGACAGAATTTCGAGACCCACTTTTTTCGAATATCATCGTAATTACAAGTTTGATCAAAATCTCGACTTCGATTTTTTTTTACGAATCCATAACTTACCATATAATAATCACAAGTCAAAATTATTGTACCTAATCAAATTACTATGATTAAGTTAAGACATAAGATATCATCAAATTCTAGCAAACTTTTGATGAGAAACTGTAAATTTAAAGTAATATTGGCTTTCTGTCAAACTATCGAATCGTATAATCCCCTTTTTTAGTGTTTTTGCTTCAGTGTTATTTAACAGGAACTCTGATATTCTAAGGGCAAGTTTGTCCATAGTAAAATTAAATCTGCAGCATGATTTAAACAGGCTCTAACCAAGTTACAATAATCGATCAAAATCGGCTAATTAGCGATTTCCATCATGATTAAAAACTCAATATTTTAAGTCCTTGATGCAAATTTTGGTAAACATGCACATTCGATGATTAGGTATACCCGTTGCAATAATTCTTGATTAAAGGTGTAAACAAACTGGCCCTAAAATAAAACTTTATCAGATGACTGAAATCTCGATTTAATACATACCTAGATATTTTTCAAATCCATTACTTGCCCTTTTTAGGTACAAATATAAACTGAAATAACAGTAAAACTAAATATTTTTTTAAATATTCAATTTGTTTCGAATAAATTATACCCCTATAATAAAACATGCATATTACATGTAATAACAGTCGTTTTGGTCTTCCGGTATTAATTTTGCAAACAACACAATTTACAGATAAACATCTCTCGTCCCTACGACTGACGAACAACGACGACGACGAAGCCAACCAACGACGACGACGGAAAGGGAAGTTATACCCAGTTAGGAAAGTTAATGACATCTTTGTGGAGTGTTAGGGATTTGTACCGTTTTGTTATTATTATTATGTAAAAAGGCATACACGTGTATAACCATTAAATTTTAGTTTTGGCTTGATGGCTTTTGTAGGGAGGGTAAAGAATAGAAATAGAGTATTGTTATGGAAAAAGTTTGAATGACCCTTTATCAAACGAAGTGGTTATCTTTATTTAACCAAATATATTTGAATGACATATTATTAAAGGAATTCTTCTACGCAGACTTTGAAACTTATGAAATAGAAAATTATCAAAAAAAAAAAAGATTTGATAACATAAATCACATTAAATAAAAAATATAATTGACCCTAATTATAAATGAAATCGACCAAAACAACTTAATTCCCACTCTTGCCCAAGATAATAATAATAATAATAACGACAACATCGTCCTTCACTTTCAAACTTATTTCCTATAGACCCCTCCCATAAATAAAATATCTTCTCCTTATAAATAAATCTAATTCTACTGCCTGTAATGTAATCATAATAACTCTTCTCCTTCCAAGATATTCGTTTTGCTATTCAACTTATCCCATAACTTTCTCATAGAAATAGTCAAGCGTTGCATAGAATAACCAATGAACTAGTTGGTGTCTAATACCAATTAACTCTTAGGGTATGCAATCTTCTTCTTGTAAAAAGAAACCAACCAGCAATACCATCATTCTCGCCCATCCACACTTCATATCGCAACCAAGAGTAAAATTATTATCTCCAGTTCCGCAGTTTTTTTTTTTGTCTTAAATGAAGGCTATGAATGTCAGGAGCATGATGTCCTTGGCAAAAGCAAATGGTTTAACGCGGTAGTTATCTATCTTCCATTTCACTTGTTTTTCCACTTCCAGGATTCTGTATTATATATGCATTTTCTTTTTTATTGGTTCAGCTCTTGGGTCCTTTCTTTTTTTGTTCCGTGGAACACTTTCATCTTCATCATGGCAGAGTGAGGATTGGAGTAGGGTGGTATGGGTGATGCGAAACAAAATCCAAAAGTCCTTGTGACCTTTTGACTTATAAAACGGACGCAATGGAAAATGAAATTGTGCGAAATGTTCTGTTCTTTACTGCATCCACATCAACTACTATAATAATTCATCGTTCTTGCAAGAGTCCTTTAGTGGTTAGCGTGGTGGTGGTGGCGGTCGTCGTCGTCGTTTGCAGTAAAATAGTCCTTGTATAAATATCTTTATTATATATATTTTTTTTTTTTTCATTTTCATTTTTGTATATGTACACAAAAGAAAATTAAAATTATTATTTTATCCTATTCTTTCCTTCCTCCTTAACTTTGTATAGATAATTTCTGAGGCTTTTTGTGCGTGTTAAGCTTTTCACTCTTGGTGTTGATTTAACTGTAGATGAAGAAAAACAAGCTGAAAACTGAGAGGAAAAAAAATTTAAGAAATAATATTAAAATTTTAAACGCTATCCCTATCTTATTAAATTTGCTGAAACTTTTGAAGAAATAAGTGGTGTGGGTTGTTTTGAAGAAATTAGAATTGATATTTTATTTTAATTTGATATTTTAATTTGATTTTAATTTGATATTTTATTTTTTTCTGTTTAATTAATTGCTTAATTGAGTAAGTATTAAAGTGTTGGAACTTTTATTTTTTTTTTCTATTTTTTTATGAAGTTGAATCTGCCAATTTGAAAAAGGAAGAGAGGGCGTTAAACCAACATTTAATCATTAATTGCTGTTTTTCGAAAATACAAGTGGAATCTCGGTTTTTTCTTTTCAAATCATGAGTAGTAAGTAGTAACAGGCTTGACATTATATTTTATTGTTCCTTAAAGTCTCGGACTTGTAACAGAAAATTTGATATATTCGACCTCCGAGCGCTTCCCCCCTTTTCGACCTTTTTTATTTTTTAAATCGGTTTAGTTCAATTCGTATTTGTCTGAAATAAGCAATTTGTGTGCCCAATAGTTCAATTTTTAACTTAGTAAAATTTATCCAATATATAGAGCTGTTCATTTTTTTTTTCTTCGTAATGATTCTGTTTCATTTTTCATTTTAAATTCATTTATATTTTTGTTAATCTTAGGTATAAATAACTTTAAGCTAGACAAAAATTCATAAAAACTAGCCTACTTACCAATAACTTACAACTGGCAGCATGCGGGCGCTCTTAGTTAAACTATATAGAATATCTTAATTCGAATGCCTTTCGGCCTTAAAACTAATTTAATACTGAAATTCTTTATCTGTTTTATTTTTCACCAAGAATAAATTGACAAAAAACAACTCGGTATTTACACATTTTTTTATTTAAAACTTACAATTAATTACTAATATGTAATTAAAACTTTGTATTTACAATTACTTAAAACTACTTAAAAACTAGAACAGCCACATCAGCATTTTCGGTTTCCCTTTTTTTTTTTATTTATTTATTTTTTTTATATTTTTTTTTTTTATTTTTAATTTTTTTTTTTTTTTGGTGCCCCTACTTAAAACTTATACCTTCACCTATGTAAATCGGCCAAGACATGAATCAAAGTCGACTTTAAATATCTAAATGAGAATTGAGCTTCTTCCTTTCTCTTCGGTCCCGATCGAACACAGTCCTACTGAACCGAATTCGCTCAGAGCCGCCTTGTGCAAGGACATCTCGATCATATCGAAGTCGCCTATTCACAGTTCTACGGCCGACGGTGATAGATTAGCGAAACCGCCTCTCTATACTGGATCAGTCCTCGACTGTCTAAATAGAATAATGTGTTAGGTGGAACATAGCCACTTAAACGCACACTCTCCAAATATTCAGTGTTAGGGTAATAAGTCCTAAAAATTAAGCTATTAGCTGAAGACATCGCTCCTGAAATGTGACCCCGAATCAGCTTTAGAAATTATCAATTCTGTTTATAAAACCCGGTTGGAATAGTAATTTGTGTACTTCGACTCTGGTGTTCTGTGTAATCCAAGGCAACGACGTAGGTTCTACCTCGCAAACACCCGAATCTTTTCCATTTGAGATGGACCAACATTGAACTACACGAGGCATCCATAGGCAATCATCATCGGCCTGATTTGAGCCATGTTGCAAATCACTTTTATCCTGGTTTCAAACTGCTATAAAACAACCGTTTCGTCAGGGCAAAAGCTCCCTTAGCCCTGGTCAGAGCTGCATCTACAATTCTACATATATATCTGTCAAAATTGAGATACTAATCTAACCAGATGCTTAACTACATTTTTACTCACCAGTGGATGTCTATGTGGCCCTATACGATCACTATCTTGCGCCAGTTCTTTCTAGTATCCCTTGGGGCTCCATCTTACGGAGTTCTAAACAGAAAGTTTCTGATTTTTGAAAATTGATTTTCAACTTCCAGTCATCACAATTATCGCTGAATCTTGTCGAAGTCACACTGCAAGAGAATTCTGATGACCTCGACTATTTTAGCTGTTCTGTACGCAATAAGATCAATGGCATACGCATACGCAATTGCCTGAGGTAGACTACCTATCAGATCGCTGCTGGTCTAAATACTGAATATAATCGGTGAGTTAACCGCTCCCTGCTAAAGACCATTTTTAATATTTAATACTGCGATAATAGTTACATTGCCACTCTTGACAACAAACTTTCTACCATTGAGCATGTCATAAAGCATATACAAAAGTGGTTTACTTATGCCAAGCCTAGTCAGCTTTAGATAAAGACCCTCTAACCATACGGTGTCAGAGGCCTTCTCCAAGTCAACCAGACAGGCACCCGTACACTGCCTTTTGGATTTGTTTGGATAAATGGTGTCATGTCCCGCCTTAAAACCGAACGGATTATCCGGCCACTTGGACACAGCGCTATTTATAACTTTCTCGAATACTTTACTGATAATCGGGAGAAGACTTATCGACCGGAAATTCAGCGGATTGGAGTTTTTCTTTCCTTTCTTCGGGAGAAAATGAACCACAGCTTTCTTCCACCGTACTGGATAACATGCAATCATGCATTATTCAGTGCGTTGTTAAACAGTGTGGCATACAATATGTCAACGAATTCCTGAGGTAAATGTTGTAGTACAATATTAGATATGCCATCGACTCCTCCTGACTTCTTTTTCTTTAATGTATCGAAGATGAGCTGGAGCTCCATCCTCGTTACTAACAGGGAACTGCCCCATTTCGCTCGGGTATTGATTCTGTTTTGAAGTATTGTGGCCAACCGATGGGCAAAATGGCCGCATCGGTCGTGCGATTTGACGCCGTTAGACTGTTTCCTGTGGGGCTACGTCAAGTCTATGGTCTATGCCAACTAGCCAGCGACGATTGATGAACTTCGTACGAATATCGAACGTGAAATTGCAGCAGTATCGGCCGATTTATGCTTGAAAACCGTCGAAAATTGGGTTGAACGTCTGGACTTCTGCAAGCGTGCCCGTGGTGGCCATGCAAAAGAAATCGAGTTCCATACATAATGGCATCAAACGTACTTTCACAGGAATAAAGAATTTCATTGATATCCAAACCCGTTTTTGTTTTATTTAAAAAAAACTTTTGTAGCGCCCTTATTGAAAAACCCGATATAATTGAACATTCCAGAATGTTAAGCAAAATATTTTTTTTTTTTTTTTTAATTTTAAGATCACACACTTCTATTTAAAATGGAAATATTTGTTTTATTATTGAACTTAATAAACAGTATTTAAATATAAAATATAATTTTTCAAGTAGAAACCCAAAATTTAAATAAATTCAAAACATATCAAATGAGCAAACAATTGATTATATAAATTTTACCTAAATGGCCTTCGTACAGATTTAAAAACCAACAAAAAAAGAAACAAAGAAACAACACTTCAACATAAAGAGCAACGAGGAAAACATAATATAAATACAAAATAAAAGGATCTAACGTAAAAAAAAAAAAGAAGAAAACTTCCACTTTGAATTGAGGACACAATGATGGTTGTGTGTTTTATTTAAGGACATTTCAAATAAACAACAATTCTGAAAACGATTGTCACAACTAGAAGAAGATAAACGCTCGGCCCCCAACAAAAATCAATTTGGTGGAATATTGCAAAACTTTTTGCTCCTTTAAGATGGGGGTAGCTATGTGTTATAAATAGATGACGTAAGATGAACGACAGACGCAAAATCCCAAAATTCTAGGAAGCACTCTGTGAAAATATTTTTGTGTATATTTTTTTTTGTCTTCTCTTCAACTGGTTCAACTTGTCCCTTTTTAAAAAAAAAATGAGGTTGAGGTACCTATATATATAAAGCAGAAAAAAAAATTCAAATTCAAAACAATAAAAAACAAATGCTTAAAACGTGTTATTGATTGTAGTGTCTTGAATCGTGATGGAATATTTAAATTTGCAAATGTCTATTCAGAAAGAGCAGGAGCACAATTCGCTTGAAAATCATTGCGATGCAATCTTTCTTCAAAATATGCTCCATTGACCTCCAAAAAATAATTTAGAAAGTGAAAAACATATTTTATGGTGACACAAAGCAAAAGGTGAAGGTGCAAAATGTTAGGTCCGTCAAGCTGGAAACACCACAACTCATTTTCGAAATTCTAATGATGCAGGAATTAAGTGCTAATTTGGTGCTAATTTAGTGCCGCAATCCTAGCTTGGCACTAAAATTCCTTACCCCTCAAACCTGTGGTGTTCCCAGCTTGACGTCAAGCTAGGAACACCACATCTCCAAAAACGAAATTTCAAAAAACTAATGATGGGGGATTTAGGTGCTATTTTGGTGCTCCTTATCTGGCGGAACTCCAAATTAAATACTCCTTCCCTTACCCTTCAAACTTGTGGTGTTCCCAGCTTGACGTCAAGCTAGGAACACCACACCACCAAACGCAATATTTCAAAAAAACTAATGATGGGGGAATTAAGTGCTATTTTGGTGCTCTTAATTTCTCGAAAATCCAAATTATATATTCCACGATTTGACCTTGAAATTTAGTACCGAAAATAAAAAGTCATGGAGACTTTCTATACTAAATCATTAAAAAAATTCAAAAAATACAAATTAGATGAAGAATGAGTTAATTAGAAAAAATAAACAGTTTCGCCTTTCTCCTCCCACTGGTTTGGTTTTAAATGCTACTGCACTAACCCCCTTATCTGTGGTGTTCCTAGCTTGACGTCAAGCTAGGAACACCACATTCAAATTTGAAGAAACTAATATTGAAGGATTTAAGTGCTATTTTGGTGCTCCTGATTTGGTAGAATTTTAAAATATATAGTCCACGCTTTGACCTTGAAATTTGGTACTAAAGTTAAAAAATCGTGGAGACATTCTATACTCGATAACTAAAAAAAAAATAAAAAATTTGTTTAGACGTAGAATGACCTAATTACAACAAAAAACAAGTTTCAGCTTTCTACTCCCACTGGTTTGGTTTAAAATACTCCTGCACTATCCCCTCTAACCTGTGGTGCACCCAGCATGGACATTACACTTCCAAACACGAAATTTCAAAAAACTAATGTTGAAGGATTGAAGTGCTATTTTAGTGCTCGTGATTTGGCGGAATTCTTAACTAAATAGTCCATGATCTGACCTTGAAATTTTCAATCCAAAATACAAAATCGTGGAGACTTTCTATTACAGATTAGGAGTAGAATTCGGTAATTTAAATTGTCTTTCTTAAAAAGTGATATGCATAAATATATAGACAAATAAAGAGTTATACTATTTAAAAAGCTGTATTTTAATATTACCCACCCAACCCTTCAAATTCTTTGCCGAAATAAAATTTTTGGAGATCTCATATGCATTAATTGAGTTTGTGAGTTTTTATATAGGCAACATTGTTCTTATTCCTCTACAAAATAATTTATAAACCAATCAAGTGATAAGTTTTTCAAAAAACATATAGCCCCCGCCGTCTCCTACGAAAATTCAACTAACACAATCAAATAACAGATCACATATATTCTTTTAATGAGCAATAGAATTTAAGTATTAAAACTAACCACCGCCTACTCCACCATTTTAAGGTTAAAGAAAATCATGTAATATTATAATATGCATACTGTGTTCTCGTTCTATTCAACAGAATTAGTGCAGTCGCAATTAATAGGTTATTAGGTCAGTGGGTTTCAGACCTTTCAGATGATAGGTTGTATTAACGCATCTTCTTTTATTGCTCTGTATCAATATGATATGTTTTAGACGGGAGGGAAATTTTTGAAAAAGTGCTTCAAATAGAAAAATAATATTAAAAACAACTGCTTCACCTACAAGAAAGTAGCTATGAAAGGTACCTACCAGTTCTGAAAGCCAAATGTATGTACATAGGTACTATTATATTTTTAAATAAAGCTATCAATAGTTTCTGAAAAAAGTTAGGTAGGTACATTTGTTTTTAATTTTGTTTTAGTTTCTATCTTGAAATAGGTACATTTTTTTTCAGAAACTATTGATAGCTTTATTTAAAAATATAATAGTACCTATGTACATACATTTGGCTTTCAGAACTGGTAGGTACCTTTCATAGCTACTTTCTTGTAGGTGAAGCAGTTGTTTTTAATATTATTTTTCTATTTGAAGCACTTTTTCAAAAATTTCCCTCCCGTCTAAAACATATCATATTGATACAGAGCAATAAAAGAAGATGCGTTAATACAACCTATCATCTGAAAGGTCTGAAACCCACTGACCTAATAACCTATTAATTGCGACTGCACTAATTCTGTTGAATAGAACGAGAACACAGTATGCATATTATAATATTACATGATTTTCTTTAACCTTAAAATGGTGGAGTAGGCGGTGGTTAGTTTTAATACTTAAATTCTATTGCTCATTAAAAGAATATATGTGATCTGTTATTTGATTGTGTTAGTTGAATTTTCGTAGGAGACGGCGGGGGCTATATGTTTTTTGAAAAACTTATCACTTGATTGGTTTATAAATTATTTTGTAGAGGAATAAGAACAATGTTGCCTATATAAAAACTCACAAACTCAATTAATGCATATGAGATCTCCAAAAATTTTATTTCGGCAAAGAATTTGAAGGGTTGGGTGGGTAATATTAAAATACAGCTTTTTAAATAGTATAACTCTTTATTTGTCTATATATTTATGCATATCACTTTTTAAGAAAGACAATTTAAATTACCGAATTCTACTCCTAATCTGTAATAGAAAGTCTCCACGATTTTGTATTTTGGATTGAAAATTTCAAGGTCAGATCATGGACTATTTAGTTAAGAATTCCGCCAAATCACGAGCACTAAAATAGCACTTCAATCCTTCAACATTAGTTTTTTGAAATTTCGTGTTTGGAAGTGTAATGTCCATGCTGGGTGCACCACAGGTTAGAGGGGATAGTGCAGGAGTATTTTAAACCAAACCAGTGGGAGTAGAAAGCTGAAACTTGTTTTTTGTTGTAATTAGGTCATTCTACGTCTAAACAAATTTTTTATTTTTTTTTTAGTTATCGAGTATAGAATGTCTCCACGATTTTTTAACTTTAGTACCAAATTTCAAGGTCAAAGCGTGGACTATATATTTTAAAATTCTACCAAATCAGGAGCACCAAAATAGCACTTAAATCCTTCAATATTAGTTTCTTCAAATTTGAATGTGGTGTTCCTAGCTTGACGTCAAGCTAGGAACACCACAGATAAGGGGGTTAGTGCAGTAGCATTTAAAACCAAACCAGTGGGAGGAGAAAGGCGAAACTGTTTATTTTTTCTAATTAACTCATTCTTCATCTAATTTGTATTTTTTGAATTTTTTTAATGATTTAGTATAGAAAGTCTCCATGACTTTTTATTTTCGGTACTAAATTTCAAGGTCAAATCGTGGAATATATAATTTGGATTTTCGAGAAATTAAGAGCACCAAAATAGCACTTAATTCCCCCATCATTAGTTTTTTTGAAATATTGCGTTTGGTGGTGTGGTGTTCCTAGCTTGACGTCAAGCTGGGAACACCACAAGTTTGAAGGGTAAGGGAAGGAGTATTTAATTTGGAGTTCCGCCAGATAAGGAGCACCAAAATAGCACCTAAATCCCCCATCATTAGTTTTTTGAAATTTCGTTTTTGGAGATGTGGTGTTCCTAGCTTGACGTCAAGCTGGGAACACCACAGGTTTGAGGGTTAAGGAATTTTAGTGCCAAGCTAGGATTGCGGCACTAAATTAGCACCAAATTAGCACTTAATTCCTGCATCATTAGAATTTCGAAAATGAGTTGTGGTGTTTCCAGCTTGACGGACCTCAAAATGTTTCGTTAGTAAGATTCGTTAGTAGAACGGAACTGTTTTTCAAAAGCCGATGGTTTTAAATTTTGAAAATGGCGTTCAATGATATAAAACATAATCTTGAAAAAAAAAAACTTCAAAAATCATTACTGAACCAGGGTAGATGTCATTCTTCTCGAATATCTCACAAACAGTTAATAATCGACTTCGGGTCAATATCTCGAGAACAAACACTGATTTCAATTCAGGGATAATTTTATCCTATCTGCACAAAATTACGTAGTCAACAACTTATAAGGTTTGCAACAAAAAACCTGCCGGGCTGGATTAACACGAGAACGAATTTAGTTTTACTCTGGGCTAATTTTATTCTACACTAATGAAGTAAGTTTGTTTAAGTCCAGCGTAATCCAGAAGAAACTAAGTAAACCTCGAATTGCGGGGGAATAAACTGTAATCAATTACCAGATTTATTTACAGTTCTTTGTTTCAACAAAATTAAGGTTTTTACAATCTTACATTTTCATTAAAAACCACATTACATGGTATTTAATTTAAAACGAAAGTTTTTTTAGTTTGAGTTAGAGTACAGGAATAAACCCAGCCCATGAGATTCACTTAGAAAGAAGAGTAATATACCAGGGAAAAACGAAAAGAATCTCATTCCAGGCCACTGATAGTCCAAGGTAAAATATGGGAGGCAACTCTGCTTAATTAAAAGTATGAGGGAAGGTATCGAAAGGTACATACATATATACAATTCCAGCCCATAACTCGCTAAAGTGAAGCGAATGGGGGAGTAACAATATCGGCGGCGGCAACGGTAGGGATCTTTTTAAGACCGAAACCGAAATAAATTAACTTTACTCTTTACTGGTACACGAATGCACCCAGAAAAGGAACCTTAAAGCTATTACTAATGTTACAAACAGAAATTAGCAAGAAACTTATTTTCTGCTCTTCTAATTCAAAAACAAGAAAATCACGAATCGATAAGCTTTGAATTGTTAACTGTTTAACTTTTTTTATTGAACTTTGAATTGTTAAAATTTCCTGCGTCCTCTCGTTATATTTCCTGCTATGACATATGTAGTATGAATTATAAGGCGATGAAATAAATATAATTATTTTGAGTTATGACGTCGACTTCGTCGAATTGTGTGTTCTATCATGTATTGGGATACCGGTGGCTTGGCTGGTATAATGTTGCTTGGATGTTGGTGTAGGGTGCTAGTGGTTGGTTTATGTGTGTTGGATGATGATGTAGGGAGCTAATGGCTGTTCGGCCAGCGGCGGCGGCGCGTTGTAGTCGGTAATTAAAATTAATTTCGGTAGTGGGTTGGATAATAAATTTTTATAGGTGCTGGCAGATCGAATATGTCATGCATCGTTACAAAACAAAAAGACGTAGTCAATAATTGATAAAGTTTATAAAAACATTCGATTAACAGGTTTTTCTTAAACTTCTTAAACTTAAATTGAAGTAAGTTTTCTATATTATTTGATAAGCTGGATTCAAATATGGCCTCACATCTGCTCTATCACTTCGTGTATTCGAGATATTAAATTTTTTCGTTAAGTATATAAATTGAGGTCATGTTTAACTACGAGATAATTTTGTTTCCACTTAACTTGAAACGGCTTCTGTATGTTTATTGTGCTCTGCTAAAGTTAATTATCTAAAATGGATTAGATTTTCTTTTCCTGTTATGTGGTATCACATTGAGTATATATGGCTCCATTTGATTTTGGGGAAGTATGGATGATGATTTGTGTGTTGTAAGATACTTTAAAGAAGCATCAACTCTATGAAACAAGTATAATACAAAAATAGCAATTTTAGGAAAATATAAAAACAGAATCACACTCAAATCGAATTGTTTTTTTTTTTTTTTTATCAAACCCTATACCGGATGGAAAAATTTCTAAATTTTTATAGGCGTATAAAGATTGAGGATTTAAAAAATATACGCAAGTATTAAACTTGTAATTTAATCATTTCGAAGTTGTTGAGCTTTGTTTTTTTTTTCCTTGACTTACAAGAAGTTTAAAACCACACAGCTTGCGGAAGTTCTAAGTTTTTATTTTTTTTTGTTTCATCACACGAATTATGTGGTCTTTTGATTTTAATTGATTTATTATTTTAACAACGCCAAAACTTTTCACCATCCGGAATTTTGAAACATCTTCAATCGTAATTTAAAACTGTTCGAACAATAACTTGAAAACTTTTTCGATTTGTTTTGTTTAAAATGTGTTCGAGTATTTTTTTTTTTTTGGTTTAAAAAAGAATAATCTACAAACTTACATTCTCACACATATATACAATACACTGATGAATATTTGTACCTCCTATAACATGACAGCTTACGAGCTACGAAATGAATTATTGTTTTTTTTTTTTTTCTTGCCAAAGGAGCAAATGGCTTCTTGTGTAAATTCATTTTGTTCGAAACCGATTTTAAAACAATTTTTCACAAGGGTGCCAATAATAAATTGCTTTCGAAGTGGGGTGACTTTTGTTTCTCCTTGTCTTGTCCTTGGCGCGTATAAAAATTAAATGAATGATTGGGTTGTATGAACTTGATCTGGGTATGAATTATGTTTGTATGTTTTGTTTATACAATTTTATACAAGGAGGCTTTTTGTACATTAGTTGCACTTAAATTATTATTTTTAACAAGAAAAAAGAAAAAACAACTTTGTCAGTTGTGGAAATATTTAAAAATATAATTCAAAGTGAGTTAAAGCACCATGGGCCCTAACTATGGTAGAATCTTTTTCAATTAATAAAGTGATACAATTTAACTAAAGTTGGGTTTAAAGAAGACACACTTAGTGAAAAACAAGCTTATACACTTCCTTACACTATAATCTTCGCATTTTGACCTCATCAATACCTTGAGGATGAATTCATCAAAGTGTTCTTTGACAATTGATTCTACCATTGTTCTGACCAAAGTAGGACATTGAAAATGGAAAAGAGAGTTTTTTGACTCTGAAATTCGTCATCATCTTACATAAGTTTAATTTATTTAAAATGACAAACGTTTTTGGTCTCGAAACCAATACTTGTCATTTAGAAAAATCGAAAACTTAAGACAAAAACAATGAAATACATTCGAAAAACAGAAAAACAACATTGTACTAATGCTTAACTAAAAAATAAAAACACCACCAAAGTTTTACGATGTATTGTTTTATAAATGTTTTTTGTTTACCCGAATAAATATATTCAATTAAATAAAATAGTTATACTATAAAAAGACCTTATCCGTCTTCTGGATAAAGTAATAAAAAATAAGCTATCATTTCAACTTTTAAACCAAAAATTTGCATTTGTAAATTTATTCTGAAATTTTATTTAAAACTACATAATGTAAATATAAGTTAGGGGTATCTATACAAGGTGTTTTGCATAAGGTGTGACAAAACGCTGGACGTGGTTAGATCAAGACAAGGAAAAATCGCATGGGAGCGGAAGAACCCAGTTAATGTGCGACGTAGGCTGACCAGACGTCCTCTTTTAAGACGACAAGTCCTCTTTTTAACCTAAGAAACTTTTATCTTGTATTTTTTTGAAAAATAAACGATTTGTCCTCTTCTTTTTAGGTTTTATTTTAATTTCCAATTTTCTGCGAAACAAAACCACAATCACAAATGTATGTTGGTTGAACATGTAATTTTTTTAATTTAAAAATTAAAGAGCCCAAATTTCTAATGAAAATAAGGTTCAAAGGTAAATAAAATAAAAGCTAAAATGATACCTATACTTACTTGAATAGTACTTGAAAAAAAAAAACAATAGGTACTACTATTAGTTAGTAAATTTTCATTTGTTAAATTTATTTTATCTTTACTTAATAGCTGATAGATATTTTTATTATTATTTTTTTATTAAATAACACTAATTTATGAGATCTTTTTTGTTCAAAATAGCTTTAACTCCAGCCTATAAAATGTTGGTGGTAGCCCCCCAAATTTTTTTCGTTTCATTCAAACCTTCAATTCAAATAAAAAAAATATTTGTTTCCTTTGAGATTTTTTTGGAAGTCCTCTTTTCAATGAGAACAGATCTGGTAACCCTATGTGCGAGGAGAAATTTTCTAAAAAAAAAAATGCTGCTATTTAAAAAAAAAAAAAACAATAAAAAAAACAGCAAACCCACAAAGTGATTTTTTTTCCTTGTTTTTAAGTGAACAGTGAATTATGAAAATTTCTGATCAAACTAATTTTGTTCAAAAGTTCACGTAATAAAAAAGTATTTTCGTGTTTAATATTCAATGCTCTTATCAATTTTTAGTCAAACACTTAGAACCAACAGTCGTATTTATTAGATTTGTATCTACTTAGACACTGTCTAACTATTTTCAAATTGGTGGAAATATGCTTTATTTAATAAAAATAAGACAATCCACTCTTGTGTCTAAGTTTAGACAACAATAAACAAGGTTCTTAAACACATTTTAAAAAGTTAGACAGTTGTCTTAAGTTAAACAACGTTTATAATTAAGACCGAATATAGTTAAATGTCTTCTAGTTTTTGAGAAAATTGAAAATATAACTAAACCTTCTTTATAACTTAAACAAAAATTATTTTCGTTTTTTTTGGATAACATGAAATTGTAGGTACATATTTTGCAGTTGATTTTGAATGATGTTTATTTTTTTTTTTTCCTTTTAATGTTAATTTTTATTAGAAAATTGACCCTCCTGCCTAAAAAGAGGAAAATAGATCCCTCCCTTCTTAACAATTTTTTTTTACCTTAACCCAATTTATACGCGCCCTAGCATTTTTTCACATCTTATGCAAATCATCCTGTATATCAATTGGCTGTAAATAGAAAACAAATGTTCGTATTTTTTTCAGATTTTTTTTTCCAGCTCTTTAGACTTTAAATACAAAATTGTAGGTATAGTATAGTAGACACGAAAATTGTTTTATGATGCGAAATAAATCTAAAGGTTATAGGTTAGGACAAACATAGACAGAAATCATATATGTATATGTCGTTTCTTCTTCTATTGACCTAACCTTCACACTCTATAGTATTTATTGCTTCTTAAAAGACTTATAATAGCTCCTAAAAAATGTAAACTCTCATTTATGTGTGTTTATGTAATTTTAAGGAATAAAAATGATGTTAACAGTTTTAATAAAACATTTTTATATGACTTAAATTAATCTAGATAAAAGATTAAAAATAATTTAAAATTTAAAATTGTTTAACTCTTTTAATAAAATTGCTGTTAGACGAATTTGAATTTTATAACAGGAAGATATTAATTCTTAAGGACCTATATAGAAATGTAATCTGGCAAGAATCTTATGGGAATTCTTTTGCAGTTTCTAGAGTTAGCTCTAAAGATGATGTTAATTTGGGCTTTAAATTTCAGTTCATTTATTACTTCCGATAGGTACGTACTATATGGCAAGTTATGGAGTCGTAAAAAAAGTCGAACTCGAGATTTTGATCAACGTTGACATTACAATAATAGCGAAGTCGAAAAAAGTAGGTCTCGCAATTGAGTCTGTTCTTTCAGCTTTAGCCTAAACGGGTGGGTCGATTTTTTTAAAACTTGGTACCCCCCACACATTTTTTTTTTTATTTTTTTTTTAAGACCAAAAATAACGGTTCCTGTCGTACAATTTTTTTTGCAAAAAATGAAAATCATATTTTTCTCCAAAACGTGCCTGCAACTTTTTTTTAAATTCAGTAATTTTTTTAAAAAAGGCTACCATTTTATAAAAAAAAATTCCAACAATTGGCTATGGTACCTCCCATAGAACATCTTTTTTGATTTTCGATTTTCTCAAAAATGGTTCAGCTTGAAGGTTTGAATACCAGCGGGGCAATTCAATTAAAATTGAACAATGACCAAGCACCACTCACGGCCTGGCAGTCGTGGAAAAGCTATAACTCCAGCATATAAAAAATCTTGGTGGTAGCTAGTGTCCGACCGAAGGTCGATTTTCAGCCGAAGCCGAAGCCGAAGCCGAATTATTAGGCTGAAAGAAAATCTTCGGCCGAAGCCGAAGCCGAAGCCTAAGGTTGAAAAAAGTCAAGAATTCTCCTTTCCAATTGGATAAAAATATTATTTTTATTAAAATTTATTGCTTAAAAAACATAAGACATAAAATAAAAATAACTAATAACTAATTAGTAATTATAAAGAAAAAAGAAATAGTTTTAGTAATAATTTGTATGATGGCACACATGTGTTTTGAAATTTTTGAATACCTACCGAAGAAAAGATTGCAATCTTTTCTTCGTTATTCAAAAATTTCAAAAATTGAAATTTTTTCTGGCGCCTAGTACGATGCTCGATATAATAAACAGATTCTTCGGCTTCGGCCAAAACTTCGGCCTAAAATGCCGAAGCCGAAGGTTTGGCCGAATGTTGTTTTTTTGGCCGAATTCGGCCGAAGCCGAAGGCCGAAGCCGAAGCTTCGGTCGGACACTAGTGGTAGCTCACCCAAGTGTTGTTGTTTCATTCAAACCTTCAATATTAATATATGATGGTGCGAAAATTTGGCAGTAAGTGTGTTACCACACAACAGAATTTGATCAATTTTTTATAGAGAATTTATCAAAAGCTTTAAAAAGTATTGCATACCAAAATTTTCAAAAATGTTTTTTTTTTTTTTTTGATTTTGGAAAAAAAAATTTTTGAGAACTTAATAATTCGGAAACGACTTGATTGATTTTTATTAAACTTGGCATCCAGCAGTTTTGACATTGTCTAGCAGATTTTAAATACAAATTATTCTTATAGTCAAAAATAACGGTAGGGTCCCTTAGCATTAGCCCGATGATGGATTATAAAATCGGAAACGCGTAGCTATATTAAATAAAAATTAAATGTTGTGATAATATTAAATTTATAAAAGTATAAAATAAAACAAAGTCTTTTAATTCTTTAAAATATTTATATTTTTATCAAATTTCCTTACTTATAAAACCTGTATGGAAAATCTCATTTTCCTCAAAAACTGATCCTACGATTTTGATTAAAATGTTTATGTGAGTTAATATTAGTATGATCTATCATATTATTACAAAAAAAATTGTATCTATCGTCTAAAAATGGTATCTCTCATGGAACCATTTTTTTGGTTTTCGGCTATCTCATTATCGGTCTAAGCAATTTTAGTGAAATTTTTTACACATGAGCTTCTAATAAGATCAAATAATAGGTATTGCATATTAAAATTTTCAGAAAAACAAATTTTGAATTTAAACAAAAATTCCCAAATAATTTTTGAAAATTCGATATTTTGAAAATGGGTGGTTAATTTTTTTTTCAAAATTAATTTTTTGACTTCGCATTAATAAGTTCTACAAAAAAGGCATACAATTTTTTTTTGTTTTCAAAAATGTTTAAAAAATTTTATTTATGTATAAAAAAATAATTTTTTAAGAAATCGCTTCTATGATTTTTAAAATTTTTTTCTCATATATTGCGATTTTTGTAAGAAATCAGATGGTGTACATTGCGTTGGTGTTGACACCAATGTTGACACAGTTTCATAAGTTGTTTAATCAATTTATTTCTAATTACATGTTAAAGCTCTACTTCTACTTGCGCACAGCTCCAATAAGCGGACAATTCCCTTAAACAAACACATTTTCGGGAACAAACTTCTTTTTTCGAATTTTTACTTTCCTATAAACGAACACTCTCATAAACGGATGCAGACACTTTTTCTTGCTCATTTTAGATAAAAAACCTCCCATACGAGGACACATATACATAATTTTATTTGGGGATTATTTTTTATTAACAAATGAAGCAGACAAAAAAAACATAAGGTCTCAGTTCTAGTTTCTGTTATATTTTAAATACGTAAGCAAATCCATAGAAAATATCCGATAACCGGACGCGAAACTCTGGAGACCATGAGTCACTCTAAAGTGTGAGTAGAGTACCATGTATACTTTAAAACCACAGTTTGGTCGCACATACGAGCAAGTTCGTGCGACCCAGTCGTGCATTTTATTTCTATTAAATTGGTAAACAAAAATTATCAACCGATTTTTTGTCAGCAAAAACATTTTCACAATTCTTAAAATATTTGTTTGATATGTGGTTCTACAGATTTTTTGAAAAAAGGAACAACTTGGTTATGATTAAACTTATTTTTTGACCTGGCTCTAGTTTTCTCCCCACTTCATATTATAAAAATAAAAATATTAATTTGAACATTAAGCCAGAAAAATTCTGTTGTATATTGTTAGGCTATACCTAATAAATTCATGTTAAAATGACTTCAATGGCAAGAAATCTCTGAGAAATCTCATCATAAAATATTTTTTTAAGTAAAAAAAACTTAAACTTAACATCTCATCTTAAAAGAAGAATATATCAGCAACCGGGGCTTTGTTCAGTTAATATTAAAACTATAGCTTTGCTATAGTAGGCTCATAACAGCAATATAATCTGTCAACAAACTTTATTAAAATTAAAGTTTCTATTATCGTTTAGAGTCATCAACAGCAGCAGCACATGCACATCAAAGTGAATTAAAAACTCATTATATATAATATTATATGATATGAAGGGTTGACAACTAGGAACGAAATTTATCCTGCGACACCACTGACTTCCGCTACCACATCCGCTATATTGCTGTGAAATAAATCATAATTTTCATCACGTTGAACGAAAACTTTTTAATAAACAACAAAAGATGAAAATTTAATCAATTTATTCGCAAGAAATTAAAACCTTTATTTTTCATTCAATCTCGGAAGTTTTCTTCGGAAAGTCAGTCAGAGCGGTAGGTAATAAAGAAGCTGTCCAGCCCATCTTTCATTTCACAGGATTTAAACTTAAATCTTATTACACACATTTTTTTTTCTTCTTGAACAAAAATAAAGTCACATAAAGCCCTTTGACTGGCATTAAAATGGGAAAATTACAAAACAAGAAAGAAGAGGGTTTTGGTTGGTTATGGTTGATGGTGGTGGTGGTGAATCTTTTGAGTAATTTAAATTGAAAATATCATAATATTATTTTGCCAGATTTGTGTTTTGTGTGTTATTTCCGAATGGATGGATTTTCATTAGATTTTTGTTTATTTTCATATTTTATGGTTGAGTTGTTTTTTTTTTTTCATTTTAAATGCGTGTAAGCAGTTTTGTCCCCTGGTGGAGATGGTGCAGTAATGGGTTTTTTAAATTGACGAAACTTCGCATTTATAATAATAAAAATAAATTCCCGAATATTAAGCTAAAGAAATTAATTCGAAAAGATTTAAAACAAAAGTAAATAAAATTAAATTCATTCGGTCCAGTGATTAAAATATCTTCTACTTATCTTAATAGGGATTCTTGAACTTGTGTGAATAAAATTAGTGACAATAAAACTGATAAGGCTAAATTTACCTTGCTTAAGAGTAAAAAGGCTAAAATATTGAACTTTTACGATAAAAGCAGTAAAAGCTGCGATGCAATATTAATAAACATTGAACTATGCAATCGCAATGGAGATGCAGATTTTTATTTTTATTTAGCCACATACACATAATGGGAGTTTTCATGCCTGATTCACAATGCGACGAGACAACGAGACGTCGACATGACGAGATCTCTTCACAGATGTTCACGAATTAAAAAAAAAAAAAAAAAAAAAAAAACTAAATAAAAGATATTCGTCATGAAATCTATGTTAGATGGACTGAACTTAACAAAAATTGCGTATTGATGAGTCCAAGTGAGATCGCCGGGACGAAACGCCTAAATTTTTGTGGACTAAAGGCCGTAAAAAGCTATTTTGAAATAAAACATATTAAAGCATTTCTCGTCATCACGTCATGTCATAATTTTGAAAAATTGGAAAAAAGACGCGACGCCGACGTTACGACGAGAATTGCTTCATTATGTATTATTTCATTGTTTTAAGTTCGTCATTAAGAGAGGAAAACAGTGAAGAGATCTTGTCACGTCGACGGCGCGGCGTCTCGCTTTCTCGTCGCATTGTGAATCAGGCATCAGAGTTGACAGAGCAGAGCCTGAACTTTCAAAAAAAAATCGTGTTTCTTTTTTAACTCAGAGCATCGAGAGCTCTAATTTTGTGTTTCTTTTTTCGCTCTGAGCGAATAGCAGAACACAAATTTGAAAAGTGAAAAAAAAACACATAAAAACAGTAAAAATGTCGGACGAGAATAGTCGACATGCAAAGGAAGGTGGAATAATTTAATGAATTTACTAATAATAATAAAATTATTGTTTAATTTTTTAATTGTGACAGCTGGTGAAACGTGTTTCTTTAAAAGGATCTGAACTCTCAGAGAAGAGTACGCTCAGTTCAGAGATCGCTCAGAGTATGTTCGAAGTGTTCGGACTCTGTTCAGAGCTCTAATCTGAACTAAAAAAGAAAAACGCATAATAAAGGTATTCACGCAATTATGTAAAACGCTGGATAAGTTTACTATTTAGTTAAGTTTAGCATTTGGTTAATAAACTGTCAATTTTTTTATGATAAAGTATTTACACAATTAAGTCGAAATTCCCAAAGGATTTTACTGCGGAAACTTAACCAAACGTCATTGTGACTTTTAGAATTAGGAGTGTTTAGAAATATGATATATTAGGTATCTCAGAGAACTAAAATAAACTCTGCCCGTGTTCTGTAACTTTCGTATTGAGATAAGTTGGCGATAAAAGTTGTGAATAAAAACGTAGTTTATACAAAAAAAAATAAATAGGACGTCTACATTTTTCTTGTATTTGTTGTGCTTTCCGAATTGTCATCGAAGTGAAAGAAACCATTTTCAGTTGAGTTGAGCTCGGGACAACTTTTACTAACGAAATGAACTTAACTGAAGGAAAAGTAGATATCCACCATTATGGCGCGACATATAATTTTTCTTGTATTCGCTCATTTTCGTTCGATCACTGCTGTGAGTTTGCGACTATTACAATTCTACATTTAGCCCCAAAGTCGATTTATACCCGTCGGGCTTAAAAAACTTGACTTTTGTAGTGTATCTTAAATTTTGTCCGTTCCGAGACAATCGACTCCGAATTCAAGTTGGTTTGGGAGAGGTTCTCCATTTCAAAATAACTTCGAAATCTGAACACGCTTACAGACATATTTTGAAAATTAAGGGCAAATTTCTATACACAAGCAAATTATGCTAAGCAAACAGTTCCCAAAATGCAAACGTAAACATCCCTGCCCACTTCACTTGCATTTCAATTTGTTTATTGTATTTTATCTGGCAGCGTATCTGGCATGCAATTTATTTGTTTTTTGAGCATAATGGGTGACAAAATGAAGAAAAGTAAGTAAAATTTATTAAAATTCATTAAAAGACTCAATAACAACACTACTAATTTTAGAAATTGGAAAAACTTGACTCATCAGGAGGTAAAATTATTGTTAACAATTAGATTGGCGCATGAGGAGGATTTTTGCTCGGGAAAAAGGCAAAAATCAAGCATCTGGGATGTAATACAAAAAAAAAAAAAATATTAGAAGAAAGTCCCCAATTTTGTTTTACAAAAGAAGAAATGCTACGTAAGTGGAAAAATCTTCTTCTAACATACAAAGGAATAAAACAAAGTAAATATAATGACTTGTTTCATGAAGTGTATGGGACAAAACATATCATTGATCCTTCAAAATGCAATTTGATGAGCAAGATCTTTATTAATTTTTTTTTTTTTTGGGCGTCCATTATTGATTTCAGCAACAATCAAAAACATATGCTTTTGACATTTCAACTTACTTTTTTCGTTTGCTCTGCATGTGTTTTGCTTTGCAAATGTTGCGTTTAGGAATCTGCCCTAATATTTGACGTTTAACAAACAGCTGATTCAATTACACAGCATTTAAACAAATGAATTAAAAAAGGCGTTCATGCAAACTTTTGTGTAAACTTATCATTTTACACAATTTGTAAACTTACGACGTTACATTAAGGGTATTTTAATATGTATAATCATCTGATATAACGTTCACAGAAGCGAGTCAATTTAACACCTATTGACACAAAAGTCAATACAGAAAATGTCTCAATATTCATTTTGAATTTTTCACCAATCCTTGTGTAGGACCAGAAGCTATCCTATTAATATGTAATTATATTTAAATTGAATTTATTTTTCCATCCTTTGATCCTACATATATTTTTTTTTATTTATGTTTTTATTTGTTTCTTCACCTGACAATGACACATATTATGGTCATTGCTTGAGCTCATGATATCGATGATGACCTGATGATGCAGTATATATGTTCTATTGATATATCTGTTCTCGTAAATCTCTTCATATCCTTAAGGAAAAGTTAAATTGACGTTATTCTCCACACAATATATGAACATTTAGATAGGTAGGTAGGTACACATAATCTTTGAAATAAATTGGTTTTATGATTCTTGGAAAAACTTTCTTGTCTTTGGTTTTGAAATACCTTGGTAGGTATGTACAATGTACATATGTATTTGTTTTTTGAAAATTTTTTTTTGAAACAAAACGTTTAGAATAACGAGCAATAGAACAGATGCTTTCATTTCATTTTTTTCCTGCTGTGATGTCCCGTATCAAAAACGAATCAGTTTATATTATTTAAACTGTCTTTCGTTATTGATCTGGTATTAGATTTATGGTTATTTAATAAGATTTTTGTGACAAAATGACGCAATGAAATATTGTTATTTAAATTAAGGCTTATTTAACAAAAAATGCAAGCAAAAAAAGTCTCTAATATTGAACTCATGATTCCAACATTCCAAGTGGGATCAAGCTCATCAGGATATTATTTTTTGTACCCCAAAGGCTTTTAAAAATCTAATTTTTAATTATTTAAAGTCTTTCAATAGATCCGTAGTTTAGAAGCTAATGTTGCAAATAATACATTTAACAAAATGGGGTAAAAGCTTTTTATTCAATTTTTTTTTGAAAATATTAAGAAATCCATTAACAAAATCATTTAAATATTTCAATGCTTAAATCCAGGTATCTGAAGTGATTGCTTTTAGCGGAAACAGGTACTTTTTTATAAGTTGGTATGTAAATTTTAACTTGGTTCATACAATTTAGAGGTTGTTCATCGTTTTTTTCTATTTTCCATACAAATCGTATGGGAACATTTTGGTTTCTCGCTTCTTTATTTTATAATGAATGATCCAATAGTATTCTTATTTCTTAGACGAAATTGAATGATCTTTAAAAAAAGGTTCTGACCTTAATGGTAATCGCAATGTTGAGGAACGCAGAATTATTTATTTATTATTATTTCTTTTTTATAATAATTATTTATTATTTAAGAAATTTCAATTTGAATATTTGGCCAAACATTTTTTGCACAACCTTATGTTGCGACTATATTGCCTGTATCGTTTTTTCTAATATTAATTTTGTTTGTGTATTCGTTGCCATGATCTCCGCATTGATTGAACATAGAAGATGGGACCTTTGGAAATAAGAGCATTACCGCAATGGTCAATGCAGATTATTGGTTAACAAAACTGTGGCTTCTCTTTCGTAGCAACCATCAAACCAGCAGGTCGTACCATAGGGTTTAACTTTCTATGATTATTTTTTTTTTATTAAAAGCAATAGTGTTTTTGTCTTGGTTAAGAATTAAAAATATTATATCGTTTTGAAATTTGAAGTTTTCTTTATTCTAAATGAAAGTTGGTTCTTCGAGCCGGATATTTTGAATAATTTTTTTTTTCTGGTTGGTGGTTTGCTAGACCTTTGGATTCCTGCACAGATAAGTATCAAGCACAAATCTGAATTTTGTTCATTGCTCCTTCTAGATGTTTTTTATAGATGTTTATTTTGGGGCTCGATTTTTTGCTGCTTTTGTTGTGAAAATTTGTGCTCAGTTTTTGGGAATCTAACTTCATTTGTAAAAAATGCAAAATAATACTGAAACCTCGTGATGGGTAGTTGAAAAACTATGATTTGTGTAACGAAAGCATTGACGCAATCACGCGGTTGTCATTATAAGCAAGGGCTCAATTACTGGGTTTTTTTCATTCGCGCATAGTATTCCTGATCATGTCCATATTCTTGAATTGGTTAGAAAAATGTTCTTGCGGTTATAAAGATTAAAAAGAAGGCATAGAGTGACATTGGCGAAATTTAAATGGCTCTTTTTGACCATCATGACCAGGAGATACAGAAATCCCGAAGCGGAGTTTGAGATCATAGAAGCCAAAGTATAGAACGGCAAAATGCGCGGTTTTAAAACGCATTAAAGATTTAGCTCCTGTTCACGATAAACCTCAAGACACTTCACTTAGAAATTTAGTTGCTTCTCAGACTGAACTATTAGATAGGTTAGGGCAGGTAGCCTCCTTGAGTAGAGGAGATACGTTCTCATCAAATATAAAGCTGCAACCAATGCACATTTCTCCTTTTTCCGGAGATTTCCGCGAATTGCCAGGTTTCCGCCGTAACCAAAACGGCAACACTAACGGCAACACAGTAGAAAAGAACAGAAATAACGCGAAGTTAACATTCTTGTTTTAGACGAGCTCGAGAGCAGTCATTTAAATAAAGTTCTCTGTAATAAGTTAATTGTCTTTAATTTGTTAGAATTAAACAAATTTCATAAAAGTTTAGATAAATTCTTTAAAGTTCAAAAGTGGGATTGGACCCAGCCATACTCAAGCCAAGTGACTTTGTAAATAAAAATAATAACAATTTAAACCGCAATGTGTTTTTTCAAACCGTGAATTGATATACAAAACTTTCCGCCGCTCGAAAGTTCAGTTATTTGAAATCTGTCTTACACAAAAGATGCTTACAATCTTTTATTTAAACGGTCTTAGTGTACCAGTGTATCAGCGCGCTTTGGAGAGATAAGCCCTTCTAAATTATAAATGCGCTTATTGAACAGTTTCTAAAATTGCCAATTTGGTAGTGGATAAGGCGGATGAAGTTTTTCGTGGGCTAGAAGCTTTTAAGCCAATAGGTAGGGATCCGTGACTTTTTTATTTGCTGATAAAAAAAACAGACTCACTCGAAAGACTTGGGCTTTAGAAAGCAAAATGTCGGAGGAGTGTACCATATTAAATTTTTAGAGGAACGTTCTTGTGCTTAAGAAGCTTAAATAATAAATAAATATTATAAACAAGAAATAGTAATAAATAAGCGTTCCTCAGCACACAATATTTATTAAAAATTATAAGATTCGTTTTTGAGAAAATTAAAAAAAAAAAAAAAAAAAAAACAGAAAAATTTGGATGGTAACTACCCGTTCAAGAAGAGTTTAAAAAAATTTTCGAATTTCATCTCTAAGGAATCACAAGAATGCTCTGTTCCAAATTTGAAAATTTACCTGAAAAACCATTAAAAAGGTATTTGTTTTGTACCTATCTCCTCTAGCCCTTTAAGCTATCTCAGGTGTTCCCCAAGGGCCCCAAGGCAGACACCTGGGTTCACTACTCTTCATTAAAAAAAAAATACAATGGTGACATTTTCATCCACCATTCCAATATTCGAGTTTTAGTTCAAGTTTAAAAGCATTTTGTTTCATAAAAAGTATTGTAAAGTCTTTATCTGTTCAATAGGATTCTGGAATTCAAGGAATTCAGTATTTATAATCTCGCGTAGCTAGACTGCTCTATCTTCTTAATTTTTGTTTAATAAATACTTTATTGATTTATTTCTATGAATTGAGAAGTTCATCATCAAATAAGCAAAATTACCGCTCAGACTATATTTGTTGTTCATTTGTTGTTCTCATTTAAAGCCTACATCACTCCTCCTGACATTTCCTTACTATACACGTTTTTATATACCTTACCTAGAGTAGAATATCTCCTTAATACACAAATATTAAATATTTATTTCCAAGTAGAAATTGTGGTTATCTTTAACCAAGCATTATGTGCTATGCTGAAGGTTTCACCATAAACATTCATCTCTTAATAAAGAGTTGAGTTGGTACTTAATTTTCACAGAGTTCCTCTTTCCTGTGGAGTTTTCTTCAAAGTAATAGAATGAAGTATAATTAATTCTTGTCAAGAACAGCAATAAATTTTATCTTGAAACAAAATATAATTTGATGTTGATCAGTCAGATGGTTAAAAAAGCACTTTCATTAAAAGAAAAAAATAAATAAATAATAATTAAATTTTTAACCATATAATGTATAAGAAGAAGAAAATATTTATAAACAGGAAGCTAAATTTAATAAAGAATTGTATTTATACTCTCATTAAGGTTGGTAGTTTAGAAATCTTAATTTACATAAATCTTAAGTTTGCCAGATGCCTTACATTTGTGATATTTGAATTTGCTTGATATTCAATTATAATTAAGCTCTGTTGAAACTATGAGGCTTGACACGTGTAGTTTTTTAGCCCACTTTTACGCCGCATTTTCTACGTATATAGACTGTTGCAATGAAGGTCTTGGGTTCGATTCCCAGCCTACGCCACCTAAAAAAAAAAGATATATTTGTCAACGGTTTCTGCATCTTTCGAAGAATAGACAAATTATCCAAGAATATCTCTTGTCCAGAATAAGTGCTTATAATTAAAGCCATACGGATTCGGCAGGAAATTGTAGGTCCCCTCCATTTCTGCCAATAACTCACATACAAAAATGGTTGAGAGTTGTAAGTCACTAGGCCCTGGTTCTACACGAGCTGGCAGCACCCAATTTATTTTATTTAGTTTTCTACTTGTATAAAGTCTATTGAAATTTGTTGTTTAGCCATAAAGTATGACATTTTCAATATTTCCGGAAAATCCACCTACTACAACGTCCACTTTTCTCATATCTAATTTTATCAACTAAATTGATTTTTAAATGTTATGTAACGGGTGATTTTTTAGCTGGTTTGGTTTTGGCAACACTGGTTTTGACAGCTGACGTGTGTTTAGTACCTTGTGTCACTGTCAAACAGCTTCAGTTTGGTTTGCAATTTAACCATGGATCGTCTTACAAATGAACAACGCTTGCAAATTATTGAATTTTACTATCAAAATTCGTGCTCGGTTCGAAATGTTCATCGCGCGCTGCTTATCGAAAAATTGTGTTCAGCGATGAGGCTCATTTTTGGTTGAATGGGTACGTAAATAAGCAAAACTGCCGCATTTGGAGTGAAGATCAGCCAGAAGCATTGCAACAGCTACCAATGCATCCCGAAAAAGCCACTGTTTGGTGCGGTTTATGGGCCGGCGGCATTATTGGGCCATATTTCTTCAAAGATGATGCGAATCGCAGCGTTACTGTCAATGGTGAACGCTACCGAGCGATGATAACAGACTTTTTTTTGCCCGAAATGGAAGTTCTTGACTTGCATGATATGTGGTTTCAACAAGACGGTGCCACATGCCACACAGCACGCGAAACAATGGCGCAATTGCGAGGCGAGTTTGGTGAACAGTTAATTTCACGTTTCGGGCCGGTCAATTGGCCGCCTAGATCGTGCGATTTGACACCATTAGATTATTTTTTGTGGGGGTATGTCAAGGCTAATGTCTATAGGGACAAGCCCGCTTCGATTGACGCACTGGAAGCCAACATCCATGCATTCATTCGTGAGATACCGGCCGATATGTGTGAAAGAGTATGCCAAAATTGGACTCAGCGGATGGGATACCTGAGACGCAGCCGCGGTCAACATTTGCATGAAATTATCTTTAAACATTAAATTGCAAGGTTCAAACTATCGATTCAAATAAATATTTCATTCATTTTTTCGAATTTTTTGTGTTTTTTTTTTTTTTTAAGTTCTAAACCTCTTAAAAAATCACCCATTATATATATCACTTAATTAGAAATACTTTCTTGAAGTTAAGAGACCTTGAGCACAAATTTGTACTTAAAAAAAATGTATTCAGCTTTAAACAATAAAAAAATACACATATTTACCCATCATATTGTTTTAACACATTTTTCTTTTCAAAGTATCTTCCTAGAATCCCCAAAATTTCATTCATAAATTAACGATTATCTGCCAATTGGGGGTTTTTACCTGTGAAATAAAACTAAACACAATAAATATAAACACTAAGATTCTTTCAACACATAAATTCTAAACGCCTACACTACAGAATATAGCAATTTATAAATCTTTTTTATTGCATCGAAAAACATTAAGTCAGGAGTATATAGGTAGCAATTCAATGTGTGAACAATAAAACACTAGTGAGTGTCACTTCACAAAAAAAAAAAAAAAAAAAATATACAAAACAAAACAAACAATATACCAGGAAAGATTTCATGAAGAAAATATCTTTTACATTAAGCAAAATAAAAAAGATATATAATTATGTAGGTAGACAATATAATGCGTGTTAAATTTTATTGTTGCAAATCAATTTTACTCTTGTGGTTTTTTAGAACCACCTTCAATGTTTGTAGAAATCTTTACGCATGCATCAAACCTGTTTTATTTTGATAGAGGGTTTTAGGCATTTCGGGTTTTTTTTATCGAGTTTTCTTAACAAAATTAATCGTCTTTATTTTCTGAAAATATTACTTGCATTTTTTTCATTTTATATAATTTTATGGGATCTCTATTTTGGGAAGAAAATTTTGAAATAGTGGGTTTTCACAAATCCGGGCTTATGGATTTTCTGAATTTTGCGTTTTCCGGAAAATGAAATTTTTCTGGATTTTGAGTTTTTAGGATTTTCATTTTTGGGATTCTGAACCCCTGAACTTAGCTTACTTTTAGATCTCTCTTATTTTCAAGGCGGACTTGTTCCACACAGGCTTTTGTAGAGAAGAAGATTTTTTGTAGCAAAGAAGGAAAGAAATAAATAAATACAAAACATAACAACTTTATTTTTTTTTACTTAAAAGAGGATAAATTGTAGCCTACACGGGGTCTAACCCGGATGTGGGATATTAGTAAAAAAAATAGATCATATCAAAGAAATTGGTCAGCCATAGAAAATTTTAATTGGATGGTTAAAGTTTTTCAAGGTCATTACAGACTTTTCACACCATATTTGTGAGATATTCACAAAAAATTATACCATTTGAAGGGCCACCAATCGTCATAAAAGTTCAAGGTCAAGTTTTAGTGATTGGTCGTTACTTTACACTTCAACACAATGATGTGGATAAGTGCTTAATTTTATATACAATTGACTTAAAACTATAAGCTAATAAACTAATATTTAAACTGTTGGCTCAGAAGGGGCTCAACTTATTATAAAAATAAATTGGTCGGAACGACAGCTCGTGTAGAACCAGGGCCTAGTGACTTACAACTCTCAACCATTCCTGTGTGCGTGTTATTGGCTGGAATAGAGGGGACCTACAATTTTCTGCCGAATCCTAACGGCTAAGGTGAGAAGGACCTTTTCGTGATAAGGGATACTCTAGGAGGATTTGTCAATTCCTCGCAAGAGGCAGTAACCCGTGAAGAACATTTCTGCTTTTAGGTGGCATAGGCTGGGAATCGATCCCAAGACCTTTGGTGTAACAGTCCAACGCACTAACCATTACGCCACGGGCTACTACTGCCGTCTCATAGAGCATTTTATTTGGCAAGTCTTTCCTTTGAGGGGATTTCGATACATTCCTGTACATGTTGTTAAGATCATCCTCTCGAAGAGTTGTATCTTCTTCAAAGCAAATGGTGATATGGTGAACCAAATGGGACAGGTATATATGTAAGAACGGGCCTGTTTGTAGATGAGGAGCTTCGTCTTCTTGCTGAGTCCGTTCTGTCTTCTCAGCAGAGGGTGAAGCAGATGGAAGAAGAAGTTTGCTCGCTTCAGAATTGCCATGTCATATTTGTTGAACTACATACATCTTGTTTGTGAAGTTAACTCCAAGGTATTTGGTACTGTCTTTGGTGTTAATAACCGTGTCGTCTGGTAATCGGATGTTTATGCTCTGACATATAGCTACAATTTTTCTTCTTGATCTCATTCTTGTTTGTGTTGGCCGGAAGCAGATGAGTTCTGTTTTGCTGGCGTTGATCTTCAATTTAAGGCGGTAGTTCCAAAGCTTTGTGACGTGGTCTTGTACGTACCCTACAAGCTGCAATCTCTAGTGGAGACTTGTTATATGTGATAGAGTTAGCATATCAGCATATAACTTTGTCTTCGTTCGTGGCGTATTTTCCAGTTGATCTGCGGTGTAAATGTTGAAGAGAAATGGTCATAGCCTAGATCCTTAAGGTACTCCTGTCCTGATGTGCTTTATTCCTGATTTGTCATTTAGAACCTGTACAAAAATGAGGGTATTAGCTAAAAAAAATTTAGTAATATTTACCAAATATCGTGGGAAGACGAATTCTATCAGCTTCTAAACAATTTCTTTTATCCATACGCTGTCGAAGGCCTTCTCAACGTCTATGAGGCATGCCACTGTTGTCTCCTTTTTGTTAAGTCCCACAGTGACGTCGCTGTGTAGTCCCAATAGATGGTGTATCGTCGAGTGTATCGCCAAGAATCCATATTCGAAGTTTGGTATTATATTTCTTTCCTGCCAGGAAATTTTTAACCTTTCTCAGAAGTAGTGATTCCAGGACTTATGCAGCAAAGTAGTTATATTGGCCTGTATCCTTCCACGTTTTGTTTACGGGTTTTCTTTGGCAATGGAACAATTTTAGCAGTTTTCGGGAAAGTAGCTATTATTCAAAAAGTTGTTAAAGATTACGGTCAACAAAATGATGGCAATAGAAGGCAACTTTTTCACTACAAAGTTGGATTAGCCGTCAGGTCTTCTTGACTTCTTAGAGTTTCCTGCAGTAATGGTTTCACCCACTTCCTCTGGATTAGTAAAAATGTTATCAAGGTTTGGATGGTGGGCGGGATTCTCTTCGTTAAATATTGCGGTCGTTGCCGTTGTGAAGTCTTCTTGTTTCTTCGTTTCTTGACGATTCGCTTGCTTAATAGACCTCAAGACATACGCTTTAAAATCGGAGGTTATCAGCTTTTTTTGGAAACTTTTTGGGTTGATTTTTTGTTTTGTATAAAATCTTCAAATATATTTCTTAAACATTTTATTTGTCGACAGATTATCATTTGCTATTTAAAAATAAAAAAATGATAAAAAGATAGTAATGCAATGCCCAAAAGGATGACCAAAAACATTCCAGTCTTTTTATTCAAAACCATGAATATAATATTTACCTATAAGCTCATGAACTTATAATATTTAACTTCTAAATTTTACTGACGGCTCTAAGACTAACAAGGATTAATTTTTAACTTTGTTACAAAAGTTATTTATTTTAGCTATAAAAATTACTACCAAAAATCTTGCAAGGATTTAACAATATTTTGAATTTACATATAAACCACACAATGCACATTTAAAAAATGAACCTTTGCCTCAGGTTTATATTTCATTCACAAAATATACTTTCTGCATAAGTTAGAAGCTTGAGGTTGTCATTTTAATATTTTTTTTTTTTTATTTCTCAAAGATTAATGAACCAAAAGAAGAATGTACGACTGGTTTAACTATTCAAACAAATTATTAATAGGAATACAGCATGCCTACAGATATTATAAACTAATTTGTTATTGAATATTTTCTCCATAAATGTCAAAGTAAATAATCTTAAAGAAATTTGAGAAATAACTGAAATTGTCGTTGTCATTTATGAAGGTATTATTTCTGTCTGTTCTTTTATATGACTTTTCTTGACTGGTTGCCATTTCATGACCTTTCGCATTGAAATTGATCCTTTTCTTTTATTGTGAAATGAATTTAATATTTGTTCGATTTAATAATTATTTGCTGAAATAATTTATTTGATAATTTAATACATAGATACATGCATATATACAAGAGACTTCTGCGCCCTTGGCAAGATTGTTACTTTCATCTTATACAAAAGAAAATTATATGCTATTTGCAATAAAAGGATCTTTCATGAAAGTAGCATTATAGAAAAGTACCTAAGGCAGCAAAAATAAGGCCTGCTATCAAAAAATTAAATGAGCAAGAGCTCAACGTCATTTTATATAATTTAAAATATTAAAGGTTTAATGTGTTCGTTACATATGCAGGTTCTTCTTCTAAAGGTTTTTAGTTATTCAAAGCAATCGATAAGTATGATTCTTGTTAGAAAATGTTAAAAACTAAGAACATTTTAGTAAAGAGCTTTAAAGTTACTATAAATTGTAAAGAGGTATCAAGCTATAATACCTCAAAATCAGACTGTTTTAAATATTGCGTCATTATTTTACCAAAAAAATTGGTATAATCTCACTTATTACTCCAGGAAATTTAGAGATTTTTGTATGGAGGAAATAGAAAAAATTAGAGGCAGGCTGAAATTTTGCAGGGTTGTTCTGGTGATATTAAAGAACTTAATTCTCAGTTTTCGTATTCGAGACTCTTGCAGAAAAGTTTTAACTCCATTTTCCTTATATCCTTGTTTCTCGGAAACGACTTGAATGTTTTGGATGAAATTTTATATTATTGTTTATATTATCAAGAAAAAAAAAATAAAAAAACAATTTTAGTAAAATTCAACCACAACCACGCCCACTTTTCTTATATATTTGTTGCTTATATCCATTTTTTTTTATCCTTGTTTCTCGTAAACGGCTTAAATGATTTGGATGAAATTTTCAATATTTACTGATAGATATTAGCACAAAAAATAAAAAAAAAACTATTAGTTAAATCCGACCACTGTGGATTTTACTAAATGTACTTTTTTAACAATACTTTGAAGGAAATGTTTAAATAAATAAATAAATGAATTAGATAGCGTGACAATTCGTGTAGAACCTAGTGATTTACAACTCTCAACCATTTCTGTGTGCATTTTATTGGCAGGAATGGAGGGGACCTACAATTTTCTACTGAATTCGAACGGCTAAGGTGAGAAGCACTTATTCACGATAAGAGATATTCTTGGGTGTTAAGTTTACATTACGTTTTTATACGTTATATTTGGCAGCATTATGAATTAAATAAATGAATAAAAAAATGTTAAATGTATGCACTAAAAAAAAAAGTGAACGAAGGAATGAAAACCTCATGTTCACGACATATCCGAAATTTTCGGCCTCTTTTCCTTTTCCGACATCAACGAGGCAAGATCTTTTTTATAACCAATAAAATTAATATTAAGAAACTTCATTACAAGTGTTTCTTTATTTTATTACATTCAACTTTTTACATACCATTGGGGAATTTGTCAATTCCTCGCAGGAGGCGAAAAATATTTTTGTTTATTTTTTTTTAGGTAGAATAGGCTTGGAATTGAACTCAAGACTTACGACGCACGTAACAGTCCTACGCATTAACCACGGGCAACCACACAGTACAGAAAATGATTTAAAGAATAAAAGCTTTTCACCAAAAATTCTGAATTGTACTGAGGTGAAAACCATATCTCTTGAAGCTATTAAAATTTCATAGTACCTATAATCCGATAAATGAAAAGTCTCGAAATTCATAAGAACACCTGCTTGTTTCCGGACCTAGAAAATTGTTCAACAGCAGCTTGAGCTCTCTCGATGCATTTTGGACAAGACAATCCTTTACGGTCGTTCCTTCATATCGTGAAAATATTTCCACTAAATTCAATTCCCCCTTATATGAATTTACTTGCGAAAAAATCAGATTTGGTTTGGTCATTGAATTACGAACTGTAGTTGGAAGGTTTTAACACAAAAAGCGCGACTGTGACTGGCCAAATCTTTAATGTTTGCATATAAAAATGTTTTGTACGGTGATTGTCTCTTACGAAGAATTGAAAAATCCTCCAAGAGTATGGAAGTCCCTCTCACTTAAGGTTAAGACTGTCCTGCAGACACCTATACATAGGAATGGTTGAGACTTGAGAGCAGAGTTTTTGCTGTCTCGCCACGAAATGTATTTATTTGTATTCTATTTTTATATTAGACACTTTGTATCAACGTGCAAACACACCGTTGACAGCTCGCTGATTTATTCAAATGATATTAATATTGTCAGCATATGCTAATTCAAGTAATTTTACAGTCGTTTGGAAGAACGGTATTGGCTTGTCAGTAAAAATACGAAATTGAAGAAGTCATGCCCACTCGTCACCATATCTAAATCCTATATTTTCATACCCAATTTCTCGGTGAGTTAAAATGAAAATACTTTGTACCTCTACACGTTAACCATTGGAATGCTTGTAAATTTCAAATGTGAAAGCATGCTGGTTCCCTCGTGCCATTTTGGTAAATTTACTTTGATTACTACAAATTTGGTGAAAATCTACCAGAATTATTTTTTCGTTTTTTTTTTCTCACATATACGCACAAAATAAAAATAATTGTTTCTTCGACTATAAATAGAATTTCTTAAGAAGAATTTTGTCATTGTGGCCTTCCTTTCCTATAGTGGTTTACTTTGTAACAATTTCCGACAAAACATTTGTCCTGATGACTTCTTGAAATGAAGTTAATTTCATGCTCTGATGGATTTAACTGGAATCAGAGTGTCTACCAGTAAAATAATATAGTTAAGCTGAGTGCTCGGCTTATTAACTTAAATGTGTTTGTGGTTTTATAGTTAAGATTAAAGAGAAATCATCCTTAAAATTTCGTCTTGAGACTTTCATTTATCATACTCATACCAACATCTTTCTAAAATTTAATATCCATTAAGCCATTGTCGGTACCTTAAGGACTCTCTATTGCGTTCAATGTTTTGTTTATCTTTTATATGAGTATATATACAGTGTACAGTTATAAACTCATAGATTATAGCTATTTTTGTTAGAGCAACAGCAGGTGATTTGGTTTTTCTTCGAACTCAACAGGATGATTTATGCAAACAGCATGAGGAAAAATAAAATGTTTATGCAAACCAAAGAACTGTATCTAAGACAATAAACATAAAATCTGTGCATAATGTCGTGTGTGGTAGTAGTTCCTGTAAATGCTGAGTTCAGGACGTAGATTTATATTTGCATTTAATTAATTCACATATTCTTTATAAACATATATGCATATGACCTAAGAATAGACTAAAGACGCGCACGTATGTAAGGAATTTTCAAAGAAGGCAAAGTTCGTTGATTTATTCAGATTGAGTTGGAAGTTCATTTGAGGAAACTTTCTTTTTTAATTTTTTTTTTTTTTTTAAGGTATACAAACTTTTCAACAGACAAAAGTTGTAAAGAGTTTTACATAGAGTAAGTAAATGTAAATACGCCTAAATGAATCAGTTTCTTTTGAAATTTTTAGAAATCGAATTTTAAGCTGAATTGAGGAATGTGGGAAGATCGATTGATTACATAATGTATGAACAATTTGTCTCTAAATTTTGTCTATTTATAACCTTGCGATATACAATAAGGTTGAAAGGGATTACGTTTGAGAAAATAAACTGATATTTCTCTCTATAGAACTTCTTGACCTTTAGCGTAGGTTTGGGTTTGACAAAAAAAAAAATTACAATTTGAAAAAATATAAAAAATTAAAATTGGAAAATTTTAAAAATTAAAACACAATTAGTTTATTCTTTAATTTTCACATCATACAATTTGTGTAGTTTTTAAGTTACGAGTTTTGGATATTTTTATTCTAATTTTTATTTTTTATATTTTTCAAAAACATTAAAATCCCACTGATATGTTTTTAACAACCTACTGCGCTCCTGATTTGTGTCTCAGTGGGGAGCGTGGTTTTGGTTCAGGAATAATTTCTGAGTCTTTAAATATCTCTTTTCGGATACTAAACTTTGCTAGTGTTTTTCAAGCTGAAGTACTGGCAATAAGGGAAGCATGAAAGTTATCCAAACAAGGCCCTATAACCAAAACCGAATACCGCTATCCATGACAGACAGTCAGGCAGCTTTCAAAGCCATTAATTCGGTTACAGAATCCTCCAAAAAAATCGTTCAGCAATGCCGAAATGAGCTCTCTATACTGAACGTGAATCTCAAGTTCACTCTTATCTTGGTTCCAGATCACTGTGACATTTAGGGAAACGAGTGGGTTGACGAATTGGCCAGGCAAGGCTCAGGCCTTCAAAGCTCACTTGCGGAAAGGGTCAATGTTCCTCTTGAAGTTATGAATGGCAATGTATAATAAATATTTTTCTTACTGAATCCAATCGCAGATGGGGCAGTTTAGCAAACTGCATTCTTTTTAGAAAGATCTGGCCCACCTATAATAAATTTCGAACAAATCATCTAATATCCAGATTCTGGTGACCTGCATTCTCTGGCCTGGTAAATGGCCAATTGGAGAGCATGCAGCGAAGCTGGTCATCCCCCAAAATACCTACTGTATGTCGATGGTGTGGGAACCAGCAGGGAAAGGAAACAGTCTTTAGTTTCCTCTGAAAATGGTCTGCTCTGACTGGAATGAGATTGCAGTCATTTGTTAAGGCCTTCTTCAACGACCTCGACAAATTTCTAAGTTAAAGATGTGATCTCTTTTTATAACGCGACACAATCGCTCTAGTACAAATCCAGATAGCTATACGTACCGCAAATATAACCCAAACCAACAGACTTCTCTCTGAGGCCTTATTTCATGTGCAGAAAAAGACATTCTTTTAAAACCTTTTGTCGTGCTGAGAGAGCAGAAAGAGGTGTCTTTATATGGTCACACTCAAACATGAAACTTGACGATTCTCCTAAGGAATCAAATTATTTATGTCTCTGATCCATTCAACAAATTGCCTAGCTTGGCATGTTGCTGCAGAAGTGGAGGCGTTAATATCGATCCACAAGGAGGAGCATCTACAAATCCCTCTTTTCATATCATTTTTCACTTACAGGTCAAACGAGTTATGGTATCAAAACAGCGTAATCAAGCGCTAATTGGGTCATTGAGCTTAGTTTGCTTGTGGCCGCCATTTCTACCTACCCTACCTATCTACACAACATAGAAACTACACCAAAAAAGAAATAAAAAAAAGTGTGAGTGTTGGGACTCACGGTAAAGAGGTGTAAACATCAATTTAAATATTCAAGTGCTGGTTTTACATCACAGAACGCGGCGAATTCGAATTGTCAACCAAATTTCAACCCAAACTCAAACCTTCCCCTTTCAATTTTGTCTGAGCTACGAAGGAACGTACCCAATATTGAACGTATCCAATATACGTTAACGTATCGTAACGTGTAACTGCACAATATAATGTAGAGCTGTTATCAATACAACTACATATTTGACGTTATAATGCTTCCCCTATTTGATGTCAACTTGTCACACCAAAAACATTCAATTCTACTAAATTCACACAAATAACTTATGACAAATTTTCGACCTAATCACTTTTCGTTCTGCAAATCTCTATGAGGCAAATAATCAAATAAATACGACGTATTGTTAAATAAAACTAATTTTCATGTATCGATTTTATGTTAAAAGTCATAAGGGTAGTTCTTCAATAAAAAAAAAACTTAAAGCCATTTATGAGAGGTAAAAGTTCCTTGTCATTAAATTTAACAGAACAACAAAACAAACCGAAAATTTCACATCCAAACTTAACTTAACCATAAAGTTTGATAGCTATAAAAATTCAATTTGCATTACAAAGAACGCAAAATAAAAATAACTGCAAAATGTTATCTATCACTCAACTGTCACTTATATCTACGGTCATTTAGTTAGTATTTTTTGTTTGTATATTTTAGCTCCCCCTTAAAATGTAACATATTATGTCAGAAGGTTTTTTTTATTGAGCTGTTTTTCATAAAAAAAAAAAAATCTAACTAAATCCAAATTTAAACTTTTTTTAAGAAAATATTATTAAATTTGTGTTTGCATAATTTTTTTGGAAGTTATAGAACAAGACTTAAGTCTTAAAGCATCAAATATTTTAACATTGAAAATATTTATAGGGTCGTTTTGAGAAAAGTATGGTGTTTCCAAAAAAAACAAAGACAATAAGTGAACTCTAGCGTATAGGGGGAGGACGATTGAATATTTGGTTGGTGTTACCAAAGAAAATAACAAAATGAAGAAAACAACACAATTGATGAACTGCAGCCAGCGTGCCTTCACGTTGATCATCGCCAACCGACGAGATTCAGTGGAGAAATGTTAAATTTGTATAAAATTCGAAAAATGCTCGATATGAGCCCACTTCGAAACCTCTTTGGTTATAATTATTGGATGTTGAATATTAATTTAGATAATCTTATTAATTTAAACGAACTATTCTATTTATATATATGTACAAATGTATATTTATATATATTTGGTTTCTCGTAAAAGGCTCCAAAGATTTTGATAAAATTTTCAGAGTTTATTACGATAAACGGGAAAAAAAATAAAAAAATTGAATTTAGTAAAATCCGCCCACTCCCACACCCACATTCTTACTTCTTAGTATGACGGAAACGGTCGGAAATGTCTTTATTTCTCGGAAACGGCTCAAACGATTTGAATAACATTTTCGGAGTTTACTTTTATAACAAAAAATTCTTTTACTAAAATCCACCCACTGCCACGCCCGATTTTATTATTGCTTGGTTTCTCGGAAATGGTACTAGTAGGGTTCCCAATCGTACTATAATATATAGTATTGTACTATATTTCGGGTCTGTGTACTATATACTTTTAAAGAAATATGTAGTACGCAAAAGTACTATATTTCGTTGAATTAATCAATCATAGGAACAAACAGCAAACACACTTTGATTGCACTTTGAGATTCTATTTTATACATGTATCCGAATGCGCCTGAGTCTTGCTGTCAAACGTTTAAATTCAAATTAAAAACATCTTTCAAATTTTGCTTTTCCCACATTCTGTTCATTCACACAAAGAATATTTTCAATTATAAAAATGGTGAGAAGAAGTAAACAGAACGAGTATATCATTAATAAAAATTGAACTTTGGATCTATGTATGTAAATTTGAAAATTGATTGTGATAAAATACTATATTGTTATAGAATACTATATTTTTTTGAAGAGTACTATATTTTTTATGGCTAATTCTGAAAAATACTATACTCCATCGAAAAAATGTTGGGAACGCGGCTAATCCGAGTAATTAAAAAAAAGTGTCTTATTACTACTCTTAGACCAACTCTTCCATAAAATGAATTCGCACTCAAACTTATTTGATTTAAACTAACCAAGCTTCAATCTTTAATCACTCTTTCTATATAAATGTACATCATCCCTCACCTCTTAAGTTTTATTAATGTTATATAAATTATTCTGAATTAATTTGTATGTACAATGTTTACTTGAATAAAGTCAAATACGAAAAGCTTTACACTAAGTTCAAATTAAATTCAGATTAAATGGGAATTTTATTTCAATTTTCGCTATGGTCTGCAATTCCAGACAAGAATACAACTTCCCTGACTTTTATATCTAAATCTTTTATAATGTAAATCGGTCTTGCAAAAGATTAAATATATATTTTTTTTTTTCAATAGCCTACGGTCTGATATACATAACTTTAAATCCCATTCAAATCCCTCTGTAGGAACTTTTTTAGAAGTAAATATTCATTCACTTAACCAATTTTCCAAACTTTCATTCACCTATAAACTAACCCAGTTACATTTCTATGTGCATAACAGTGGCTGTGGGGTAATTTTATAAACTCCATCCAAAAAAAAAAGACCTAGTTTCTTTTTTTTTTTTTTAGCCTTTAGCTCTTTGGCTTATGTTTGTGTCAGAACTTCGATTACATAAATATCATTTGGGGCCATCTAGGTTCATTGAAAATCCATTCAGAATTTTTCTCCATTGAAAATGTTAAAAAAAAAAAAAAAGAATACCTTTGTGAGCCTTTTGCTTTTTTTAGTGTTTCTTTTTTTCTATATTCATGTTCCTGTAAAGAAGATAGTTTTATCATTCAGCGGGTGTTTGGGTTTTTTTATGTTTTATATTTCTTTTTTTTTGGGAAACACAACCTAAAGGTAGAACTTTTATGTATTCTACACTTGCATGTTCGTATAATGGAAACGTACTAAATCACTTCATGTCAGCAAAACTATTTGTCATTCCACTCACCTAGAAAAAGAAGAAAACCCAATGGCATAGCTTTGAGGGTTGGTTGTTTTAATGGAGTAGGTGTAAAAGTAAAGAATGTTGGTCTATAGTCGATATATGCACAAACCGAAGGGTGTGAGATTACAACATTTGCAACAAAAAAAACATGAAATAGTCTTTGGTCTTTATTTCAAATATGCGAGCATCAAATGTTTTGGAAAGTCAAGAAAAAAAGCTAAGAATTGATTGATATCCATTTGAAAATCAACAATCCTTCACACTTCCTGTTAATCCTTCCTTAAAAATATATGATCCTTTTTTTACATTTAAAAAATCTATTTTTAACAACTCTATATGGGACACACATTTATATTGATTGGAAGGTATTCCTGTCTTGATTCCAATCACTTTTCGTTCACGAACAAAATTATATAAGTTCCAATTGGAATTTGATGGATTGACCCTTTCTTTTTGCTCCATGTCAGATGGTTTTCAAATATCTTTCTTTTTATAAACCATATATGTATACTTGTATACTACAACGATCTACGGTGGTGTATTGTCTGTGAATTGGATGGGATGATTTTATACGTATAACGTGTTCCAGTTCCTGTGCGTGCTATTGATCCAAGGGTACCTACATATAGATAAATGGTTCTCCAGATGTTGATAGATTGATGTAATATTGAAGGACACCCAAGGGTGCACGTAAAAGTACATCAACTCTCATTCATTGACAGCAGATGACCTGTCAATGGTGATGTTGATAATTTTTTTTATTTTTTTACAAGAAGTCACAACAGTTGAAATTTTCACAATTTCTCATTTAGTTTTATGTGTTGAGAATTTATAGATAATTTACACAAAAAATTGAATCGATATAAATCACAAAATATACAAAAGGGATTATGTTATATTTATGTATAAAAATTGTATATTTTTGTGACTTAAAATTTTAGTACTTGAAGTTAAATGTAGAATTTTAAGTTGAAGGTTGGTAGAAAGTTGAAAAAATTTAAACGAAATAAATATCTCCTTCAGAATAATCTGACATGATGAACGTTACATTCACAAAAATATTCAGCACAACGAAAATTGTATTTCCTTTTACACACAAACTGGAGAAAATAATAGTCCACATACGCCCGAGTGTACCCCATAAATATACTCGAATATACAACCAACTAGCAGGAAGAAGTACTATAAAGATAAAACTTAAAATAGGATTAAAGTAATGTTGCTCGTTTATTTGAACTTGAAGTGTATAATTTATATAAGTTGTAGTTGTTTTATAATGTTTAAATTCTTGAAGGAGAAATCTTTATAAGAAATTGTTGGTGGGTTTGGGTTGGGCTTTCACTCAGCTGAATAACTATGCATTATTTTTAATTCAAATCACATTTTCTCCAAATTCTATTAATCTCTTGCAATATTATTTAATTCTTTTGTTCTTTATATATTTTCTGGGAAAATGATTGTGCAATGTGCATTTGCTCGATTGGAGAGGTGAGTAGTTTTATTAGAATCTTTGTATTCTTGAATCGAAAGTAAGCTTTTGAATACTAAGTCTAAATTGTTTTTCCATATACACATAACTTCTGTAGCTTTATAGTTCCTAAACAGTTTTCCAAAAAAATTTTCTGTTTGTTTTGTGGTACAAAATAAAAGTATGTACATACTTACTTATGTAAATATGTACATTATTATATGTATACAAATAAAATGCACGTCTGGGTCGTATGAACTTGCTCATACAAATTATTCATCTGATAACAAGAAAAAATTAGTAATGGGTGCCTTTACCTTATGCCACCTACTCAAAACCGTAGTTTAGTTTAAGGTAGTAATATTTGAGTAGATAAATATATGAATAATACTAGCCTACCCATGCGAGAATTCTTGCAATTAAATAAAAATAAAAGACGCACAAAATATTACCAATTACCAAGTGGAAGTGTTCATTTTAGAGTTAATTTTATATTGGAATAATATTCAAGAAGGTTGGGTAAGGTTAGGTTATGTTAGAAGGCACGTGCCCAGCTCTGAGGCTGCTGCGTACACGGGGGCCTATTGGTCCTTTTTTGATCCCCTTTAACAGAGATACGCTCCTAAAATAATGGTTGACATCCCAACTAACAATTTAACTTGTTGTAGGGTTAATGCAAGCTATTTTCTGGCTTGTATAGTAACAAAACAAGGCCTTATACAAATCATTTTGGCGCACATTACAGAAGCAATTTAACTCCCTTAAGACCTTAAATCACAAGTGTTATGCAATTAAATAACTTTCCGCGAACAGTTTTATAAGTGCCTTATGAAGGACAAATAGACTCCGATAAGACCTTCACCTGCGGGTACTATGCAAAGAAAAATAGCTCGCGTTGGATGTTCCATTAGGGCCTTATACCAAGAATAAAATAAAGTTGTATTAGAAAAAAGAAAAGTGTTTGCCATTCAAATTAATTTTTATTATTTTTATTTTATCTATATTTTTCTATTTCTTAGGGGACTGTTTCTTTTGGACTGTTTTTTCTTTATTCTGAAATGTATAGAATTTAAATTAATTTAAAAAAAAAACCTACTTTTACTTACATGATTTTTCGAGATTTGAACTAACGCCCTTCTGATTACTGGTCCAGCACTCAATTTTTCATTTTAAATTCATTTTTATTTTTTTTCAAAACTTAATTTCTAAACTATCTTAAAGCTAGACAAAAATTCATAAAAACTAGCCTACTTATCAATAACTTACAACTAACTTACTGGCCACATGCGGATGCTCTAAGTTAAACTATATAATAACTTAATACTAATGCCTTTCGGTTTAAAAACTAAATTAATTCTAAAAATTCAATGTTGGTTTTATTTTTTCCAAGAAAGAATTTACAAAAAACTTTTGATTTGTTATCATTTTTTTGTTTTATATTTTATTTAAAACTTACAAACTACCTAAAAAACTAAACTAAAGCTAACTAAAACTATTTAAAACTACTTAAAAACTAGAACAGCCACAGCAGCGTTTTATGCATTTTTTATTTTTTTTTTGTTTTTTTTGTTTTTTTTTGATTTTTGTTGATTTTTTTTTTTTTTTTTTTTTTTTTTTTGAATTTTTTAGTTTTATATATTTTTTTTTTTTGGTGCCACCCCGACTGTCCCTACTTAAAACTAGTACCTACTGCTATATGTAAGTCGGCGAAGACAAAACTTCCAAGTCAACTTTATATATCATTATTAACAGCACTGAGCCACCAAAACTGGTTCTCGTGTTTCTACCTATCTCTTCGGTCCCGATCGGACACAGTCCTACTGAACCGAATTCGCTCAGCACCGCCTTGTGGAAGGACATCTCGATCATATAGAAGTCGCCTATTCACAGTTCTACGGCCGACGATGACAGATAAGCGGAACCGCCTCTCTATCCTGGATCAGCCCTCGACTGTCTAAATAGAGGAATGCGTTAGGTGGAACATAGCCACTCAAACGTACACTCTCGAAATATTCAGTGTTGGGGTAATAAGCCCCAAAGTCCAGCACTTAACCAACTACGCCAAACCACAACTCAAATGGGAAGTAGAAAAATGTTAATCACTTGAAACTTAAGGTGTTTGCTTTAGAAACATATATGCTTTGAAGTAATACATTCAAAATTTTAGCATATTTTAAAATAGTTTATCTCATTCTCTTTCTAATTGATTGAGCTTTTCAAACAAATATACCTACGCATTAGTGAGTAAATGGTAACAAAATGCACGAGCTAAACACTTTTGTAAGTTCGCTATTAACAAAATGTGCAAGCTATACCTAACATTTGTGAAAGTTTGCTTTGATATTTAGACTAGATTTTAGATATAGACAATTTACTATATAACTTCGCTAAAAAAATATTAATACAGCTTTACATTGTTACATTTTTCATCAGTAAAGATTCGGTTCTCCGAAATTATTTAGGTAATAATAATGTCGGCTTTTCATGAGTCGATTTTTGATTTGCAGCAAGTCGCCTCTTTGAATCATGCTACTCGGTGCGGCGCACAGCTACAGCATTTACCACAATATCTTGATGACTAAAATCGCACCCGACAATTCCTAAATAAAAAACCATCAATTTATTACTCAAACCAATAATCAAATTAAAAAGAAAATATCCGCATGGAAAAGCCGGCAAATCACAGAATAAAATTTCATATATATGATTGGCTTTATTAAGTAAGTCATATAGATAGAAGGTTTTTGTTATGAATTTCAGCTGAATGCTTTAAAAGCTATTAATTTTTTCTAGCTTCGGCAGGATTTAAACAGGTGTTAAGTAAGCTCCATCGGAAATTGTTTCAACAGATAATGAAATAGTCGCAAACCCATTTTTAAATGATAAATATTTTCCCCAATAACATGATAGATCGTTCTGATATTAATTCACACACAAATTTTAATCAAAATCGTTAAAGCCGTTTTTGAGAAAAATGAGATTTTCAATACCGGTTTTTAAACATTTGTATGGTAAGTACCATTATTTTTGGTTATAAGAAAAAAATAAATTTAAAATCAGCTAGATAATATCAAAAAACTGCTTGTACAAAATTTAATAAAAATCGACGAAGTCGTTTTCGAATTATTAAGTTCTCAATAAAAAAAAAAATTTGAAACCTTTTTTTAAAAATCCCAAAAAAAAAAATTGGAAAATTTTGGAATACAACAATTTTAAAATTAAATTTAAAAGTTATTAAAATCAGTTAAACCGTCTTGGAGAAAATCGAAAATAAAAAATAACGTTCTTTGGGAGGCACCATTTTTCGAAAAAAAAATATGAAATGGTAGTCGTTTTGTAAAAAACATTACTGATATTTTGTTTTTAATATTTTCATAATTTGAAAAAAAAAATTGTACGGCGATACCGTTATTTTTGGTCTTAAAAAAAACATGTTAGGGGAATGCCCAAAAAACGCTGGGTACCAACTTACCAAGTTTAAAGAAAATCGATCCACCCGTTTAGGCTACATCCGAAAGGACAGGCAGACAGACAGAATTGCGAGAACCACTTTTTTCGAATTAACTATCATCGTTTAATCAAATTTGATCTTGAGGTCGATTTTTTTTTCTAGCGAAAGCAATTTAAACGGATACAAACAATCTAAGGACATTGATCGTAAAGATATCGTAAAAAACATTTCTGTGCTTAGGTGGAATAGGCTGGTAATCAAACCCAAGACCTTCGGCGTAACATTTTTATACGCACCTACAAAGGATGTCCGTAAAAGAAATTTTTTCCGTACATCAATTCTTGAGTTAATTAATACAGCAGAAAAAAGATGAAATTTCTAATCGTCAACATGATTATTGTGTTTTTTCATATTTTTAAAATAAATCAGTACAAAAAAAAAAACAAAACTTTTAAATATGAAACGATACATCTTAAGAGAAATAAATACCTTATTTCTATTACACAAAGTAAATGTGTGCATAACATAAAATATTTACTGGAGTGAAGAATTTTGTAAACATTTCTTTATCGCTTTGTTATAATTTAAAAATAATATTTCCAAAAAAAAGAAAATATTGACCTTTAGTTAAGGACAAATTTTTTAAGCTTAAAAATGTAAATGAAGTGACATATCCAAAACATAACATAAGACCATTTGTTGGCTTACAAAATATTAAACGTAGGTAGGTATATAGATTTTTTTTCTGGCGTTACTTCCACAAACTTTACTGTTTCCTTCTTGCATAGAAGTTTGAAACTTTCAAGACACGTCCATGCTAACCTTTCAAATTGTTACACTTTCTTTGTCTAATGCGTAAAATCACTCCAAACTTTTAAGAGGCACATCAAGGAGGAATCTTAAAATGTATACGTACGCTATAGCTGTATTTAAAAAAGTATCTAAGAATTAAGTTTTATTTTCTTTTGCATCTGAACTTAGTTTTAAAAAAAGGTATGAACTTATAAAAAACAGATTATAAAATTAAAGTTGTATCAAATTCAGTCAAAGAGTTAACTTTAAGGATTTTAAGATGTATATCTTATAAAAGTCCTGCAGTTAAAAGGGAGACTTTACGTAAAATAAACACGTATCTAAAATTATGATAAACCGAGAGAAAATACAAAACTAAGAAAATGTGGGTAAAAATCCAACTGAGTTTATGTCTCGTCTGCCACCAATTAAATATTAAATATTTATATCATTTATATCAGCTTGAATTCTTAACATTACAAATAAATCAAATAATATTGATATATGCTTTGTTTTTATAACTCAAAGCCTAAACTAAAGAAAAGGATGAAGGATTAAAAAAAAAATCCGACCTTTTTCAAAGAAGTGACAAAAAAATGTCCAGTGACATGAAAACAGCTTATTCACTAAAAAAAACACTCTTCTATTTGAAAGCATTGAATAGGAAGACATCAAAATTTTGCTGTTTCCATTTAACCTAACAACAAAGCAAAAAAAAAGAAATATCTCCAATTGACAAAAATCGGGTGTACGTACAATTTGACTTGATGCTCACACAGGCGTAACCCATTTAGCTGAACTGAAACAGAAACAGTCAATTTAAATATACCATCCAACAATTGTATAATAAATATTTCACAGCAAAACAACACAAAATTTCGCTTCGTCTTTTAGCAAAAGGACTTAACTCACACAAAAACCAAGACACACTTACATTGAAACTCGTATTCGTATATAAGAAAATGCCACACACTCTCTGGCTTATTTTTCCATCATTATTGCTCCCCGAATTGTCAACCTGAAAATGATGGCTTTGCGTCTTTTACGATGAACATGAAATTTTTATTTTTTTCCTCGATAAAATATTTGCTTACCCCAAAATGAAACTCATAAAAAGGCCAACAATAACATTGCGGGTGCAAAAAAAAAAAAAAGAATATATGGTATGGGTTTTTCAATTGCAAATGTGAATCGAGTGGGTTTTTTATTTTTTAGAGATTTTATCGATTTTCATATTTTTCTAAATAATGCTAATGAGGATTTAAATATAGAATGTGCAAAATCTACAAAAATTATTTGAAAGATTGTTTTTCCAAAAGAAATCTTAGTTTTCAGCTTTTAATTGGAGAGCAGTGATATATGTTTAAATAAATAAATAAAAAGGACATACATAATAAATATTTAGAAATCATTATATAAATATAAAAGATATGACTTGTTTCTTCATATTTTGTCCTTTTAGCTCGTAGTTGCCAAAGATTTTAAATTGTTAGGTTCAAAATAAATAAATAATTAAATGAAAGTAATAAAATAAAATAAATAATTAATTAAATGGAATTAATAAAAAAATGCGTTAACAGGGCGTTTTGGATAAGATGCAAGAGAAGAAAAAAATCGTGAAGGAAGAAGGGGTCTATTTCCCCCTATTTAGAAGGAGTAAGTTTTTTTTTAAATCGACCTGAAATGGAAAAATAAATCATTGAAAATCAAGCGCAACACAGTGTCATGTTATACCTGAATAATATATGAGTAACAAAAATTTAAAATAATTTTGACAATTTTTTAACTTATTAGAAGCTACTTTATAAAACAATTAATTTATATCGGTATGAGCTGGATAATATTGAAAACCCCCTTGCTTCAAAGTCTACAAAAAACCTACCAGGTCGTCTTCGAAAAATTAAGTTTTAAAAAAAAGATTTTGAAACTTTTTATAAAAATGCAAAAAAAAAATAAAAGTTTTAACACAGTTAATCCAGAAAAGATAAAATAAAATAATGGTTCTATGTAAAGTGATATTAATAACCATTTTTCAGAAATATTTTTTTTTCTGTCGGCAAAAGGAATCCATACAATTTAAAAGTAACTGAGTTTTATTTTTTAAATAAATCTGTGAAGCCATTTTTGAGAAAAATAAGATTTTCCAAAAATGATAACAAAAATTTTGCGTACAGGTACCGTTATTGTTGGTCTTAAAAACTGAGAAAAAACTCTTAACAGGTATGGAATTTTCAACAAAAAATAAGAGGGTTTCCTTCGCTTTGGTGTCACAATATTTTCAGAATTCGCAAACAGGTATACATCGCTGAACTAACAGCAATTTACAAAGGCATATCTGTTGCTCAAAAATACTCTAACCGATCATTAATTGTAACAGATAATCTTGGCATTCTTATGGGTCTTAAAAATGAGACAAATAAATGTCCTTCTTTGGAGGTTATAAGAAGATGTTTATATACTCAAATAAAAACATTATGCTTGCATGGATACCTGGACATTCCGGAATCAAAGGAAATGAGGATGCAGATCTTGCCGCAAGAAATGCTATCAGCTACCCACTCATTATAGAGTACCCCAAATTTTACCAGGTCTTACGCCGAACACTCATAGAGGACCATAAAAAAGAGTTGGCGAAATTCTGAAACATTTCTACGAAAACATCAACCTGCTTACACGCGTATCCCATACAACCGGTCTCTTAACAGAGAAGACAGTATACAACTTTTTTGAATTAAGGTCGGAAACGCAATTTTCAACACGCAACACTATTACAATGCTGGAGATCCTAAACAATGTTCTAATTGTCAAACCATACTCTCTGTTTGGCATATCCTTGTCGAATGTCCTTTATCTCGTCAAATTGATGTATCATCAGACAACATTGCTGAAAAACTTGCCGAAATTTTGAATACATCTGAAGTACGATCCATTCAATACGTTAAAGATGCCACATCCGCTCACCAAGTATATGACGAAATATGATTTTTTTTCTCAATGATTCAAATATTTGTTCCTTTCAATTTAACTTAATCATATAAAATATTAATGTAAATATTTAAATGTAAATATATGTAGTTTAAAGACGGCATCATATGGTCTGGCTACCCTGATGCCTTTAAAAAATAATTTATAAATTAACTTTGTAAATTATTTCAATAAATAAATAAATATTTTCAGAAATTCTTTAATCAATTTATTTCTAATTATTCTTTTATTATTTGACAGAATCTGTGTAAATAGTATCAACCTGAAATAGCCAGATTCAAATGTATCAGTGACATATTTACAAAAGAACATGATATTTTTTTAGACTTTTATAACTGAGGGTCTTGTGTTTGATTTCATGTTATCTTAAGAAAAAAAATATTTTTTACGGGTTACTGCCTCTTGCGAGGAATTGAAAAATCCACCAAAATTATCTCTTGTCATTAAAAAGTGCTTCTCACCTTAGCTGTTTGGATTCGCCCAAAAACTGTATACGTCAAATCCATTCCTGCTAACAACACGCACGCAGAGATGGTTCAGAGTTGTTTTATAAGTCACTTGGATATGGTCCAAGTATGAAATTTCTTTTTTTCATTTTTCACACGTTCAGTTGAAGAATTTTTTACGTTTTGATTTTTTAGTTTCTTTTTATTAGTTGTACCGAACTTTTGTAATTGTCATTATAAACAAAATAATTATGCTATTTTGAATCGCCGCACCGCTGCCGCCAAAATTGGGTGATTTTAAATAATCAGTGTATTTCATTTTGTTTTGGTAAAACAAAATGTCGATGCGAAATTGCGAAATGCGAAAAGGTAGTAATAATTTTTACATTCAGTATTTTTATTGTAAAGTTTGAACACATTTTTCGCAAAATCTATTGCTCTTAAGATAAAAACGTCAGATAAATTATTATTGTGCAGAATTTTATTTGATAAATATAATTTTTGAAAAACGTCTAAAAGATTATTTATAGTTTTCAAGATATTTCAATTTTAAAACAAAAGCCTTCCCAAAAGTTTAGCTTTTAGATTGATTAACTTTGTTTTTATTTTTTTCAAAATAGTTATGATTTTGTAAAAAAAAATCAAACTCGAGATTTTGATCAAACTTGACATTACGATGATAGCAGAGTCGAAAAAAGTGGGTCTCACAATTCTGTCCGTCTGTCTGTCCTTTCAGCTGCAGCCTAAACAGGTAGATCGATTTTCTTTAAACTTGGTACCTAGCGGTTCTTGGGCAGTCCCCCCACACGCTTTTTTTCAATTTTTTAACACAAAAAATAACGGTTACTACCCTAGAATTGTTTTTACCAAATTATGAAAATCTTATTTTTCTCAAAAACTTTAAAAAAAAATTCAGTAATTTTTTTTTTTGAAAAAGGCAACCATTTTATAAAGAAAAATTCGGAAAAATGGTTATAAGTGGTACCTCTTTTTATTTAATTTCGATTTACTCAAAAACGACTCAACTGATTTTGACTAATTTTTTTTTATAAAAAATCTTTAAAAAAATTTTTAAAAGTTTTGTATACCAAAATTTTGAATTTCTTTTTTTGGATAAAAAATTTTTTTTTTCTTTTGAATTTTTAAAAAAAGTTTTAAATTTGTTTTTTGAGAACTTAATAATTCGAAAATGACTTGGTCGATTTCTATTACACTTGATACTCAGCATTTTTTTAATATTATCTAGCAGATTTTAAGTAAAAATTATTCTTATGACCAAAAATAACGGTATCTCCCATAAAAGTGTTTAAAAACCGTTAAGGAAAATCTCATTTTTCTCAAAAACGGCTCCTACGATTTTGATTAAAATTTTTATCTGAACTACTACTACTACTATATTATTGGAAAAAATGTATCTATCGATTAAAAATGGTATCTCTCATAGAACCATTTTTTTTGTTTTTGACTATCTCATTATCTGTTCAACCAATTTTAATGATTTTTTACACAGAAGCATCTAACAAGTAAGTTTTGAATAATAATATTGCATAACAGAATTTTCAAAAAAAAAAAATTGGATTTAAAAAAAAAAACTAAAATAATTATATTTTTTGAAAATTCGATATTTCGAAAATGGGTTGGTTAAAAATTTTTAAACTCCGCATTAATTTTTCGTAAAAATGTTTTCAGAATTTTATATATAAAACATTATTTTTTTAAAAAGCCTGTTCAAATATATTATTTAAACATAGTAAATGTTTTCTTATCTGCCGGTTCGAATTTATAATATAACACAAAAATGCAACAAGAGATAAGACATTGACACTCTGCTTCATGAGCATAATCTCCTTACATTTATTAGGGATGAATCGAGTACCTATAATGTGTGTTATCTACCAGTTACATTTTTGTGTTTCTTTATCTTTTTATGACGGTTCAGATTTACTCATCTGTACCGTTATCGATGTATATATAATTTAGAATAAGATAAGAATTTTGTATAAATAGTAATGTTAAGTGAAAATAAAAACTAGTAATTTACAAATACTCAGCGTGTTCAATTCATTTGTTCAAGCCTTTCCAACGATTTTTTAATTGTTTTGCTCATAAATTAGGATTTTGGGAAGAAATCGTTGCGTAGAATTGCATAAGCTACAATTATTTTTTTTTTTTTTTAAACTGATAGCTTCCCAGATTTTTTCTAATTTACTTGGAGGCTATTAACAGTGAACAGTTTTCGAAATTAAATTGGCATACCTTGCAAACATTACCTTAATTTGTTTACTTATAAATTAATAATATACATGGTGGTTAACTTTTAAGGGCCCGAATGGGAAGATATGGATGTGGACGATATGTGCTTTCAACAGGACGGTGCCACTTGCCACACAGCTTACGAAACAATGACTCTTTTGCGCGACAAATTCAATGGCCGTGTTATCTCACGTGGTGGCGATGTCAATTGTCCACCATGATCATGTGATTTGACACCGTTGGACTTCTTTCTTTGGGGTTATTTGAAAGAAAAGGTGTACGTCGATAAGCCAGCAACAATTAAAGAGCTAAAGAATGAGATAATTCGGCACATTAACGGCATAGAACCTCAATTATGCCTCAGCGTCATCGAAAATTTGGACCATCGGATGGAGGTGTGCCGCCAAGGTCGCGGCGGCCATTTCGCCGATATTTTGTTTATCACATAATTGAACCATACAATATTATCATAATAAAAAGAAATGACAATAATTTCCTAAATCAACATCGGCCCTTAAAATTTAACCACCCTTTATATCACTTGAATTGGGCCTGAATTGGTTTTGAAAAAAAAAACGACAAAAAGCACAATGTAAAGGTCTTATGTATAAGATTGGAAAAGAAACAAAAATTCCCAAGTTATAAATTTTTAAAATGTATTTTACAATTTTGGGCCATTATTATATAGGTACCTTTACCTTTTTCTGTGTTCTGATTTAATGCTACTTGTTACATTCTCATTCCTGAGCAAGCACTTACTCAAACCATAGGAGTCTAATTTGTATGAAAATGTCAAACTATGTACATATATCTGTGTAGGTACTGATACTGAGTTATATACCTACATATGTATGTAACATGGGGATTATCGCAAATCACATTTCTCTGGAAATATTTTAACTTTCGTAGTAGACAAATTGTATATATATGTACATAAGTATAGGTATATCGTGAATAAATAATTCTTAAAAGTTAAACTTGGAGAATTTGTTGATTGACTGTATTTCATTGGAATTTTTATTTTGTTAGTGAATTTATTTTGACAGAGGTTAAAATAGGTAACGAATGTAAAAATTTTCATGGGAAAAATGCTTTACGGAGAAAACTAAATTTGCTTTGAATAATTCTCCAAACCGAAGGGCTTTTTAATATTTTATGAACATCAGCTTATAAGATAAAACATCTATGTAGGTACCTAAATAATGTTACTATATATTACATATATATATTCAACATTTAATAATGTATAGAGGGATTTATATATTGGTAAATAAATATGTTTAACTCGTAAAAAAAAACTACTGTCTAGTGGAATTTATTTTCAAGATTAAATTTGAAGGTGTTTGGCAACCATGGTATTGAACTTAAATATTAACACTGCATTTTATTTTATTTTTAAATGCATTAGGTCTTATACCATCTTAGTTATAATAAAGTATTGTCATTTATCAGCGGCTATTTTTTCACCCAATTATTCTGTCGCAAAGAGGAGGGCGGGCTTGCTAAAAAATTGTATCATTCCATGGATATAATTTCTCAATCCTTGAACTTCATTAAACAATTATAGATAAAAAGTTTTCTTCAACATGTACTAATGGATATCTTTACCCTTCTTCTTCTCATCAATTAAATTCCAAAAAAACAAGTCCTCAGAGAGTTATACAATTCTTTCAATTAATGAGAATCAATTTATAGAATTATTTTCAATTTACCTTCTTACCTTTTTTGTTTTCAAGAACATACAAATTTCCCCAAAGGCATCTGATGTTTCACTCTTATTTTTTAACAAATTTAAATTCGATATAATGTTGATTCAAAGACCGATTGTCATTTCACAAAAAATATTGTTGACGACAAGTTCTGAATTATTATTATTTTGCCTTCGTCATCACTGTATCCCATCGATAAAAGGCCTAATTTTATTTTTGGTTTATCCCCTCTATATAGGTATATACATACATATATATTGGCCATCAATGAAATTTTACGGTTGATAGTCAAAAGACCTTACTTTGGGCATAAAATTTAAGCCCAATGAATTCTTCCAGTTAATGCTGGTAATCAGTGTTATGGCTATGTGATGTGACGAAGAGAGGGGAGAGAAAAAATGATGAAGGAACTTGAAAAAAAAGAAAATCCCTCTAGCGCTTTATCCCTCATTATCCTGTCTGTTTTTATAATTCACGTGTCGAAGTTCATTTTTGTTTTGTAAAAATAAAAAAAAAAATAAAATAAAATAAGATTTATGCTGGACACATCAATTTTTTTTTTCGTATCAAAATAGATCGTTTGATCCATCAAGTTTAAATTCTTCTTCACGAATCATTAAGCTGTCGATGTTTACAAATAAAACGGTTGAATGAGAATTTTCGATAAAGATTCTGTGACAAAAATGTAAATATGTTTTAGTCCTTTGAATAGATGACGAAGCAATGTTAATATTATAAGAATTTGGATAAGGATTGATTAAAGGAGTAATTGGCCTCCTAAACATAAAATGTAAAAAAAAAAAAAATAAAAAAAAATCTATAACTTTGTCCAGACAAAATAATATGATTCAAAGGTCATAAGAACGTGTGCAAGGTTCGTAGAGATTTTTAAAATATTTATCGTCCTTTATTTTCTTAGCAGTCATTCTATCTACAGCAAGATTACTGGATATTGACTTGGCTTCACTCTAATACAGTTAGAAAATAATAGTTATAAATTATAATTGAAATCTGTGCGCCTTATTCAATAGACTCACAATAATCCACCACACAGGACACAAGTATAAACCCTTGATTCCCTTTTATAAAAACAACTCATTCACATGGAACACCACGTGCGTTGAGTTAAGTCTGACTAAAACAGAAATGACAAAGCAAACCAATAAGAAAAATTCTTTACTTCCCTATCGAGAACCTATAGAACCATAAGGTCTTTTCAGCTTCGTTGGTGATACGTAAATACATAAAACAAAGCTTTTTATTACTTTTCTTTTCTTCTTTCACTTCCTATCCTATATACTTGTATTCCCTTACAATGCACCACTCAATTCGCAATGGCAGTTAATTTCACCCTTACAATTGACTTTATAGGTTAGGTACGCATTGTTGTTATAGCAATGGCAGTGTTGTTTACGAAGCATACGAGGCACGATTTGTTTGAGTTCGTTTCAGTTATTTATTTGAACATCATTAGTTATTGTGAGTTAATGGTTTTATTTTTGTTTTATACATGAGTTGATTGTTTTATAGTTCGAAGTAAAATTAATTGTTTAATGAATTTTGCTTGAAGGCATGATAATTTTGATTTTAGTTAATCTCATTCCAGTCAATGGCATACTTTTATTCACTAATCCTTGGGGATGGGGCCCCATAACTACTTTTAGTTAAACCCCTTGAATAAAAAATAAATGTTAAAAAGGGAGCCAAGTTCTTCTGGATACAAAAACCTTCATGTAACAAGTTTGCCATGAAAATTGGTGAGATCTAAAAGTATGTCAAGTTCTTACTTTATGAAGGTTTACCTATATATGGTCTTATTTATAAACGTTGTCTAACTTTAGACAACTGTCCAACTCTTTAAAATGTGTTCAAAAACCTTGTTTATTCTTGTCTTATAGCTGCTTAACTTAGACACGAGAGTACATAGATTGTCTTAAACGTGAATAATGTGAAATTTATTTTTATTAACTAAAGCATATTTCCACCAATTTGAAAATAGTTAGACAGTGTTTAAGTAGACAAAAATCTAATAAATAAGACTGAAAGTATTTAAAGTCGAGTAATATTTAAACAACTACAAGTTATTAGAGAAATTCATTATTTAATTATTATACTGATAAACATTTTGTAGGTTTAGGTTAGGTTAAGTTCAGGCTTACATCAGCAGAGCCTCTGGACAGACTTAGACTTGGACCATCAGTGGATCCATTGTGATACTACAAGAATCTAGGAAACTTTCTTCCAACTTAGAGCTTCTTCCTAAGCACGCGAGGCTACTAATGATTTAACAGATCACTCATGGGATCATTGTAGTAGAATTCTCCCAAATGGAGCCTGTGCCTTTGAGATAGAGCAGGATATGTACAGAGAATGTGAGGAATCGATTCTTTCTCTTCTTCGACCATACAACTTCTACAGAAATCGTTAGAAAATACTCCAAGCTTCGTTGCGTGCTTGCTTATTAGACAATGCACGGTAATGACACCTTTAAAAAATGTTTACCCAAGTCCAAATAATAAGAAAGAAAAAACGATCCGTTTAATATTAAATTTTGGTTTTAATTCAAATTAAGCAAAGGTTTACAAACTAAAGAAATTAGGGTACCGAATCTGATGACTATAAATGATTAACTGACTATGATGTGACAAAGAAATTAAGTTTAAATTCATGATTATGTATTAGAAAAAAAAGACAGTCTTTAAAAATTATATATGAACAATTACAATGGAATATACCAAGTAAATAATAACAGCAATATAAATTTATTTTACGATATTATTAAACAGTATTGATAAATGATTATTAGCAAAGATTTTTGACAACACCTATAAGGGAGCTTATTAGCAGCTTGCTAAGAGATATCAAACACTTTGAGCGCTTTAGATCCAGCATAGGTACTGTGACCATATTTTGAAATTGCAAATAATGAGCAAATGAAAAAAGAAACAAAATTCAATTCAATTTTAAATTTTTCCATTTCAATAAAAAAATATCTACGGAAAAAAGACTTTAGTTAAAAACAGAAGGTACAGAAATTCACTCCTTGTTTGCATAAAACTAAAAATTTAAACAAAATAACTCTTAGACAAAAAAGTCTTACAAAGAAACAAAAAAAAAACATAAAAACTTAGTTTAAATTAACACAGTTCATTTTTAGGGATGTTGATATTTTTCTGAAGAGTAAATTTCATTCACTAAGTTCTGTTTTTTAAAAAAATATTCTTTGAACTCTAAACAACTGAGTTCATAATTGTATTTAGTTATCAAAATAGATTTTACATTCTCGGTGGCATCAGGGATCAGGGTTGACTAAAATAATTTTCAATATTCTTTGCTTTTAATAAAAAATTTTAAGTAAAAGTTACCAATTTTAACAACCGATATTTTTTTTTTAATTTTAATAGTTTTTGGTGTGTACATGACAGATGATGTCAAAACCAATGGAGTGCATTAGGGACAAAAATAAAGCATGTTTTGTTCGTTCATTCAATCGGTAAGGGCCCGTAAGCATTGTTTTTTTTTTCTCAATGAATTTTGCTCTAATATTTATGTTATTGTTTTTTAAAAATTTGTACGAATACAGAATAAATAATGAACAACTTCTGAAATACAAATAAATTATAATGAACATCATCTTCAAATACAGAACTGTTCATTATTATAATGAACGGTTGGTCACCGTAAGCATAGGCCATATATGTTTTGTGATCTGGCATGTGGTGAATGTTGATGTTATTCACCTAAGGTTTTTTTCTCTATTGCATCTTGCTTTAGCATAAGTTTACATGTAGCAATGGGTACACCAATTTTTGTTAGATTTGACGATATAGGTAGTATTCTTCCACTTTTAGCGAGTTCGTCTGCTTTACAGTTACCCAAAATGCCTCTATGACCCGGTACCCAACAAAGGTAAATGTTTAACTGCTTTGCCATCTCCATGAGACATGATCTGTAGTTAAGGGCTATTTTCCAATTTGTACAGACAGAGGCAGGAAATACGATAGTGGCTTGGCTATCTGAGAAACTGTGCTCAAGCCAAGGCAGTAATTCTTTTATCGCCAAAAGTTCCACCTGGAACACGCTACAGTGATGATGAAAGGAGAGCCTTAATTTCAGTCTGTCACAGTAAACACCTCCATCAACTCCATCATCAGTTTTTCATCCGACGTCGCGTCGTCGGTGTAAAAGTGGATCGATTCATCTCCCAGGAAAGCCAAGTCTTCCCAGAGAGATCTGGAAAGACTTAAATTTTTTTTATTAGAATTGTAGCTATGGGGTGGTGTAGTCTGTAATACTCGGAATTGATCCGAATGAGTTCATAATGTTAGAGTGGCCAAATTCATTGTTGGTGAGGAAGCTTTAACACGGATTTCTGTGCTTGCTGCCGTTTATTTACAAAAATATGTCGAGGGTGTCAGTTGGAACAGAGTGTCCAATGCGGCTGGTTGAGTATTGGACTTTGCTTAGTTTTCCACAATTAGTTGTTTTTTCTAAGGCGATCCACCATACTCACACACCATATGTGTGAATCGGTCTAACTACCGATGTGTATGGCTAATGAGTAATGCGGGGCTGGGGATCCAATTGATTCCCAACAACATTTTACACGAGATAGAGATAGAAAACCGCCTTGCAGCGTACCTCTACTGACAGATCTTCTAGCAGAAAAGCCGCCTAGTTTTGAATTGATAATTTTGCTAGTCAGCATTACCTACTTTAAGAGCTGACAGTGCAGATCCAATTGTAGATGTTGTGACGTTGCTCATCTATAAGGAGTAACTCCAATGCAACAATACTTTACTTAATTTGTTTGTATCAGTTTATTTTCTCCTTAATAGAAATATGTGTCGTTGTATTAATAAACAACCCTGAAGTATTCAAGGCATAAACACGTCTTTAAAACTAACCTTGAACCACTAAAACAAGTTCACTATTCGGTCGTTCATTTTATTTCTTTTATTTTTATAGTAAGCTGAAACTTTGAAAAGTCCTTATAACGGGTGATTTTTTAGCTGGTTTGGTTTTGGCAACACTGGTTTTGACAGCTGACGTGTGTTTAGTACCTTGTGTCACTGTCAAACAGCTTCAGTTCGGTTTGCAATTTAACCATGGATCGTCTTACAAATGAACAACGCTTGCAAATTATTGAATTTTACTATCAAAATTCGTGCTCGGTTCGAAATGTTCATCGCGCGCTGCTTCCATTTTATGGTCGGCATTCTCGACCTTCTGAGCAGTCTATTCGGAAGATTGTGACCAAATTTCGCACAAAATTTACTTTGTTGGACATTAAACCACCAACACGTTTACGTACTGTGCGTAGTGAAGAAAATATTGCGGCCGTATCAGCTAGTGTGACAGAAGACCGCGAAATGTCGATTCGGCGCCGTTCCCAGCAGTTAGGCCTTTGTTACAGCACTACGTGAAAAATTTTGCGGAAGGATTTGGGCGTAAAGCCTTTTAAGATACAGCTGGTGCAAGAACTAAAGCCAGCCGACCTACCACAACGCCGAATTTTTGGTGAATGGGCTCTTGGAAAGCTGGCCGAGGATCCGCTTTTTTATCGAAAAATTGTGTTCAGCGATGAGGCTCATTTTTGGTTGAATGGGTACGTAAATAAGCAAAATTGCCGCATTTGGAGTGAAGATCAGCCAGAAGCATTGCAACAGCTACAAATGCATCCCGAAAAAGCCACTGTTTGGTGCGGTTTATGGGCCGGCGGCATTATTGGGCCATATTTCTTCAAAGATGATGCGAATCGCAGCGTTACTGTCAATGGTGAACGCTACCGAGCGATGATAACAAACTTTTTTTTGCCCGAAATGGAAGTTCTTGACTTGCATGATATGTGGTTTCAACAAGACGGTGCCACATGCCACACAGCACGCGAAACAATGGCGCAATTGCGAGGCGAGTTTGGTGAACAGTTAATTTCACGTTTCGGGCCGGTCAATTGGCCGCCTAGATCGTGCGATTTGACACCATTAGATTATTTTTTGTGGGGGTATGTCAAGGCTAATGTCTATAGGGACAAGCCCGCTTCGATTGACGCACTGGAAGCCAACATCCATGCATTCATTCGTGAGATACCGGCCGATATGTGTGAAAGAGTATGCCAAAATTGGACTCAGCGGATGGGCTACCTGAGACGCAGCCGCGGTCAACATTTGCATGAAATTATCTTTGAACATTAAATTGCAAGGTTCAAACTATCGATTCAAATAAATATTTCATTCATTTTTTCGAATTTTTTGTGTATTTTTTTTTTTTTTAAAGTTCTAAACCTCTTAAAAAATCACCCATTACAAAAACATTTCATCTAATTTTGAATATATTTGCAATTTTGTATGAAAATTATTAAATGAACTAAAATTGACTTGAAGGACGAAAAATATGCCTTCATACACACATCGTATATATATCTCCTCTGAACCTACATACATACAAAAATAATATTAGTCGGGTTTATATTACATATATATGAGGAGGAGGACTATCTACATACATACATAAATGCGAAGTTAAAATAAACCACAAAATTGTTGGCATTCGACAGATACCTACATCATATATGTATATGTCAACATGGTCGACGTGCCTCGTCGTCATAGTCCTGTGTATAGGGCTGAGGTTAAATGTTGTTTGAAGGATGAAGTTGTTTTTGTTTTTTAGGTACCTAGTCATTTTCCAAATTACTAACAACCCTTGAAACGATATTAAATTTGTGGTACTTAGGTGAAAGAATGTAGACATTTTAAAGGGTGTGTGAAAAGTTACACAAGTTATAGTGTCACGTTTGAAGCATTTTGTTAGAGGGCTCAAGTCGTAGGACTGAAATTTTTAAAATGTGACTAGAATTATGGTTAAAAAGATGTAGATAAAGGTACGATTCTTTATTTTTTTTTAAATAGATGGGTGTAAATGATAAATGATTAGGTTTGAGTTCTGAAACTATTGGACAAGGACCCAGGTTTAAGAAAAAAAAAATCTTCTTAAGCGACAAGGCCAAATTTTGCGTATTAGGCTGTTTAACTTTTGAACCTTTTTCATCGGCCAAACTCACTGAAATCGTCCCCTATCACACAGTTAAATTTTTTTTAAAGCTGTACCTACTTTTTTACGCGCGTTCAGACCTGAGGGTGAAAATTTTTCTATAAAACTGTCAGTGATATGATATATTGTCAGATATAATTGACTAGATTATTTTCAACCAAAGCGACAAACAATCGTTCATTGGCATTTTGTTTTAGTCAGCACGTCAGCAATATGATTCTATTTGATGCTAGTAGTTACAATCTAATAAATAATAAAAGAATTGCCATACTGAAATTATTTTAGTTTTAATGAAATGGACTCTGCATTGCATTGCCACGATTATTTCATGCCGTCTGAACTGAATAATATGCATAATAGTATTGTTGTTTCACGCCATCGACAAAGAAATGTAAATTAGAGCTTCGTGTGTAAATAAAAACAAAAATTCGATGTTTTGATATAAACTAACATTACGATAAGGAAGAATTAAAAAGAGATTTTAGTCGTATTGTCCCACTGTTGGACGTTATTAAATTTTGTCCATAAAAAATCCTTATCTACTTATAGAACAACGAGAAAAAATTTAAGCTATTAGACCCAAGCAAGGTGAAGCTTTTTTTAGTCAAAAATATATGCTAATAATACACATGATCGATTTGCTATACAGTATTTTACGGATATAAGAAACACTCATATAAGAAAAACTCGCTTATAAGAAACGCAACCTAAAACACCATGTTTTTTTCTTAAATTTCTCTCTGAATTTGAACGTATATAAGAAACTCGCATATAAGAAAAACACGTTTATAAGAAATACCTTTTAATGCACAATACAAATTTTCAAGAACAAAAAAGTACGCATATAAGAAACTAACTTCAGCTTTACTTTGATTGAAATAAAAATTTGCTTACACATTCGCACCAATATGTTTCCACCTTTAATAACAACTTTCAGTTTTCCAATAAAAATGACAACGTCAGATTGACAAGAGCGTGAATACTCCGTGGTCTATAAATTGTGACATTTTGATTTTATATTTGATTGTTTGTTTTTGTTTTCGTTTTCGTTTAACTTTCCTGTTTTGTTTTTATGTTGTGTGTTTAAAATGCTTAGAAAAAGAAACACGGTATCCGTAAAAATAAAACTAAAAATTTTAGAAGAAATAAAAAAACTTTTTGCATTGTTTTTTTTCTTAAATCCGCTGTTCTTTATAAGAAATTTTTTTTCTTATATCCGTGTTGCTTATATAAGAAATTTTCTTTCTTATATCCGTTGTTTGCATATAAGAAAAACTCGGATATAAGAAAGAAATGTCCGGGATTTTCAGACTTTCTTATAAGCGTGTTGTACTGTATATGATTTTGCAGTTGTGGAAGAAAACTGGTACTATTTTACCTTCTTGACAACTGAACATACCCTAAGCGGAGCAACGGAGGAGTTGCGTATGCGGGATTGAGAACCCAAAGAGAGAGTTTAATACTACGTTTTCACCGAGAGTTAATCTCGTTAAGATTTAATAAATCTTAAATAGTGTTTTCACCACATAAAAAGATTAAAAAGTGGATTAACTTTGACAGCATCTTTCAAGATTTCTTGTATCTTGTTTCTTTTTATCTTCTAAAGTTAAAGTGAGATAGATAGTTCAAATTGTGTCAAATGATGAAAAAAATTAGATTCTCGAATATTGTACTCTCGATTCCCGAATATTGTACTCAGAGAAATATGAGAATAGGTGTGTTCGATTTGTAAAACTATCAGCCCTATGAAGATTTAACAAGATTAATTTTAAATCTACCAGATTTATGAAATCAATTTGTATGGTAAATCAAGATTTGAAGAGGATTTAGGGTAAATCTAACTTAATCTCGGTTTAGCGGTCGGTGAAAACGTAGTATAAATCCTTGAAATTGAAACCCGTGAAAAAACTGCTAGTGTCTTCCTTTTATATTTGGAAATACCCACGAGATTTATTTCGGTGAGACTAACTGCATCATTCTAATTAGGTACAAAAATAGGTGGAATGCAATAAGACCTACGGAAATAAAGCCCGCGCATCTTATTTCCCAAAATAAATGAAATAACAACCGCTGGTTTTTTTTTTCATTTTTGAAATGGAAAAAAAAAAGATGTTAAAAAAAAGCTTTTTTTGTAGGTTTAAATTCGAAGAATATAAGGAAATTAACTGATTTAGTAAAGAACAAAATTAATTTGGACTTTTTCAACAGTTTTTTTAGACAAGGATGGCACGCTTCGCGGGTTTTAAAGATCTTAATTCCCCCACCCATGCAACTCTTGCTTAAGGTATGTTCAGTCCTTTGGCAGGCGCCAATGTCAACAGTTTTCTTGGACAACAGTATAAAGTTAAAGAGTTATTAAATCACGATTTAAGTATGGGTTTTAATGACAATTCAGAAAGCCAATAACACCCACGGAAAAAGGAAAAAAAAAACCGCAGGTATTATTTCCTTTTATTTTTGAAATAAGACGCATGGGCTTTATTTCCGCGGTCTCATTGCACTTACATTATTTATAAAAACACTTTCGTGCATTTTATGGTTATGCGTTATTGGTTTTTTTTTTGTTTAATTTATGCTTAAATAAATTCTCTAATCACATTGTCCACAAATTATGGTTAAAATGTGTCAAAAAATCGATTTCAATAACCGCCAAACAAAATAAAGGAAGTCAATGACAAGATTTTAGTTGTGCTTTATTTTTATTTTGGTTGAGTCAGGCAAGCATTTATCATTGAAACAACATTTAAATAATATTGTATCTTAAATGCTTATAAATTTAGCGGTAAATCGATTTATATAGTTCAGGGCAAAGTAATGTCTTTTAAGATCTTACTTTATTACCACCATTAATGCTTAAATATGTATAGGTATAATAGGTGTATGTTAAACATTTATGTGAAATATGATTTAGAAATAAAATTATAAAAAAACCGTTGATTTTACGAACATTAGTTTTTTTGTTGAGTAAATGAAGTGAACGATTTTATATGTAACTTAAATTATTTGTTTTCTTTAATCCAAAATAGCCACCAAAATTCCCAATTTTCTTAATTATTTCTAACCAATGATGAAAAGTTCAACAATCAATACATCTCTTAAATTCAAACAGAATTTCCAACTCTACCTCAAAGACTACTAATCAGAATGAAAATATTTTATCAGCTTGACCACATCTATAAACCAAACGGAACCAACTGCAAATGCAACTGTGTGAAAAAATATATGTTTTTTCTTCCTTCAATGAACAAAACCGGAAAATAAAAAAGAAAAGAAAAAAAAACAGCACACAATTGCATTGGAAAATATTGCAAAACAACAGCTTTGTTTCCTGCGCAAAAAAAAACAAACCATGAAAAGAAAAACACGATAATGCTTTCAATGTTCACGCCGCAGAATTAAAATTAAAAAAAATAAACCAACACCAACACCAAAAGGATATAAAAAACAAAAAAACAAAACAATTTCATCAAAATACAAATATGGCTGACAAACGAAACAAAAAAATAATGACTTGGCAAACAAGAAAAACTTATTGGAATTTTCCATTCCCAGATGTGTTTTTGAAAAGGGAATGAGTTATCTTTATCCTGTGTGATCAGCTGTTGAGTTGAACATCCTGTGAAAAATTACCACAGATAAAAATATATGCAGGATGTTAAAAAATAAAAAAATAAATAAAAAACAGATAAAGGACTGAATAAAGGGCGAATATTTGACTTTAATTGAAAATAAAGGGAGATTTTTATTATTTTTTTTAAAGCCGATTTTGTGAAGAGGACTTATAATCCAATTTAAAAAGCAAGAACGGATTAAATTGGCTCACTTAATTTACTCTGTCCTGTGTTATAAGAGTTGAGGATATAAGGTGTCATGTCCTTTTTGAAAAGTGTAACATACAAAAAGGTCTTCAGTTAATCTTTCTCACCTTTAAGAGGGGTTATTTAAGTTTCGAAAATAAATTGACCAATTTATTTTAAGGGACGAATAAAATTGAAAATAAAAATCAGAAAAATCAGAAGAAACGGAGTGAAAAAGGTTTGTTCGTTGAAAATATTAAAAAGAAAAAAAAAATGTTGGATATTATCTTATACACTCAGTATCACGTTTCACCTTGGGTCTAACAAATTGTTAATAGGTACCTTGTTTATACACAGGATTTATTTCAGTTTGACAAAGTGGGTTATTCAAACATTGTATTTAAGCTGTTTTAATAGCTTGAAAAATAAAATTTTAATTTAATCATTTTTAAGAAAAAAAGAAATTGTACGCCAGTTTTTAGTTTTTATATTACTTAATACAAAGTTAGAAAATTAATTTTGAAAAAACAAAAAAAAATCATTTAAAATTTTTTAAAATATAATTTTGATTTTTTGTTTTTAAATGCAAACTTTGGTTTTTTCGAAAATTTTGATATGCAATATTATTCAAACTTAGTAGAAGTTCTTGTTTAAAAAATTTAATTAAAATCGGTTCAACAGATAATGAGATAGTCGAAAACCAATAGAGGAGAGATATATGATTTTTAATCGACAGATAGTTTTTTTTTTTTTTTTAAATATGGTAGATCGTGCCGATATTAGTTGACAAACAAATTAAAATTTAAATATTAGGATCCGTTTTTGAGAAAAATTATATTTTCCTTAATGGTTTTAAATAATTTGTATGGGAGGTACCGTTATTTTTGGTCAAAAGAATATTTTTTATTTAAAATCTGCTAGATAATGTTATAAAAATGCTAAATGCCAAGTTTAATAAAAATCGAAAAGTCGTTTTCGAATTATTAAGTTGTCAAAAAAAATTGAAACTTATTTTTTCAAATGCCAAGCAATTTTTTTTTTTAATTCTGGTATACCTACCTACAATACTTTTAAAACTATTTGGAAGATTTTTATTAAAAAAAAAATTGGTCAAAATCGGTTGAGTCGTTTTGGAGAAAATCGGAAATAAAAAAAATGGTTTTATGGGAGTTACCATCTATAACCATTTTTCGTAATTTTTTTATAAAATGGTAGAACATTTCTCAATTTGCTGTCAAAACTCAAGTTCGTTTAACATATTTACCTTAAGGCTATAAATCGTTATCTCTGTTTTTTATGGCGTTAGCAATAACGCCCAAATCAAAATATGGAAATGTCGTCCAAATTTTTTCTATCGCCCAACAAAAAAAAAATCGAGTAAAAAAATAACAACAATTGTTCAGAATATTTTTTTGGGCGATATTTTCAAATCGGTTTGGGCGTTATTTCCTTGGGCGGTATTGCCTACCGCCATTTTTTACTATACAACTGTTGTTGAACTTTTTCAGCTGAACAAATTGCAATATCGAAATAAATAGGTAAACCGTTAAAATTCCAAATGTATTTTTGACTCATGGATGGTTATGACACATAAAAATGTAATTATCGACAAGATAAATTAAACTTTCTTCTTTTTTTAAATTATTTTAGTGTTCTTTTTGTCAGGTGAAGTGTAATGAGAGCAATGATTTGATTTGCAAACAAAAATAAAATACCTACTCAACTTAGGGCGTATATTTCCTAAGTTGAGTAGGTATTTTATTTTTGTTTGCAAATCAAATCAAATTATGTTAATTTAATTTATGCCCCCAAACAAAGAATGAAATTACTTTCTTAATACTATAAAGGATCAAAAAATTGAGTAGCAATTCAAAAACTTAACTTGTCTGATGCGAACTGAAGGTCATTTCATTTTACTATGACAAGCAGCCGCAATCCAATTTCTTCACTTATTCAGACTCATGAATCACCATAAAAAGCCCTTTGAGTATAAAACAAAAATTGTTTAGAAATTTTCCACCATTATGTTGACTTTAAAAATGAGTTTAAATTTCCACTTCAACAAACGATTTAAAAACATTTTTGTTTATATTTTCTTTTGTGTCCAAACCAAAGCCTGTATATAAATAAATACGAATCCCCATTGTATAAGAGACCTTGATAGAATAACTAATAAATCAGCAGAGACGAAATGATATTTTTTTTCCCTTGACGCAAAAGTTATTGGCCAACTTAATGGTTATCTTCTAAGTTATTGATGAAAAATCCCTAAAGGTCGATATTTGACAAAATTCGATAGACCATATTTTATGCTTTAAAAGGGACCTTTAACGATATTATGATTTCATAAATTTTACTGTTAAAGGTCGCCATTTTCATTCAAAATGTATATATGCATGAATTAATATTAGGGGTTTATTGAACTGTTAAACAAGCAGCTCCATGATTATTTAGGATGCAAAATATAGCCGCTATAAAAAAATCTTTAAATTTCGTATTTATGAAATGATCCTGAAAATAAAAAAAAAATGAAGAAAATTTACTACCCGTTAGATAATTACCTTTTCTCGCTGTAAAGGGTTGTTTTGTTATATTAACTTGGTGTCATTCCTTTAATAAAAAAAATAAGGCAATCGTCATATTTTATTCAAATGTAAACAGAAATTCAAATGGCTTTGTACAGCAGGAGGTCCAAGGATAAAATATGAAAAAGAAGTAAAGCATAATACAAAAGGAAAGTCCAAAAATATTTGACATTAAAAACCCAATCCCATGATTTTAAATGCATTTAGTGGAAGCTTTTAAGGCGGTTTACTCAAGTTGTCCCGGTGATTAAACAGTCAATTCATGCAACCATTTGCAGGGGTTAATGTTCTTCAATTATTGTTGGCAATGATGTTCGCTCTTAATATATATCAATTCGATTCATGTTTTTAGGGGTTTGAAACGGAAATATCGAGATGATAATAGGCATGTTTTTTTTGCAAGCCAGGGGGAATTGGACGAAAAAACGACAACAGGGATTATATCACAGAAAAAAATGAAGTTTTCATACAAACTATCGATAAGAAGTATCTTTATAATTCATGCCGTTAACACAGTTTTTCTGTGTGCTTAAGCTAAGCCCGGAGAATTCTTTCAGTTAGCTTGGTTAGGTTGGTTAGCTAAGCCCGCAGAGGATTAGTTGTTGTTAAATTTAACATTGTGATTGTTCAGCACCGACGTGCGTTTGTTTTTTCGTCTAATTCTTTTTCTTTTACCGAATGCCCGACAGTAAAAAATATACCATTTTAAAGTTACTTAATTAGAAGTGCCATCAGAAGAGAGTATGTGAATCGGTCGACTACACATGTGTGTAAAAATAGACATATTTATGTGAAATCATGGATTCCCCATACAAAACGTCTACAATAACAAATACACTGATTAAACATAAATACAGATGGTCGAATTTCGACCAAAGGCGATACTAAATAGTAATGATAAATTTTCATTGTTACAACATTATATGGAGCCTGCTTCTGATCTCCTACTGATTTGTTTGCTCGTTTTATACAAATTTTCAATATGCTTTAGTTCATTCAACGTGGCCAGCGTTTTCGAAGTGGCACGATCGTACTTTTTCGACATACAAATTTTATCGTGGCTAAGGTGACAAGAAAAAATGCATTATGGGACGCTTTTCTTATAACATCCAATAAAGCAAATTTTGACGAAATTTGATGTAGTAAAATTGACAGAAACTCTTACATTTTAACAACAATACACGAATAGAACAAATTAGTTCTTCTAATTTGTTGTTGTATTTTTTTTAATGAAGGAATTTGCGTTTTTTCATATGGCACGATTTTTTTAGAAAAAGTGACACGGTAACTTTTTTTTTACTGAAAGTTGATGTCGGCTGAGCTTTTAATTACATTACGCAACTTAGTTTTAACGGTCATGGTTGCCAACATAGCTTTAAATTTACATACCAGTTATTTGAGTCATGTATTAGCTTAGCAGTAACATTCATATGAATAAAAAATAAAATTAGTAACAAAATTTTATAAACTTGCAAACGTATCTCACAATTCGGACGTTTTTCTTTTTTACTTGCGACTTATAGATAGGTACTATGTATGTATATGGCAAGTTATGGATTCGTAAAAAAAATTGATCTCGAGATTTTGATCAAAGTTGACATTACGATGACAGCGAAGTTGAAAAAAGTGGGTCTCGCAATTCTGTCCTTATGACCAAAAATAACGGTACCTCCCATACAAGTGTTTAAAAACCTCTTACTGCTCCTACGATTTTGATTAAAATTTTTATATAAACTTATGATCTTCTATATTATTGGAAAAAATATTATCTATCGATTAAAAATGGTATCTCACATAGAACCATTTCTATGGTTTTTGACTCATTATCTGTTGAACCGGTTTTATTAAAATTTATTTACACAAGAACTTCTAATAAATTTGAATAATATTGCTTACTAAATCTAACCAAATTAAAAAAAAAAAACAAATTTTGGATAAAAAAGAAAATCAAACGAATTTTTTGAAAATTCGATATTTCAAAAATGGGTACATGATTTTTTTCAAAATTAATTTTTAAACCCCGCATTAATAAACACTAAAAAATAGCGTACCAATTTTTTTTCTTTAAAATGTTTTTTTTTATAAATACAAAAATAGTTTTTTTTTAATTTTGTTCTCATAAATTGAGATTTGTGTAAGAAAACAGATGGTGTTTTTTGATGATTTTGCATTGGTGAAACAGTTTCAGCTTTTGTATAACAAGTTTTCAGTCTATAAAGCATTAGTATACCATTTATTCCTACTTTAAAACCAGAGTGTGATCGCACATAAGAGCAAGTTCGTGTGACCCAGCCGTGCATTTATTTCTTCTGACCCATTTTGACATTCTTTAAACTAATTTTAGCCCAAACCACACACTTTCACTCCCATTTTTATTATATTCAAGCTTTCTCTTCATTTAGAAAACTCAAATTTTGTAATTAAGATGTCTTTAACATGAATCTGGTCTTGACTAATTTGTATAAAATCAATCATACGAATAATGTTTGTACAGTGTACAGTGTACACATATGTATCAGAATTTTTAATTACAAACAGGAAGAAGATTTAAAAATTGGGTTTAATAATTTAAAAGCTTCCCTTTACTACACCAAGCTGCCTCGAAAAATTAAATGGCATCAGGAAAACAAATAAAGGTATTTTAACACTTAAATAATTGTTGAGTTGAAAATTTTATTTGTGTCAAAAAATACTTTTAGTTATTTATCGTCGAACAATGCATTATTTTTCGTTTCACATCGAAAGAAAGCCTACAGTAAATAGTCTATTTGAAATTTTTCTCCTGTTTCGTTTTCTTGATCGCTATAAGTGGCCCCTAAGATATCTGTAGTCTTAAGTTTTTATTTTTTTAAATCCGCCTTATATCGCGCCAATTCACCTTGTTCAACCATCATCATAGAGATTTTTAAGTTTTGTTCCTAATCTTTAATGACTTTAAAAAACCTTGATGATGTATTAAGATAAAGGATTTTGACTAAAGGTATAAGGTATGTACCAACAAAAATTCGTTTAGTTTAAATTTGAATCCGTATACTTTAACCAACTGTTTAAAATTTTCATTCCATAGTTGCATTTGCTTAAAATGTAAATATTATTTCTACAATTCACTTGAATATTCCAACACTAAACATTTTATCCATTTCAGGAAATATAAAACAATAAAACTGGAGCGTGCGTTATCCCATATTCCTTATAAATCCAGAGGCAAAAATCAAATACTCTCGATATATGTTTTTCATCGCTCTATTTATTATATTATTTGGTTCACATTATTTAACCTCTAAAGTTTGCCCAAAATCATTCATTGTTCCCAACCACATTATTTCAATGTAGATTTTTGAATAATGAGCGTTCTACTACTTCAGCCTTATAAAATTGAAACCACTTCATTTATTTGGATCTAAATACAATTCAAATGATTTGATTTCCTTCATTGAAATGATTTTCGAAAATGTTTGGTTATCCCCATAATATGTACTGTACATATTATGTAGATGAATAGAAGTCCTATAGTTGCACTAAAAACACATACTGTTTGAGTTTGGTTTGCCATTAGATCTACATTTTGCAAAACATTCTACATATGAAAAATTGGTTAAATTTCATGATTAGATTACTTAGTTTGGTAAATTTCGTTTCGTTAGATACGACAGTAAACGTGGCAATTATATATGAAACGTGTGTTCATTGGAAAACTAATCTATCTATTATTCCTAAGGTGAACAATCAAATGACATGTAATGCCGATGTTATGGTTGAGGAATAAAACTGTTTTTTTTTTTTTAATATGCGTTATTAGAACTGATCCTTTACTTTTTTGTTTTTGAACAGAAACTCACAAACTGTGATGATTTGGGACAGAAATTCCGTAATTCGCATTATTTAATTGAAACGATGTTTTGCTTTATTCATTCTTTAACCCCCATCATATGACATTTTTTTGAACTATGAATTTCCCTTTGAATAGTAGGTATATTTAAGAGTTTTATTATAAAACGAGAACAAATTTGAACTGAAATTAAAAGAAATATACTGTACGGACCATTTTATTTAATAAAAAAAAATATACCTACATATAAATACAGAGGTCCACCTAAAGGCTACAGCTTAAATCAAAAGAAATGTGGCTATTTTTGCCACATTCATAATATATAAATCTTTCGCCAAGTTTATTTGTGTGCTTTGGACATTGACGAATAATAAAATAAAGTGTTCATCGACATGCAGAAGCGGATCAAGGATTCGGTTCTGGGAGGGAAGGGAAAGAGGCTTTATTTAAATATATAGACAATCTTAGGAAAGTAAGATCTTGAAGACCTCAGGAATTACAGTTACATGGACAGACTTTTCTCAGCAATATTTGCCAGTTTTAATGCGTCAAAATACTGATAATAAAATAAAACATTAACAATTTTTGAACAGGCCGAAATCTCTGTACATTTGTCAATTGTCAGCAAGGTTGTTTTACCGGTTTAAAAAAACTTTTTTCCAACTATTTGAACTGCGCTAAAATCAATTTCCATATTTCCCTTCTCCACTCATTTATCACAAAATTCAGACTAGTTTCACATTAGTGATTCGCACTTTTCCAACCAATACTAACTTGGGTACTTTCCATGACTTTACCATATGCAACACCGTCTATTTCAACAATTGCATTGGAGCACTTAATTTTTGGCGTCCCTAATCCCAACGAACTGATGTAAATGCTTTTTTAATATCTTGGGAAAACGCATATTTAGCTAGCTATAGTTCTTCCTTAAAGCTTAAACTATTAAATCGATAATTGAATTTAAAAATAGAAAATAGGATAAAAATAGTTTTAACAACGGCCAACACCTTAAAGGTGCTTTTTAGTAAAATGTGTGTATCGTAGGATAGGGGACGATATCCTACGATATGCACACACTTTATATCGTGTTCATTTAGATCATTTTGACTTTTAAGTGATTTCTCTAGTTCTTCTTCAATCTTCACATACTTTGTCTTTCATACCTACTAGATTGTTTTGCTTCATTTTGTTATTCCTAAGTCTTTAATTTGTTTTAATTTTTGAACAAAATCTTCTTTTAATTTTGTTAACACGAACTGTATTCATATTTTAACTTTTGATTTAAAACAGAAAAGTGTGAGTGCCGGGACTCATGGTTAAGATGTATAAACATCAAATAAAATATTCAAGTGCATCACAGAACGCAGCGAGTTCGAACTGTCAACCAAATTTCAACCCAAACTCAACTCTTCCTTTCGATTTACTCTGAGCTACGAAGGAACGTACCCAAGATTGAACGTATCCAATAGACTTTAACGTATCGTAACGTGTTACAGAACAACGTAATGTGCTACAGAAATTGCCACGCCTCTAAAAAGCTTTTATTTCGAATCGATTAATTTTTTTTCCATTTCCATTTTTTTGAATGTCTCTTGTATTTCTTGCACCGCTAATATTGTGTATGTAAATAACACAATCATCACAAAGGAACTTTAGCATTAGAGTTGTGTCTAATACCGCACTACCGAATAAATGTAACAAACTACTGGCCGTGTTTTGGTGAAAGTGTGTAGGAACTTAGTAAAATATTTTGCGCGCAAACAATAACCCAAAAAGTGATTATAAATACTTTGTTATTGTTTCATACACAAAACAAAAAAATCTTTGTTAATGTTTACGTTTAATAGTTTTACTGAGTTGCTATACATCACTATCACCAAAAGGGTGTTTTTTTTAGAAATGGAATAAAACAGAGATGATTTTTTTAAATTGACATGAAATTTACTTTATTCGAAAGATAATCTTTTGACATTATAATTTATATATGATTTCTGGCATATGACCGCCACGGCTGGCTCGGACGTATTCCAATCTGGAGGTCCAATCTTCGATCACTTTTTCAAACATTTGTGGCCGTTTATCGGAGACTGTTGTCCTCCAAGTGGTCAATCGTTTCGGGCTTATTGGCGTAGACTAGCACATATTGGCGTAGACTTCACATATCCCCACAGAAAATAGTAAAGCGGCATTAAATCGAACGATCTTGGAGGCCAATTCACGGGTACGTAACGTGAAACTATGCGGTTACCAAACCTTTTCTTCAATAAATCAATTGTGGCACGAGCTGTGTGACATATTGCGCCGTCTTGTTGAAACCTGCACATCATGATTATTCAATTGATGAACGAAACAGTTATTAATCATGGCTCTATAGCGGTCACCATTGACTGTAACGTTCTGGCCGGCATCGTTTTTAAATAAGTACGAACCAATTATTCCACCAGCCCATAAAGCATCTGCAGCTCCAGTTCCAGTTGCAGCATATTATTGTGTTCAGGCAGTAATGCGCTGACTTTTGACTTCCACTCATGACTTTGCATCATAAACGCATTGACATTACATGCCTTACATACATATACATAATAATGTCATTACTTTTGTATATTTTCTTTTGTTAATTTTTTACGAAACTAAAATTTCACTTTTGAAATATTTCACTTTTAAAAATTTGAAGTTTTTCGCTGTTGTTTACATAGTAACGCGGCTAATCCGAAAAATTTTAAATGTCTCCTTTTGTATTGTGTTTTAAAAGTGCACAAAAACTCATCCAACAAACATTTATCATATAAATAGACATCTGCTTGCCTTATGACTCTGCATCTACATGTCAGGTGGTTGACGGATATAACTTACTCTGTTTGTAATTTAATTTAATATGTATAGTATCTGAAGTGACAGTTAGGTCTTCTATAAATACAAGGTGTGTTAAAAGCTGAAATAATGGTTGAGTGATTATGAAAAAGGTGTAACTTCGTTACACTATTCGTACCTACCTTTTACAGAAGAAATGTTCTTATTTCTTATCTAAACTTGAATCTGTCAGTAAAAAATAAGATCCCTGGAACTTAAATATCTCCGTTATAGCAGCAGTTCTCATTCACTGTTCACTCTTCTATTACATTATTAAATTCCCTGGCAAAATTTTATAGACACGCAAAAACACAGAGATATACAGAAAAATGAGTCTTCGGTTCTTCTTCTTCTATGCTTAAGACAAAAAAAAAAATAAAAATAGAATGCCCCATGATGGAAAGTTCCCAGAATGTAAACACTCCTCTTTGAATGAATTATTACAAAGATTATATGCAGTCGTGCTGCATGACAGCGCATAAGATAAGCAACAATGCAAAAGCAACTCAAGCATGGAATTCTTCCATGACGGCAAGGACATTTTGTATTCCATTCTACAGCACTTTTGTATTCTCGTATATACGAGTATATATTTTATAACTCTGGTTGTGCGTCTAACTTAAACATAACTTATAAAACATGTTATATCAAGGATACATTTTTTGCAGATACAAACAGCTGCTGCTGTATCGGGTATTTTGTAATAACAGAGCGAGAGCACCCTGCAACACAAAATAAATAAATTTCTGTTGTTTTGGAAATGAAAAATTTAAAATAATATCCTACATCTACTCTACATATTGCATATTTGAAATAAGTTCTGATTTTATCCTTTTTCCTATGCTGTGCTGTTTTGTGTATTGGAAACAAATAATAATTTATGAAAATTACGAAACAAGAAAAGCATAAGACAGACAATGTTATAAGAGAAGAGCTTAAGTGAAAAACAATGGAATGACAAAGTGCTTTAAATACATAACAGAGTAATTCGCTCACTTTGAAGAATTTATTGTAATATGGATCCTTATTCTCTCTCATTAGTAATTTACTTGTTTTACATCTGAACTTGAGTTGAAATTGCTTGCTCCTCTGCAAGAATGAACATTATAACATAACAAGTCTGATTGTCTGATGGCAAATTAAAAAAGTGATGCTTTAGCTTATAAGCTTTTTATTTAACAAAACTTCATTACTACACGAAAACATGCACTAATCCTAGGAAGGAAGTCAGTCTACTAGATGTATGTGCATTACATGTATAATATTTACATAGCTATAACTTTCTACGCAGGAAATACGAACGCTCAAACAGTTCAAGGAAATACAAGCCATGACAAATTTTGTCTTGAATTGGAATATTTTCAAGATTTTTTAGGAAAATTAAAAAGTGGCTGAAATTTCAGCTTCTAGAGTAGAAAGAAAATCGATTTCCTTAATCTAATGGAATCGAATTTCAATTAAACTTTCAGATTGACACGAAAATAAATAAACAATAAATTTGACAGATGATTTGTGGCTCATGTATAATATTTTGATAATTCAACTTTAACAGGCCAGACAGGACAGGATTTTTTTTTAATGTGAAGAGGAGTCAGTGTGAGTATAAAACAACCTAAATGGATAAGTCGATTTTCTTTAAACTAATTGGCAGGCACCTAAGCGTTTTTCGGACTTTCCCCTGAATATTTTTTATTTCATCTCTTTCTTGGGATCAAAAATAACGGTAGCTGCCACATAAATTTTGTTTAGTCATTAATTAAAATCTTATTTTTCTCAAAAATGGTTCCACAAATTTTCAAAAATAAAATGCACGACTGGGTCACACGAACGTGCTCTTATGTGCGATGACACTTTGGTTTTAAAGTCTTAATAATTTTAAAATCTTTTCTTCTGATAAAAATTTATAAATTATTGGAGCATATATTTTTTGCCACCTGCCAAAAAAATATCCTCGTTTAAGGAAGTATTATGTGAGTACATAAATATGAACAATATAGCATCGTGCTGTCTTGTATTTCGCATATATGAATGGAATTTACAGTTTAGACTGAAAAAATGTAAAAAAATCAATAAAATTAGAAATAAATTTATTAAAAAAAATATCTGAAATTGATTTGACACCAACGCAATGTTCACCAAGTGACTTTTAACACAATAATCTCAATTTATGAGAAAAAGATTTTAAGAATCGTAGGAGCGGTTTTAAAAAAAAAATAATTTTTTATACATATATAAAGTTTTGAATATATTTTTTAAGAAAAAAAAATTGGAACGCCAATTTTTAGTACTTATTTATGCGGAGTTTAAAAATTAATTTTGAAAAAAAATCATCTACCCATAACCGAAATATTGAATTTTCAAAAAATAATTTTGAAATTTTTTTCTAAATCCAAAATTTTATCTTTTGAAAATTTTGATATGTAATATTATTGAAACTTATTAGTAGCTTTTGCGTAAAAAATGTAATTAAAATTGGTGCAACAGATAATGAGATAGTCGAAAACCCAAACAATGATTCTATGAGAGGTACCATTTTGTACTATTTTTAAACAATAGATTAATTTAATTTTAGATATTAGATACACAAAATTGTTTTAACAAAATCGAAGGAGCCGTTTTTAAGAAAACTGAGATTTTCAATACCGGTTTTGAAACATCTGTTTGGGAGGTACGGTTATATTTGGTGATAAGAAAACATTTTGTTTAAAACCTGCTAGATAATATCAAAAAACTGGTGGGTTCTAAGTTTTACTAAAAATCGACCAAGTCGTTTTCGAATTATTAAGAGCTCAAGAAAAAATTTTAAACTTTTTTTAAAAATCAAAAAAAAATTATTTTTGGTACTTCCACAATATTTTTAAAATTATTTTAAACATTCTCTATAAAAAATTGATTATAAAAATGGTTCTATGGGTGTTGCCATTTAAAACCATTCGGTTAATTTAAGAGGGTGTGATATACATACCTTTCGATGAAAATTTTTGTTCGCTTTTCTCGGAAACCGTTCAATTGATTTTTTATAGAGATGCGTTCAACCCAAGTTATGCTTAATATTAAATTTAATTTTCAATATCTATAAATAAATTACCATAAACACAACGTTTTTTGCTCAACAAAATTAATTAATCATATTTTCATTAAATTAACCGCAACAATTTAATTTGGTTGAAGATTTTAATCAACAAACACGGAATTAAATAAATATATACATTTAATCAACACGCCGGCTATTCGATATGAAGTGAAAAATCAATTTTACGCTTCAAAAGTAATCGTGTTTGTCAACTCAACGCCAACGCCAACGTAATAACGAAAAGAACAATTAATAAACCCCATAATAACAATATTCAACGCCATGGTGGTTGATTTTAAATGTTGATATTTTGATTTGACAATTTGAACTCTGTGGTCAAGATAGATTTAATCAACAAAAAAAATTAAATCAGTATCGAAATAATTTGTCAACACCAGAACAAGTGACACGGTGATTTGTTGTGCTTTTGTGTTGGTGGCGCTGGAAGTACATTTACAATAACCATTTCCGTTTGTAGGTATATTTCTTTTCGTATAAACAATAAATCATCATTAATTCATAAAATTGTTTATCTAAAAGAATATTCATTTATCTTATAGTTCTCTTTATTTATTTTTATTTTATTTAAAAAAGACCTTAGAGTAAATTTTTAGGATGAGATAAATATTGATTTTTTAGTTTAATGTACTTCGCCTTTAAGTTGTATTTTGTCCAAGAAAATCTGCAACAACTTTGTAGAGAAGATTTGGTTTAATACATTTTTGATGTGTAAACATCTATGCCGGTAGTATGGAACACTAAAAACATGTGCCTTACGTGTAGCACGTTACGTGTAATACGTTACATGTCACAAGAACATGATACGATATGTAAACCAAAATTTGGTACTCGAGCCAAAGTTTATGTTTACACATCTTAACCTTGAGTCCCGGTACTCACACATTTTTTTTCATCTATTTTTAAATTTCGAGAAAATCAAATTGATGGTGGACTCAATCACCCTTTTAGTATACAAATAACGGGTGGTTAAATTTTAAGGGCTGATGTTGAATGTGAACCACACCTAAACGTCAAGTTTTTTTCTGCATTTCATTTGACATTTCTCAATTTCAGACTAACTCAATTTGAAACATGAAAAGATACACAATCGAGCAACGCGTTAAAGTTATTCAGGCTTATTATGATTATGATGATCAATTTTTAAAAAAAATCATCTTCAGTGATGACGCACATTTTCACCTCAGTGGATGTGTCAATAAGCAGAATTGCCGCATTTGGGCGAATGATAATCCAATAGTGATTGTCGAAAAACCAATGCACCCACAAAGAGTGACTGTTTGGTTCGGTTTATGGGCTGGCGGCATCATCGGGCCGTATTTTTTCCAAAATGAGGCCGGTCAGGCAGTTACCGTGAATGGTGTTCGCTATCGTGAGATCATAACAAACTTTTTATGGCCCGAATTGGAAGATATGGATGTGGACGATATGTGGTTTCAACAGGACGGTGCCACTTGCCACACAGCTAACGAAACAATGGCTCTTTTGCGCGACAAATTCAATGGCCGTGTTATCTCATGTGGATGTGGTGGCGATGTCAATTGTCCGCCATGATCATGTGATTTGACACCGTTGGATTTCTGCGGTTGTACAACGTGGAAACAACCATACTTTGAATGATCATGTGACGTAAGTTTATATTGAACATTTTATTTTTCGTTTACATTTTTATGATTCACACTTTTTTTTGTATGAAATTTTCATAAAGTAAGAGGGAAATTCCGATTCCGAACTAAATCATTTTTGCAGTTTTGCTTCTACCTATTACCAGTACCTACCAATTTATTTAGTGCACAAAAGGAAAGGAGAAAATTAAAATAAAAAAATAAATTGGTCGCGATAGTTCGTGTTGAATCAGTGTTATAAAAAATTTTATATTTTTATAAAAAAAAATAATTAAAAACTAAAATACTTTTCTCAAAAAAAAATTCAAAATCCTATTTCCGTAATAAGAGATTTTAGCCAACAATTTGTTATGCAGTTTTCTTAGTGGGCACAGACCACATTTTCAAATTTCAACGATTTTCAAATGATAAGTCCTTGAGTCCCAGCGTTAAAAGGAGTCAAAGTGACTTTAAAGAGTCCCGCTGGGTAGTGGGGTAGTTAATGCCTTAATGGGGAGAAGATTAAATCTCAATTGCTTTGCTATCAAGAAAATTTTTGGAAATTTTCTAAAAAAAAAATTAAGACATGATTACTAGAAATCATTTTTAATTGATTCTCAAGTTTCATTAAAAGTTTGTATCGAACATGAAGGAACATTTTGTACAACACATAAATTGAAGAATTTAACCAAAGAAAAAAAAAAAACTATCTCAACTGAACACCATCATATAGCTTTTTATTTTACGAGTAACTCAAGCAAGCAAAAAAAACACCTCTCATGTTGAAAATCGAACTAGAAATATAGGAACTATCGAAAACTAATTATCCTTACAAAAAAACACAAACTATATGCAAACAATTTTCACTTCCTGGAAAATTTATGTATAATTTAAAATAAACAAAAAAAAAAAAAAGAGATAATAGTTCAAATTACTTTCGAAGAGAAATTTAAGAGGTCAAATTTGTTTCGCAGCTCTGCACTTGATGCACCGCATCATTTTTATATATACGCAAAGATAAAGAAATTGCTAGTTCTTGGAATTATTTTAATACAATGAAAATTGTACTCGCAAAAACTCTCTCAGGGAATTTGCAAGTGGTAGCAGATAAAAGCGCTGTAAGATAAATTAATGCAATTTGTAAATGAGAACTTTGAGGAAAAGGCAATTAATGGTGGAACCACAATAAACTCTGATGATGAACTGAAGATGTGTTAAGTTCTAATGAGTTTCTTAAAGTCTGGTAATGTTGATGAAATTTTTTTTATTATAAATTTTATTAATTATAATTTTTTTTTAAAATATGATGTAATCAGGCATTATACAATAAAGTACCTAACCTACTTGATATCAATAGAAATAATAAAATAAAAAAGAATGAATTAGCAAGTTTTAGAAGAGTAATTCACTAGACTTTGGTTCTCCAAAAGCTTTCGCACAACGTATTGAAAGTACTGTCGCATTCTAGATATATTGAATTCTTTTCCCTGGGTCGGAAGAGGAATTTAACCGAGAAGAGTCTCAAAGAAGCAGTCTAAGAAAAGTACTGTCGAAAATCTTGGAGATATTCCAAAGATTCCTTCTGGGTTCTTAAATAGTGTAAATACTTCCAGATGGAATTTTTCATTTAGTCTTCAAACCAATTATAGCCCTTTGTTATACTCTATACTCAAGAATGATACTCACCAGAGGATGAGATTAAAAGACCATTTTGGTATTTTCTTAACTTCCTCATGCTGTATTATTTCTTTGGGTATAATATTCGGTACAGTATGCTTCGATGGAATGTGGGGGAGACGATTAAACTATGAGCTTTACAAACCTTTCAACAATTTCAGCAATAGCTAGAGTCTGTACGCTCTACTTATTGCAGAAAATGTTGTACTACTATTCCAGGATTTGAAAGCAAGTCAATCCGAATCTGCTGTGTTCTTGGTAAACCTTTGTGTATCAAGGTGCTAAGAATGCAGGGATTTTGGACATATTTCTCGGAAAAATAAAAGCAGCAGTCGTTTTAAGGCAAAAACATATTCGAAGACACATGGTTTGTATATTGAAGCTCTTATATCGCGGCTAGCGCAGGAAACGATGGTTGGTTTTTTGGCTTCGCCTCACATGTCTATTGTCTATTAACCGTAACTGTCTCACAGATGTTGCACAATCAGCTTAGGTAGGAAGGGCGGAATGTCCTAAAAACTCTCACCTGTCTGTAAAGGACAAACATTCTCAACTTGTTTGTTAAATTATTGTCAGTCAGCCAGAGGTCTGAAAAAGAAACTCCGTTATCTTCGATTCAAAAGCTTGTAAAATTTTCAGTAGCAATACTGAAATACAAAAATACATTTTTCTTACTTACCCTTTTTCTGAGATGATCACTGTGTACTAAAAAATTAACAAATTAACATTAAATAAAACAAAACCTATAATTAGGTGAGAGATTAAAAGAAAGTTTATTGAAAAAAGAAAGATTTTAAAGTGAATATAATTTCTCCAGGTTGCATATCTGCCATAAGTCGATTTTCTGGCGTTCGTGGTGAGGTTTAGTTTCGGGGGCCAAATGCCCATCCACCGAGCTCAGCTGTTCAACGCAAGCAGGCCGCGTCCTCGGAACTAGACACTCCATTTCGATCCCGCTTCCAATTCCTATTTATTCCTAGCCCGGTTCGTTTTCTGACCGCTACCTTGTCGACCCTTTCCCCATCCTATTTCCTCTCTACTCCTCTCCATTTTCAAGTACATTAGGTTAGGTTAGGTAAGCGGGCTGACCCTGACAGTTAATCTTGTTACCGTCACACTCAGTGTAGATAAAAATCCTATGACAAAGGCCCGTTAAAGGCGTAGATGAAGTTTCAGGGGGATGTAGCCCGAAATGTCGGAGGGTGCTCTGAAGTTAGTTGAGTTAGGAAGTGTCTTTCGGCACATAGTCACCTGGTTGATAAGAGGTTAAGGCACCATTGTCTTACTTGGGCGTGCTTCCTTCCTTAGCCGCCACAGAGTAAATCATCCCTCCCCCAGGCCCGTAGGAGCAGTGGCTCCATGCAACGTCGGGTGGGTAGATTAGATAGAACGGTGGTTGGTGTATGTGATTGTGTTGTTTTGTCAAATCAGCTTGTTAACGCTGGCGTACAAAGCAGCAACAGCTAGTGTAGGGCAAGGTGCCCATTTTCCGCTAGATGTCGCGTTTTTTTTGTTTTTTTTTTTTTCATTCGTACTTAATCATTGTATCAGTGTCATCCTGTATCATTTTGTGTCTTTGGACTATGGTTGAGGAAGCGATACCTGCCTGTTAGTCGGCTGGATTGATAGGGATTACGAATCTACAAGCCATTTTGTAGCTTTAAGCTTTTGCTCGGAATATCGGAGAGGTCATCTAAGTCACTGAAGAAATGCCTTCCGAGGAACTTGTTTCTCATATCGCATAGTTTTCTATTTGTAGCACAGGTATCAAGCGAGTTCTACCTCCTGTTCGCTAAGGCTAGGACTTTGCTCTCGATTACCTGTTTTAGATTACAGGGTGGGATCTGAATAGTTCCATCTGCCTGATTAAGATCAAGTGTTGATTATATTCTTGCCAGTTCGTCAGTACTTTCATTTCCTGGGATACCATTGCCAGTAACAAACCAGAATATATAATGGAAGAACCAAACGCATTGATGTGAAACATTACTCTATACGAGAACAAATAAACGAAGAAGAAATTATTTTGAAATACGTCAGCTACTCAAGAAATGACATCTGATTTATTGACTAAAGCTCTTCCTAGTCCAAAGCTCATTACCTGTTCTTCTGCTCTTGGACTAAGCTTTGGTGAGGGTGTTATTGTTTTATGTACTGTAGAATTAGATTTATATCTGCATAACACTTGTTTATTTAATTACTTATTTTCATTATTTCGAGGGAAAATAAATCGTCACCCTTTCTTGAATCTCCAAAATGCAACAAATTGTATTCCTGTATCATAATATGATATATCGAATTCTGTCAACGCCAAAGGACCTAGCAGGGAACATCACCAATTCGGGGTGATTGAAACCCTGATAGATGACAACATAATCACTAAATGGACAACAAAGGAAGCAGTTTCAAGTACTATCTTTGCTATAAGTTGACGCAATAGGCTTAAGCTGGAAAGTTTATAAGCAAACTATGTCTACCCAAGAAGGTGTTATTGAACAGTATAAGATAATCATATATGTGTACATTTATTTATACAATTTTCGAAAACTACCAGTTGCCGAATTGATAGATTATGTAGTCATTTTTTATGTCACTTATATTCTATAGCTTTAGAAGTGATTTATATGTTCCAGGCATTTGACTTTGTCTTCTTTATATTCCCTTAGATACATCGAACAAAATATATGTTTATCCTTCTCACTGCGCTATACCCTTTATCGATATTTATTACTCCCACATGAAATTGAAAAACAACAATGCAATGATATAGTATCTTTGATTCAATAAAACCATTTGAAGATTGGAGAACGTGACTTATTCTATAAAATAGAAGCATATTTCTCTCTGTCGATCTCTCTCTCTCTCTCTTCGACACAGTCTGCATTTTATAGTAAAAATACATGGAAGTAAGAGAAGTCATTGTTTTTCTCATAAATAATACGAGCTAACGTGACTGGAAAATGAAATGTGGCATAATATTATCCATAATATGTTTATGACCTTTTTTCTGAAATTTAAAAAGAAAATAATAAATGAAAGTATGTAACTTCTACGACTTGTAAGTTCAAAGGGTGATGGTTGTCGGAATGAGGTTTTAATTTAAAGGTTCTGATTAAACTGAATGATTTGTTTCTTTGCCTGAATACCACAAAACATCAAAGACCGGTTAACTAAAGTATTTTCTGAGATTATTTTAAATAATATTTTTTTTTTGATTTTATAAAGTGAATTAATTAATTTAATTGAAGTAGCTCGTGCGTAGGATTGTCACGCCAGAAGACTAAGATTCGAAGCGACTTACCAGCTAAAATTCTACCTAAAAACAAAACCCAAATTTCAGGGGTACCAACTGTCTCTTGCGAGGAAATGACAAGTCCTCCAAGAGTGTATCTCTTGTCATGAAAAAGTCCCGCTACCAAAAATACATAAATAATTTTTTAATCCTATACAGCTGGAGGACGACATTTTCATTCTTATTATATATTTATATTATTTTTACTTATAGCGTCATTTTCTATTTTCTCTTTGGCTATAAAATAAAACCCTCTAAAGACAAATGTACCCTCTAAGGATTTCAAACATTATCTAATGACCAAAATACGTTTAATCGTCAAAACATCATTATTGCTTCTTCTTTTTTTTTGCCTTCAAGAGGTTTTATTTCATTCAAGATATTTTTCCTCTCTTAATTAGCTTTTTGGGGTGAAAAAGGCATTTTCTTAAAAACTTAATCTGGATTTTTACTTCTTCATTCTTTCGTCGTTATTTAAAGTGTGAGAGGGAGAGAGAGAGAGAGAGAGAAATTCAGGGATAAAACAAAAAGTGTAAATTCCTGTTTATTTGATTGCCCTTGATCCGTACTCACACTAACATTAAATTGAATTCAAGAACATTTTGGAAGTCTTTAAAATGTCTTAAACCCAAACCGATGCTTGACTTGGTCGCAAACATCCACTTGTACTTTTTCTTTGCTCAAGCCAATAAAAATTTTTAACACTATTGAGAGTGTTAGGTGTTTCTATTGATAACACGCATACAAGATAATTAAGAGGTGTAAGCGACTAAACACTCAAGTCCTGTTCTACATGAGCTGCCGCGCCACCAAATTGGTTTATTTATGAGGTCTTGGCTTACAATTAAAATAATGTGAAACTTGAAACACATAGAGTGTAATGTGTAACATTTGATTGCTGTGGAGCATCGAAGGAGAGAAAGTTATGGTCTGGCATAACCTCTCCCTTGGCCTTAGCACAAAGAGGAGAATAGCTTCTATGCTTTAAGTGTCCTCAAGAAGATAGTGGAGAGTTCTTTATACAGAAGAAGTATATCAAGAGCTATAATTGAACGACAAACTATTGAGAGCTGAATTTGCTGCTTATAGTTTAAAACTTCTTAAAGATGATAAAAAAACAAACGAAACTGCTTTAAAAACATACTCTGGAGGGATGTGGACATTTTAAGAGGGATGGATTTAAAATTTTAAACAATCTTCATAACTGTCGTTCAAATAATTCGCGTAACAGACCATTTTATCGGAAATATTATAAAACAAAAAGCGATGCAATTTCATTATTGTTCCCAGATTTATTGGAATGTAATAAGTTTGTCTATTAAGCTTAGCATCCACAATCACTCATGAATTACACTCCTGGCGTTTGTAAAGGGTATTTTTTTTATAACTTTAAAATGGAATAAAACAAAGATGATTTTTTTTAAATTGACATAATATTTACTTTATTCGAAAGATAATCTTCTGGCATTATAATTTAAATATGATTTCTGGCATATGACCGCCACAGCTGGCTCGGACGTAGTCTAATCTGGAGGTCCAATTTTCGATGACTTTTTCCAACATTTGTGTCCGTATATCGGCACAACCGCGGCGAATCTTGTCCTCCACGTGGTCAATTGTTTCGGGCTTATCGGCGTAGATTAGCAACTTCACATATTCCCACAGAAAATAGTCAAGCGGCGTTAAATCGCACTATCTTGGGCCCAATGCACGGGTCCGTAACGTGAAACTATGCGGTTACCAAATGTTGTCTTCAATAAATCAATTGTGGCACGAGCTGTGTGACATGTTGCGCCGTCTTATTGAAACCACAGCTCCTGCACATCATGGCTGTTTTATTGATGAACGCAAAAGTCCGTAATCATGGCTCTATAGGAGTCACCATTGACTGTAACGTTCTGGTCAGCATCGTATTTAAAGAAGTAGGTACGGACCAATGATTCCACCAGCCCACAAATACACCAAACTGTCAGTTTTTATGGATGTAATGGAGTCTCAACATACAATTGAGGATTATCATCACTCCAAATATGGCAGTTTTGTTTATTAACGTATCCATTCAACCAAAAGTGAGCTTCATCTTTTAACAAAATTCGCTTATGAAAATTTGGATCAACGCAGCAATCTTGTTTTGGGCCCATTCACCGAATCTATGCCTTGCTAGGTGATCCCGTAAGGCCGTAACTTAAATTCTTGAAATACCAAACGAAACTAAAAATAAATCATAAATCATAAATCAACAGCTGACAAAATGGCCGCCAGTTAAAGTAGTGTTGCCAACTTAATATTATATTTTAATATTATATTTTTTAATTTTGTATTTTCTATTTCGCCATCCAGTATGATTCATAAATGACATCCTTTGGTTGGGTTTGTGAAATAGTAGCCTCTGTGTTGAATCTTTAAAATCGTTGACGACGAACTGCCTCAAAACTACCTACTTTGTTTGACTTCTCCATATATTTTCAATGTCAAACTTTATTTAAATATTTTATATTTTCTCTAAACCAATACCTGCCCTTAAGAGCAAGTATACAATCGTTCAAATACAAATAATTATTTTCATTAGGTATCTATCTAGCTAGACATCATACAAAATTCATAGCCAACAAAAAATAAATACCCAACACCACACTTTAAGAAAAAGAACCTTACCTTCGGCAAAAGTCAATTGGAAGAAAAAGGTATTAAATTTTTTGTATAATGTATATTTTTTTGTTTAGTTTTGGGTCAGGTAAAAGGACTTAACGAGAACAAATTAAACACCATGTATCCTACTCCGGTTCAACACTGATATTCACATTATAGACAATACCATCGGTTTGAGTTCATAATGTTAAATGGATTAAGTTACTAGGAACTTTTTGGGATTCTAACAAAATGAGATAATAATTGGAACACAAAAAAAGGACACACATTATTATAAAGAGGTTATCTCAAAATATTATATATAATATATTTGGATCTAGATTATATTATATATCTATGTTTAAAAAAGGACCTTATTAGTTTTTATGTTTATAAATATTAAGATATCTCTTGTCAGCTTTAGAAATTTAATTTTATGAACCTAATTGCAATTAAAATGCTAAAGGGATAGTTGATTAGATCTACCAGACAAAGATAACATAAATATCACCGAATATTATAATAGATATTTTCAAAAATGAAGAATAGATTGAACGCCCTTGGAATGAAATGAGTAAGAAAACATCAGAAAATTTAAATACATTCGTTCGGTCAGTAAAATTAAATTAGGATTTCTATGCTAACTTTATAATGTTTCAATGATATCTTAGAGCTTTGATTAGAATAGGCACTAATTACATATTCCTATTTTTGCGTGAGCTTATTTTTTTAGAGACTTCTTTTTTGAATGTTAGGTCGTCCTTATTCGTTTATTATAAAAAAAAAAAAATGAGTGGCGGGACTGACTGTTAAAATGTGTAAACATCAAATTAAATATTCAAGCGCTGGTTTTACATCACAGATCGCAGCGAATTCGAACTGTCAACCAAATTTCAAGCCAAACTCAACTCGACCTTTCGATTTAGTTTGAAGTACGAACGAACGTACCCAATATCGAACGTATCCAATATACATCAACGTACCATAACTTGTAACAGCGCAACGTAAAGTGCTACAGAAATTTCCACGTTTTTGGTTTAGCCTACCGCCGCCGCCGCCGCCGGCATAAATGTTTACACACCAGGACCAAGTAAGTAACAGCTCTGTACCATTTCTATGTGCGTGTTATTTGCTGGTATGAAGGGGACCTACAATTTTCTGCCGAATCTAAACGGCTAAGGTAAGAGGCACTTTTTTATGACAAGAGATGCTCTTGGAGGATTTTCCAATTCTCCGCGAGAGATAGTAGCCGTAAAAAACATTTCGGGTGGCAGACGCTTTATCAAGACTAATCGTCAAATTATTTTTACCATCTCCAAATGACTACGAGATGCAAAGGCAAAGCAACAACAGGGGAAGTCGAAACAAGAATATAGCGGCTGCCGTAAATAAACATTGAAATTACAATCTTGAACGATAATAACCTTGCCAGTGATCCCGAGCCGACTGGACACAAATCCCGAAGAAGTTGCTGAGCTTATACATAGTGTATGACCTCAATAATCATACGGACTAGAATCGATTTGCAATTACATCTTAAGGAAGTTTCCCAAGTCATGATGCTATTCCTTGCAATCCTGCTGATGCTGAACAACTGCGTCAACAGATGCTATTTCCCGGAGAGATGGAAGGCAGCTAATATTCTGCCTCTAGCAACAAAATCTGATAGTAGCACAGTTCCTGGATATCGCCCCATCTTCTTGCTAAGCAACACCAGCAAAATCATGGAAGGACTTATTCTTCGGAGGATCAAATCGGGTTGCAACACCAACAACTTTATCCCCAGTATGCAATTCGGATTTCGAGAGAACCATTCTAAACTTCACCCACTTCATCTGCATTCTCAACAACCACAAGGCGGTTGCTGTTGGATACGGGGACTAATATTCAATCTAACCTTTTTTTTAATTTTCCAGCTTCACTTATTAAAATTATTTTTAGTTTTCTAAATTCCAGGTCTTTTTTCGTCCATATTGAAAACAGCCATTCAACAATCAAAACCATCAGAGCGGGAGCTCAAGGATCAAGTTTTGGACCGTATCTCTACAACATATACACGTCCGACCAACCTCAACCCAATACCGCAATGAATTTGATCTATGCTGACGACTCATTAACGTACGTGAAATCACTATCCCCGATCATTGCGGACCGAAGAGTAGAAGAGCACGTGAGACGTCTTTAGGAATACTAAGAAAAATGGGGTATTAAAATCAGCTCAATCTGAATTGGCTTGTTTCAGAAGACCCGTAGGATGTCGAAACACACGCTCTGCTGCAAGTTGTCAAAGCATCACTTTAAGTCTGCTCAACGAATCGGCACTCACAACGAACCCAAAAATAAAGTACCTGTGTATTAACTTTGATGAGAGACTACGTTTCAACCCACATGCAACAGCAGTACTCAAAAAGTGAAACTACGCCTTCCATCTCATCCACCCCTTAATGCAGAAAAGGAATGGACTCAGTCAAAAAACAAAGTTGCTTCTTTACAAGAAACTTGTGAGGCACATCATCAGTCATCACATATTGTTTCCCAATCTGGTTCACCTATTCCAAAACTAGCATGAAAATGCTTGGGGCGTTTGAGAAGAAAATTCTGCGGATCTGCCCGACAACAACAGAATCACTTAAGCAACCAAAGGCTCTACGAGGAATCACTCCTCTGGATAAATTCCTGACAATCGCTGCAATAAAAGTGATGAGCAACCTGTCAAAAGCAACTATAAAAACAACCCATTGGTGAGGACTATTATTAGCGAAGAGAGACATCTTGAGCCAAGATAGCTAGATGTGACAGCAATACTGGACGAAGGAATTACTTTAATAAACGAGAACGAGGCAGTCCAATTTTACGAGGAGGCAGCGTCAACCTTCCACCGTATAGCTAGAAGAAGAATAATCATCATTTATGTAAATATTATAACCCATCCAATGTTTTTTTTTTTTCAAATAATTTTTATAAAAAAACAAAACAAGGCAAAAAGTTAAGCCCCTGATAAAAATATCAAAATGTAATATTATTATTATTAATATTAATATTCTATGTTACATAGAATTAACAACCAATTGTAAATATATCTGTCCAATAAAAAAGTTTAATAGTAAAACAACAATTCGAAGCTTGTCAAATCATGATTTTCTTGTTTTCGAATTAAAAGGGCCGAGAAATAGTTTCCAGCTGATTTGAGTTTTTAGCAACACTGTATTACTGTATTAATTCATGGAGTTTATTTACCCAAAATTTAAAGCCAAAAATTTAAAGTGAAGAAACATTTATCAACAGATGAAATGTTTGCAGGCGCTTAAGGATAAACTTTTTAACCCTAAGCTAAACAACAATATTAATCTAAATACAACATTTTTTTAGTGGCAATACCTTTAACATTTATTTAAACAAAAAAAAAAAACGCTTTCAACAAAAAGTATAAAAACTTGAGTTTTAAAATGCTGCACTAAAAAATTCACTCATCGTGCTGTCATCATTTGGTTTTATTTCTAACATTGTCGTCGTCATCGTCATCGTTCTCGTCGGCTTGTCAAATGTATGCAATTATTCTGACATACATATCATCATGATGCTCCATCCATAGGATAAGAGCCAAGAGTACAACCATTTGCATTTTTATGTTCAACTTATAGCTTGTTTTATGTTTTAAGAGGAGGTTGTACTTTTCAAACTACCTGCAACTCGGTAGTTGTCACACTAAAAAGTTATTTCTTATGTACATACCATTTGGTAGACAAAATTTGTTATAAAAAAGCTATAATCCTTTGGTGATAGGAAAAAGAAAAAAAAACAAATTTTATTTTATCCACTTTCCGGATTGATGGTATCCTCTGGAATAAAATGGGTAAGCATATAAGGTATATGTATGCATGAGTGTTTTGTTAAGGAAACTGTTATTAGAAGTTAAGTTAAACGTAAATGTTGTCATAACCGTTTTATGGCCCAGATTTTTTTTAAAGAGATATTGCAAGACCTTATGTGAACAAAAACATTTTTATTTAATTGCTTATGTTACATTTTGGGTTATTTGTTTGAGAGTTTGCATAATATTTTGATCGTACCGTTACAAAAACTCTGAAGCCTGAGGTCACAAAAACAATACGGAAAATAAACCATAAACTATTTCTTAAGATTCTCAAGAAAGTTTTATTTATGAAAGTTCCTTACCCAAGGAGTGACTTTTGTAGAGGATAAGATAACTTTTTTTTTCTTTCATAGTTTTTTACTGAAGCACTACACTTCTACCCAAAAATTCTCGACAAAATAAAACCCAGGAAATTCAGGTTGTTAAGTTTAAGGTGGTCTAAATTATGAAGGATCAATGGATTGTTCCAAGATAGAGTTCGAAGAGCAAAGCGAAGAAAACGACGCGTTGTACGCTCTCGATTTTGAAAATGTTAATATCTTGGTAAGGGGACCATAATTAACAGGCACATTCAGGTAAGTGGCAAACAAATGTTATGTATAGGGACTGGGTCACATGGGGCTAAAGAATTCCTTACGTCATCGTTTCACGAAGACAAGTGCTGAATTGGCTTGATGAATTATTTTTGTCTATATGGATGACGAACTTGAGTTCCTGGTCAAATAATATGAAAAGGTTCCGAATCTTTTGTACTATGGGTGTGGGTTGATCATCATGGAGAAAGTAGAGACGGCGGCGTGGAGGAGAATTACCTAATACGCTTGTGTGAAAAAGTGATAGATTGGCACTTAGAAATATTAAGCTTTGTCTAAACAGCAAGGTATTTTAGTATGAGCTATAGGAATAGGAGTTTATTCAGCCCACGACATGCACTAAGAAGAAGTGAACCGGGGAAAAATGGTAGAAATCTGAATCCAGCTCAAGGGCCGTACTATGCCTTAGAGTATAAAGCAATCGCTCGAGTAAAGTGATTGTCGTTTTGAAAATTGTTCTCTATATCTTTCCATATAAATAGGATAGAGATAGCCATTGTCAAAGTGACTATTAAAAAATTGGCAATCAACAATACCTTAGCCGAGTCTAAATTTAGGTAGGAATCTGATTCCCGCTCATAACCACTGTTGCCGCAATGTCGTATTAGTCGTATTTCGACCCCTTTTTTGCCTGATGCAACCATGATACTACGATTTAAAAAAGTGGCTATTTTGACCTTTTTTTAAAAATCTTGCATCTTGCTTGGAAAAGATAAGATCTCTAAATCTTTCCAAATAAAAATAACTATTTTCGTTTAACTAACAGCAATCAAATATACCTATTTCACATTACAAAGTGCCAGTCACACAGAATCTCAATCTGTAAAACTAAATCGAGTTGAAATGTGTTTGGTTCGACTCGATCGCATTAATATTAATAAGTCGAAACCTTGCTTCTAACTAACCCGTGATAATCAAACTTGACCTTCCGATTCTATAGACGAAGGGTCATAAGTCCAAGGGCCAAAAGTCGATAGCGGATTTTTGACCCACTAAGGGGGGCCAAAAGTGAACAAACCTTTTGTGGATTTTTAACCCATCTTTGTGGGCCAGTAGTCCACAGGAAATTCGATTGTCAATTTCTGAAACACTTTAGTGATTTCAAAAATATTTAGTTTATTATTATTGAAAAAAACATTTATTCTGCCTTTTTTAAGCTTAAGATGCGTTTTAAGAGTTCAATAGGAAATAATAGTTTTTTCATTTAAATCCCAGATAACCACTCTAAGTTCATGTGCCCGTGCCCGACGCGTTTTCTTGAACAATCAGTTCATCGGGTGGCCTGTTTCGCGGGTTCAATGAATTTGTACTCCCTTTTTGGGTCCTCTGTACCGTTGCTCCGCTAAGGGTATGTTGAGCCGTCAGGCAGGTTCCAATTTCAACAGGTTTCTTAATAAACAGTACGTTTGGTAATTTAAAAAATTCGAAAAAAAATATTTGTAGACTTTTATAACCCACTTCCATTCCAAGATTAGGTAATATTGACCCACTTTTTCGTGCACTTCTGGCTCATAAGGGTGGGATATAAGTCTCTATCTCTCATTGATTTGTGGACTTGTAACCACCCAAGTGGGCTAAAAGTCCATTATGGATAACGATTGCTGCTTTGGTTATTTTGTTTTAATAAAAAAACTAAAATTATATATTTATTACATTTATACGAATTTCGTTTGAAATTTATTCTCTGTTCTTTTGATTCGAAAACAAGAAAATCGTGAGTCGATAGATTTCAAATCATTGTTTACTGTTTAACTTTTTTTATTGAACAGATATATTTACAATTGGTTCTTAATTCTATGTTATATAATAATATTACATTTTGGTATTTTTAAGTTTTGTTGGCACATAAGGGGCCTAACTATATACATTGTTTTTTTTTTTAATAAAATTAATTGAAAAATTGTCATTGGTTGGATTACCTATGATATACATTAAAGATTATTCTTCTCGGGTTGTTCAAATCCGGTTGTCTTGTGATGTCGGGTAAGGGTGGCTTCTAGCCACGGTGGTAGGTTGACGCTGCGTCCTCGTAAAATTGGATTGCCTCGTCATCGTTGATAAAAATAATTCCTTCGTCCAGTATTGCTGTCACATCTAGGTATCTTGGCTCGGGATGTCTCTCTTCGCTAAAAATAGTCCTGACCAGTGGGTTTTGATGGTTGCACAGGTTACTTGTCACTTTTTTTGCAGCGATTGTCAGGAATTTATCCAGTGGAGTGATTCCTGATTCTTCGTAGAGCCTTTGGTTGCTAAAGTGCTTTTGTCGTTGTCGGTCAAAATGGAGTCCTGTGCAGATCCGCAGAATTTTCCTCTCAAACGCTCCAAGCTTTTTCATGCTGGTTTTGGAAATGGTGAACCAGACTGGGAAACAGTATGTAATGATGGGCCTGACAAGTTGCTTGTAGAGAAGCAACTTTGTCTTTTGACTGAGTCCATTCCTTTTCCGCATTAAAGGGTGGATTAGATGGAAGGCGTAATTTCCCTTTTTGAGGACTGCCGTTGCATGTGGGTTGAAACGTAATTTCTCGTCAAAGTTGATACCCAGGTATTTTATTTTTGGCTTCGTTCTAAGTTGCGATCCGTTGGGCAGACTTACAGTGATGCTTTGGCAACTTGCAGCAGAGCGTGTGTTTCGACGTCCTACGGGTCTTCTGAAGCAAGCTAATTCAGATTTGGCTGAATTGATTTTGATGCCCCATCTTTCGTAGTATTCCCAAAGGCGTCTTACGTGCTCTTCTACTCTCCGGGCCGCAATGACCGGGGAAAGTGATTTTGCGTACGTTAACGAGTCATCAGCATAGAGCAAATTTATTGCGTTATTGGGTTGATGTTGGTCGGACGTGTATATGTTGTAGAGATACGGTCCGAGCTTTGATCCTTGAGCAACTCCCGCTCTGATGGTTTTAGTTGTCGAATGGCTGTTTTCAATCTGGACGAAAAAGGACCTGGAATTGAGAAAACTGAAAATTATTTTAATTAGTGAAGCTGAAAAATTAAAAAGGGTTAGTTTGTATATTAGCCCCTGTATCCAAATGCTGTCAAATGCTTTCTCTATATCGAGGAAGCATCCAACAGCAACCTGGTGATTATTGAGAGTGCTGGCAATATCGTTTTGAAACCTAAGAAGCGGATGAAGCGTAGAATGGTTTTCTCGAAATCCAAACTGCATATTAGGGATGATGTGTTTGGTGTTGCAAACCGATTTAATCCTCCGAAGAATAAGTCCTTCCAGGATTTTGCTGATGTTGCTTAGCAGGGAGATGGGGCGATATCCTGAAACCGTGCTTCTATCGGATTTTTTTGGTAGAGGCACAATCTTAGCTGTCTTCCATCTCTTCGGGAAATAGCAATTGTTGATGCAGTTGTTCAGCAGGATCGCAAGGAATAGCATCATGACTTGGGGAAACTTTCTTAAGATGTAATTAGATATCGTGTCTGGTCCGGATGATTTCTTAGGTCGTCCACTGTGTATTAGTTCAGCTACTTCTTCGGGGTTTGTGAAACTCCCAGTCGGCACGGGATCACTGGCAAGGTTATCATCGGTGAAGATGGTAATTTCGGTGTTTGTTTGCTGCAGCCGTTGTATTGTTGTTTCGACTTCCTCGAGGAATGCAGGGTCGTTGGGTGGATTTGGCATAAAATTTCCTTCGAAATATTCCGCAAATGCTTCCGCTTTATCTTGAGCAGTCATGACTTCCCCTTGCGTGGTGCTGATTGTTTCTGGTATTTGTTGTCTTTTCCCAATAATCCTGTTGATTTCCTTAAATGCGTCGGGTCCGGGTTTGATGTTTTGCAGCCTTTTTTGAAACTGGTTGTTGTTGTAATGTTGGAGAGCATTCCTTAACATAACGTGTGTGCACTGTAGTTCGCTCTTCACGCTTCGGTAGTTGCTGTTGGCTGTATTAAATTCCCTTTGTTGGATTCTTTGCAGTCGTTTTCGCAGTCGTTGTCGATGTTCATACAATTTGATAATCCCTTCTGGTAGATGCTGGTATCTGTCCCTCGAAGTTATTGGTCTCTTCTGTTCGTCCAAAGCGTTGGTTATGGTGACTTCCATTGCTTCTATGGCTTCTTCTATTTCGTTGTTGGCGAGGTTTCTGTTGGCATCCGGCATCATTATTGTCTCCTCAATTTTTCTTCGTAGCCGTTCGATATCCAAGTGCTTGTAGTTGATGTATTTCTCGCTCACTTCTGTTTCAAATCATTGAAATTTCGTACGTTGTCTTGTTATATTATCTGCTACAACATAGTGTGAACTATAAAGGCGACGAAATAAATGTAGCAATAAATAGTGATGAAGTCGACTTTTTCAAGTTGTAAGTGGGTGGCTGAGAGAATTCCGAAAAATGTGGATCAAATCATACCTACCATATGTCGGTCTGTGCATCAGCGTGTCCATCCACTATAATTTGAGCTAGAGCCTAAACATATAGACCGATTTACTTTAAATTATGCTCAGATCACAAAAATATAAAATACTTAATTTTCAAGAGGTGTAATCCGCATTTTCATTTTAGCTCATCTAAAACGAGATGCTGACATAAAACAGATTGATTTTTTTTTTAATTTTCTCAAAAACAACTCTAATTATTTTGATTAATCTTCGTAACTCAAATAATACTTCGCATTTCAAATAATACCTCATGATTATTCGTACAACGGAAATATGGTTTTGACTTCTTTTTTTTTTGAGAAAATTGTCATATTTTTGGGTTATTCGATTTCATCTTTTTTAATGGCTAACACGATTTTGCTATATTTTAGCTCTTTTTAATAATTCAAACAATATTGCATGCCAAACATTTAGCAAATATTTTCATTAAAACTAATATAAATCAAAGAAATGAAAAGAATACATTTTTTTAAGTTTTTTGTTTTTTTTTTTTCAAATATTTCTCGTTACCTTATATCATTAGCTGCTAAACATTGTAGCGTTTAACTTAAATTGCAATTTTATGCGACCCAGTGGTGAGTTTATTTTAAATTAAAAGTAACTGTAAATTGACAAAGAAAAGCATATAGTGACTCTCTCGTAAATTCTAAAAGAAAACATAATCCAATTTTTGAAAATACTCTCCGCTTTAACTTTCCCAATTCAAAGTTTCTCTCTTTTTCTTTGTTCCATCATTGAACCAGAACCCTTTTATTAAACAAGTAATGAAACAAATTATAACTTATTAGTTTCAAAGCAAGAAATTCAGACCAAGTTAATAGAATTTCCAAAAAAAATAATCCAAAACTATCCAAAAATGAGAAACTTATGTTAACCATTTACGACAAGATGTTCAGCAGAGTGTAATGCAACAAATAAAGAAAATTGTTCGTAATAACTAAAAAAAAAAAATGTTTTTGTTTTAATAATTTACAAAAGACTAAATGAAGAAATTTTCGCTAGTTTTGATTTTGCAAGTGCTGCATTCTTCTAAAGGACCAACTTTTTTAATGAAGAAATTCCATTACTTTCGCTTTGTAAGCAAAATAAAGCAATATTTCAATATATAAGAGAGCAAAATGTAATCTGGGGGCTATAATAATGGTTGAATAAATATAGTGAAATATTGTTTTCCATTATGCGAAATCAGGTGGAGCTTAATTGCCAAGTAGGTACTTTAAACTGTAAATCTTGATGTTTACTTTGTTGGAACAACGAAAACAGGTATATAATATGTATACCAAAATTTACAAGGATAAATTAATAGGTATTTTATAAAACTAAAATAAAAAGAAAAGAAATAGAAAAAGAAAAAGAAAAAGAAAAATAAATAGGAGGGTGATTTTACTTAAATAAAAAAATGAACTAAGCTTTTGAGTTACTCTGTGGGTATTTTAATTAACAGAATAACTTGAACTAGGCAAAGTAAATATTATTATTCTCAATAATGAGGCAGAAATGGAGTTTGCCTTGTTTTTCTTTGAATAATTATTATGCAACTTGCAACCGAGATTATCAACTGAAAAAGTTGGAATTTTCAGCACAGAGTTTACTGCCGAGAACATGTTTTTTTCAAAAATGCATTACTACTTTTTATTTGGTTTGACGTGAACAAAAAATTCGAGATTGTAATTAAAACTAATACTGCGATGATTGAAATGTTGAGGTTTTGTAATAACTCCCGTCGGTATGTGGGTCTAGAGGCGCCTGTACGTTCACTGTAATTTGAGCAGAACCTTTAAAGTGTGCACCGACTTGATTTAAATTTGTTAAATAGCATTTCTATTTGATTCCAGGAGAAATTTGAATTTTTGCTTAAGCTTATCTAAGACGAGTTATTGCCATACAACAATTTCAGTTTTCTTAAATTTTCTCGAAAACGGTATTTTTAATAAAGAAAATTTATTTTAAGAAAACTACGTTTCATTTTTCATGGAAATATGGTTTACGGTTATTGAGAAAACTACCTTATTTTTCAGTTATTCATCTATAGCTTTTTAATGGCACAACACATTTTGTTATAATTTTGCAACCTGGTGCATCTTAGTAGTTCAAACAATATTGCATTCAAAAAAATTTGAAAATATTTTTTTTTAACCAAAAAAAATCAAATTGGTACTCACTTTTTTAGCCGAATTTTGTTCGTTAAAACGTAAACTCTAATCTTGCATATTTTTATCTATAAAACTCAAGATTAACAAAACTTTAAAATTCGAAGTTAAGTGGTCAGAAAAAGCCTTTACCTAAGCTTAAATGATTTTCACGATAATCTTCTCAGTATATTTCCCTAATTCTTTTATTTCTTTTTGGTTTCAAGCATCAATGCATAAATATTTAATTTCATTACTCTTCTACATATATAGTTACAGAACGGCTCCCAGAAATTACACGGGAATTATTTTTTTTTTGAAGAAATGCCAGAATTTTTTTCTGGCTTAAAATTGGAACAAAGCCAGATAAGCCAGAAATTGTGTCAGATATCTATGGAAAAAGAGCCAGAAAGTGAAATGGAAATAAAGCCAGAAAAAAAAACTAAATTCTGACCTAATTCCCAAACTTCATTTTGGAAAAAAAGACCAGAAAATGTGTTGTTTGTATATTTTCCCAGGAAAAAAGTCAAAAATTTGTATTGAAATGCGTCTGGCTTTTTTTTTTCTTTTTTTTTAATCTGGCGTAATTTCCGGGAGCCTTACAAAACATCTACAATTTTAAAATAATTAGTTTTACTAATACATAGATATATGTATTTTAGAACAGACAAACTAAATATCTTCAAACATCTTGATTTGTCACGTTAATGCCTTTCATTTCCGGAGACCAAAATAGATTTAAAGCAGATTTACCTCTACCATTATTATTATAGATATACACCGCCGCCGCCGTCATAAAAAGTTTTTACATCTATATATTTTATTCGCTGGTTGAAAGCGTTTCTTTTATGCATTTCACCCACGATTTAGGGTGTCTACATTTATGCACTATTTTTCTTCCAAAATAAAAAAAAATTAAATTGAACACTGTGGCGTATACTTACTATTTTTCGTTACTTTATTTATGGAAATCTTTTTAAATAATCTTCTACCTCTTAAAATTAAATGAAAGTGTTTGTATTCTAAAAAGCGAGAATAGTAACAACCTCAACCCATCGTGTTCCAAGGTTAAGAAGGATAAATGTGAATAAACGATTTTTTTTTTATTTTATAGAGAGAATACGATTTTTTTCTAAACTTTTAAATTATGTCACTGGAATTCAAATAAATTATATGTATACGTTGGAAGTATCAGCCCAAAACTCCATTGACGTGACTATTGAAAGAGTCAAATCTTTCGATAAAATTTTTAACTTCACAGCACAGAATTCAATTTCAAATAATCACACACAAAATTAAAACAAACAAACCTTTGCTGGAGATGTGATGTGACTATTCACTTCTTAAATGGATTTACCTAAAGAAACTTATCTTCTTCGAGTTCTTACATAATCGTGTCCATAAATTCTAGATTTTTAATTGAAACACGCGAATTAAGAATTTTCATTATAGACGAAAGTTGTTTTTCCAAAATTGATTGGTTAGAGAAAAAACGTTTACAAAGGGTCTCGATGGAACTTTCCAGGACTTCTATACTTTTAGAAAAATCGCCAAAATGCGCAAGTTTTTATGGAAACGATTATTGTCGGTTATGATGGAATTTGTTGGATCACTAATGCATTTTATGGCGCGAAGAACGTGAGAGAACGATATATATTTACATTAGTCCCAGGAAGTATACGAAATGATTCATATATTCTTTGAGATGTGCACATGATTTTTTTATTAAGCCCGAAGCAAAGAGGATGATAAGATTTACCGCAGAGACCGCGGCACGTAACTCTTTGAGTGTATTTGCTATCAAGAAGGCAAGTGTTAGAGTCACAAGGACTATTCTCCATTATTAATTATTTATTAACAAGGTAAAAAGATATTTTTAAAGTTTAATTGTAATTTTCGCGAAAACGAAAATAAAAAATATTGATTCTGAGTGTACTAGAAATAGAACTGCTCGATCGCAGAAATGGTTATGTTTTTTGCTAACCCGATCCACAAACCAAAAACGCAGATCATCGGTAATGTACGTTTGGTTGATTAGACTGCTGAAGTGATGAGATCAGAGATTGACAGCTGATGATGTTGAATTATGTAAATAAAAACAGAGTCCAAAGAAAAAATGGGGGGTAGTACAAAATTTTGGATTGCTTGGCAGAACTATACTAAAACAGACTTTGATTCAAGTTTAGTATCTGCTATTCAGTCAGCTGGCAGCAACAGTTATAGCATAAGCACTCAGGTTGAAACAGAAGCAGCAGGAAAATGGTAAACAAAGTTGGGATACAATGTAGATCCAATTGTGCTTCATAGGCAGATCATATTCTAAAAATGTTTCACTCACCCGGCGGGAAGGAAATAGAGTTAAATATTAACACTCTTTTTCTCAGAGAAAGAGATTAGGAATATTATATATTTTACAAACTATTAAAAATTATTCTTTTTATTTTATAATTATACAAATTCACTATTAAACTTGGTTTTTCACAATTTAATTTAGGCACTATTCCAAAAAGATAGAATGGCGAGGAAAATACACACCGATTTAGATAAAAAGAGGGAGTGAAGCTAGTTTAATATATGTAATTAAATGTAGGAGCGATCGAATTGCGTGTACTCAGGCTGGGATTGTAGTCTAATAATATGAGCTTCAACATAATGGATCAGAATTAAGCCTATACATACTCCCTAATCATGTAGCCATACGATTTTATAGCGTACAATTCAATGTGTACGCATCACCTAAAGTCATTTAAATCGAATAAAATTTAAATTTAAAAAAATGTCATACAGTTTTATACTGTATCTTCTCACACTGACTTTTAGCCGCCAATTTTAAAAAAGGAGGTAAAAAAATGACAAAATCGTTTTTATTACTCATTCAAGTATGTGAACCAATTTAGTGAATAGAGAATATAATATATTTCTTCTTTAGGTTTTTTGCTAAGGATTCTTGACCGTTTAGTTGCTTTCCAAATACTGCATTGGACAAACTTCTCCCCGAGAGCTCCAACAAACGTCTTTGTCCCTTATTTTTGGTGCTAGAAACATGAGGTTTCTTTTCTTATTAGGATCCCAACAGTTTGGTTCATTCATGTTTCTTTTTCAAGAATCCCGCTGGATAAGGTGCTCCTTCGAGAGTTTCCGATTGTTTTGTTCCCCATAGGTAACGTACTGGCGACGTATTTTATGAATTAACTTTAAGGGTATTCATGCAACGAGATAAGTTTACCAATTGTGTAAAAAGATAAGTTTACGCAAAAGTTTGCGTAAATTTCCTTTTTATTTATTTGGAAAAATGCTGCGTAATTGAATCAGCTATTAAACGTCAATTCTAAAAGTCACAATGACGTTTGTATAAGTTTATCCAAATAAATTTGTATAAGTTTCCGCAACAAAATCCTTAGATAATTTTATTCAATTTGCGTAAACCATTTCCCATACAAAATTTGACAGTTCATTTACCAAAAGATAAATTTATCCAAAAGATAAAGACGTTGCATAAGTTCCCCGTTTTTTTTTTGAAACCTAATAACTTAAATCTAAATAAAATTCTAAACAAATAAAGTTCTTTTATTTAACTAAAATATTGTGTTATAAGAGGGCACATGATTTTTAAGCCTTTATATATTTATATATATTTATATAAAATTATATGAAATAAAATATTACAAATTCGAAAAAAATGAGATTAATGGAAATTATTGAAAAAGGACATAAAACTATTTTATTCAGAGCTTGAATTCTCCAAGCTCAGGTTGTGTTGTTAAATTTTCTACGCCACTTTTCGTCTTTGCAGATGGGACGAAAAATTACCCAGAGTATGTAGCTCTCTCAAAAAACTTCTTAACGTTTTTATCTAACTATACATTTAATGATTTAAAAAAAAAAACACTTTAACTATAAAAAGAACTTCAGAAAATTTCATTAAATATTTATAACTTCATCCATTAGGGTAAAACTATTAAAATGTTTCGTTCATCCTCGAACCAAAATGAACTTTCATAGTTCGCATAATATGCAATCGCTTCCAAAATGCATTTTACATCAATATTTAAACTCGAATTCTAGAGAAATTTAAAGTATACTGCATTATAGGTATGCCTGTATATCGTTGAAAATAGCTTTGGCTAAGAGATAATTAACACTCATCCTTCCAATTATCCTAGAAGTCCAGAAACTAAGCTTAATTCTTAATTATTTATATATGAAACGAGTATGTGATGACAAAAAAATCTTCAAAAATCTGATAAAAAATGTAAATATGTGCATTTCAACATTTGTTTTATTTGATTTTATATCCACCCTTACTTTAAAAGTCACACAAACAATCTCATCCAGTCAAGGAGCATCAAGGACGAACGATGGACAGCAGCGGCGGCGGGCGGCGCAGCGGCTGCATGACCAACGAACAACGACCAACGACCATATGATAGCGTGCACGGAATTCAAATTGCATAAATATGATATTGCTTTCAATCAATTAAATATGTAATCCATGGAAGATGATGCACATGGGATAGGACAATTTGTATTTATTAACAACCGTTGAGTCATATGACAGTGTGTGGGTGGTTTTATCCTTGTTTTTTTTGTTGTTATTTTGTTGTTGTTAAAAGATACTGCCTCAAGGTTTCGTTGCTTGTGTGTATCTGTCTGTTGCATATAGAATGCCGACTGAACAGGATATGGCTATGACTAGCATAAAGTAGTATACCATCATGCAAATTATATGGAACGGATTGCTATATGAAATTTGTACCGCATTGTTCGTTTACAATAATTGAATGCAGCTACAATAACTCAATAATAAAAGCCCCTTGACAGAGAGACATCCGCCTTGATATATACCTACCTATATGTATATTTATTGATTTTCAATCGTCCCAATATATATACCAACTATACCTACATAAATACATAGCTTATCTTATAAATGGCACAGCACAGAGATATATGAAACTTATCTACCTACACAACACATGAAATGAAATTTACGAAGCTGCATCAAAAAACGATTAAGAATTCTGTGGTGATTAAAAATGAACGCAATTTTTCCCCCAAGGACAAATTGTGGATAATGAGAGTTCAGAGTTAACGACTACAGGTGCAGGTGACACTGTGCTGTAGATGGTCAGTTCTGAAAAGTTGATTAATGTAATTGCAATAGTTCTATGAGTTTTATTAAGAAAATATTGTCTTGTATTAAATATTAATTTATTAAAAAAGATTAAATTAATACACAAGGGTAATATTGTATATTTTGTAACTTGCAAGACTACACAAAAAAAAAAAAAACAGATCGAAAATAATAGTCCAGGAGATTATTGTAAGATTACTTATCTCATTGCGACGGAGGCTGTTGAAAAGGGAAATACAAACCTATAGCTTAAGTCCAAAAATTCCAAATATCCCATTTCATTAATAGAAATCCATGAGATAACGAAGTATACTTAGCCCAAAATGCAAACCTCTTTGATCTCATTTCAGTTAAAATCATCGAAAACGTAAAGAATACCAAAAAGAAAATAAATTAATAAAAATAAAATCAATAGGAAATATTTTTTTTTCTTTTTATTTAAAGAAATACTCCTATAGTACTTTTATCAAGTTGCTGATAAACATATTCTTCGGAGTAACTGAACTTACTCCATAAAGGTGCAATAGGAGTAAACAAAATGTCGCCCTTTTTGCTCTTACTATTATGTACTATTTAAAACTTAAATGATTGCGGTAAATGATCATAAGTGGTTTCTATGGAGGAATATAGGAGTAAAATTGTTAGTTGGGATAGTTTGTAAATTATGACTCAAAATTATTTGTTATTGTTTGACCGTCTTGTACACAAAATTAACATTTTATAAAAAAAGTGATTCAGTGCGTGTGTTAACTTTTGACAAGATTTTCCTCTCTGGAGAGTATTTTATCCTTTTTTCAAAGTTGGACAGGTTTACACATTTTTCTTAAAAAATGATACCAAACAGACCTATAAATTCAACTATTGAAATATGTGGGACAAAGAAATCGAAATGAAAAATTTAAAACATTAAATCAAAAGAAATGGAAACTTTGAAAATTAAAAAAAAAAAAAAATAAAGTTTTAAAATTTAAATTTACCTAGTAAAGAACTTAAGATTTTTTGTCTGACAAGTTCAAATAGTTAAATTTATTACAGAATAATATAATTGTTCAAAAAAATAGTTACAATGCATTAACATTTAATATTTCGGTCATTTCAATAAGAGATAATTAAAAGATAATTGCGACTTTGCTTCAGAATTGCGTGATGATAATGCAATTTCAAACAACGAACAATAAGATAAATGACGACCAAAACGATTACACTACAAAGCCGTCTTAATTAATTTAATCTGAATTATCAAATGGGTCATTTATAGACTCTGGAATTTTAGAAGCATATTACAATGTGTCAAAGGTTCCCAAGAGATGCCAGGATACTTATTTTAACTCCAAGTACGAAAACATTAATTATAAATCAAGAAGGTAACAGCCAACTTTATCAATATGGTTTTAAAAATGTGTTCACAGAAATGCATTTTGATTAGCAATCTTATGGTGTCAAAAACAAAACCTTTTCATTAAGTAAGAACAAAGATGAAATTCATATGTTCAATACTTCATTAATCAACTTCTGGCCAATACTGGTTCTAATTTACGGGTTTAGAGCTAAAATATAAGCATAGATTGTTGGCAAATATTTTGTATTATAAAACTTAATTAGTAAGAAGACTTGAACGAGTATCTGCAAAAATTTGTAAGCGAATTGAAAAGTTTTTTTAAGTGACAGACTTACACGAGAATATGAAAGAATTGTAACGAAGCGTTACACTTCGGCTACCAAAATTTAACTACCGACCTCCGCCGAACTGCCACCATAAGCACCCTATATCATAAACCAACCACCAGCACCCTGCACAACATTCAACCAACGTATATATCAGCCACCTACCACCCACCGATATCACACGCACGATGCATACAACTCAACGAAGTAGCTGACATCATTCAATGTACATACTTATATTTTGTTCGTCGTTTTAAAGTTCACACTGTGTTACAGCGGGGAATATAATAAGAGGATGTGAAAAATTAATATAGTTCGAAGCTTATCGACTCGTAAATTTTCCGATTCTCGAATTAGAAGATTAGAGAGTAAGCGTCCGGCTGTGTACGGATTGTAGCATCTGGTATAGCCTCAGGTTCCTTTTTGAATACACTCGTCAACTCGTGTATCAATAAAGTCAAACCTTTTTGTCCTAAAACTTTCTTTTTCGCCGAATTGTGTTATTCCCTTGGTCTAGCCTTGGGCTGGAATTAGATTCCTACCGTTCCTCCGCTCTTATTTATAAGCAGCGGGCACATTTGTTATTCCCTTGGACTAGCCTTGGGCAGGAATTAGATTCCTACCGTTCCTCCCCTCTTACTTATAAGCAGCGGGCACATTTGTTATTCCCTTGGACTAGCCTTGGGCCGGAATTAGATTCCTACCGTTCCTCCCCTCTTACTTATAAGCAGCGGGCACATTTGTTATTCCCTTGGACTAGCCTTGGGCCGGAATTAGATTCCTACCGTTCCTCCCCTCTTATTTATAAGCAGCGGGCTCGTTTGTTACTCCCTTGGACTAACCTTGGGCTGGAATCAGATTCTTACCGATTTTCCCCGGTTCGCTTCCTCTAAGTGAATCTCGTGGGCTGAGCCTACTCCTGTAGCTCGAATTAAATAGCTTTGGTTATATGAAATAATATGTTATATAGACTAAGTTTAAATGAATTTGTAAGATTGTAAGACCCTTTGCTTTGATGGAATAAATATACATAAACCTTTTAAATGATTAGATTTGTTCTTTCCTTCATAACCCGAGTTTTACTTGCTTTCTTCGGGAATACCCTGGACACGACGAGCTTACCTCAGCTATAAAAGAAAAAAGCATCACAGAATTGAAACTTTAAAATACAAATTTCTCAAATGCGATACACCTGCGAGGTAAATTCTATTCCATTGTGAGCTGAGCATACTTATTCAAAAATTTTAAAGTATTATTGGTCACAATGGATACAATTCAAGCCTTAAACGCTTAAACTGTAGGTGAATTCAGAATAAATACCGCACGTCTCACAGAGAACAGATGTTTTTTTTTAAGATTGGAATTTCACGAAAATGATGAAACAGGTCGAATTCGAATTTAGGACATCAAAGCCTTTGGAAAAAAAAGGAGATATCTGTACCTAAAAATTTGCGTTATTTCAATGGTGTAACAAATCTGCGTATTTTATTTTTTAGACATCGAAAATAATTTCCAAAAAAAAGATTTTACCAAAAAAAAAATTGTTTCTCGTTAATTTTATTAAAATAATCCATTTCTTGACGATGATGGTGTGGATCTATATATAAGCTTTTTCAAATTATCTTTCAAATCATCCTACGGTCTGGTTTTCAAAAGAATGAACCTAAAAAAGGTAAAGCGCATAATAAGAACCTATATATACACTTATCTTGGAATAACTGGATAAAATTATTTTATCTCGCACTTTAAGTGATTAAATGTGATTCACTATGAACGATGTGGGGTTCGTAGGTAGGTGTATGTATATGTAAGTTGAATTTTTTTTTTTTTTTTGAGAAGTTAAATGTTTTGCACTGACATTTCAAATATAGAAACGAGGTTTCTTTTAATGGACAACATCCATCAATACAGAATGAAAAATAAGGACTATATATAAAGGTAAGGGAATTTATCTTAGACCATAAAGCAATAATAAATCGATAAATCATGTTAAAGGCATAAAGTTCTTAATGGAATCACCCAGACACAAAGAAAATATACAACATTTTTGTTGTAAAAATGAACGAAGAAAAGCTGGATAATTGAGTTTTTGGCAGTTATTTGATACACGTCGTATTACTGTCATACAAAACACATCAATGTATTAAAGCTAGTCTGTTCAAATCAAAGTTTTAATATAAAGATTCTCGATAATGTATTTTGGAAATACATATTATATGCTGTTATTGAATTAAATCAGGATTGCCAACTGCTAATAAAATAATGGTCATTTAGTTCAAGTAGGTATTTATATGAAAGTTTTATTGGGTGGATACATTTCTATACATTCATAGGTATCTACATATATGTTTTGAACAAGAAGAAATGCTTCGTTTTGTTTGTTAAAAACTTCGTAAATTTACGCTTGAGAATTATTTTTATTAAATAAAAACGTAATTTTTTTTATTTTGAGATATTTAAATTTGATTAAAAAATCTTCACATAGCTGTTTCGAATGTGAAGTGAGACGGACCTGGTATCAAGCTCGAGTCACAGTGCAGTTTCATCAAGCTTCATTGTAAGAATGTAAGGCTACCTACATACATATTTTTTTTTAAAGAAATCGGTCAAATTACAATGGTCACTAGAGACCATAATTTGAAGATGTTGCTTATTATATATTATATATTATATATTATATATTATATATTATATATTATATATTATATATTATATATTATATATTATATATTATATATTATATATTATATATTATATATTATATATTATATATTATATATTATATATTATATATTATATATTATATATTATATATTATATATTATATATTATATATTATATTTATATTTGATATATTGTGTTTTTCTGTTCAAAATAACTTCGAAGTTCGAAAGAGAATCCTTATCAAGAGAGTTGTTCAGCTTCACACAAATTTTAAATAAAAATCTCAAAGTGAAGACAATGAAGGAAATCTTTTAATTCTTTTACAACCCTGCCGTCGTCGATGAAATAATTCAAAGCTCCACAAAGCAACTTTTTATACAATAATTTTCTATAAATCTAAATTTCGATGTTTTCTTTAAATAAAATTTTATATTTGCGGTAAGGTAAATCAATCACTTTTCCGGATATATGATAATTTTAGATAAAATTCTCACTATAAATTACACAAGGTTCGAAAAACGATAAAATATGATTCGTTCTCTCGCGAAAAATTCGTAAAGGGAATTTTATTTTTGATTCGATCGCGAATCTTATTTTTTGGTTGCTTTAAAATTAAATTCGTTTTCGGCAACGAATCATATCTGTTGCGATCTATAAAATATGGTTCGTTCATGAATTTATCACGTGGGAACTATTGAAGATCCATTCACGAAGCGTTCGAATAAGAAAACATTTAATTTTAGATTTTATATAAATATCATATATTACAGTAAATAGGGATATTTTTTATCGTAACTTATCCCACACAACATTTAAAAATAACTCTTCTTCATGTCAATTAATACCGATTTAATGTTTTCTTTTCGAACTGACACACTTCCAGTTCCTGATGGTAGTTCATTAACCCCCGAATAACTAATATTAACACTATGTATTGTTGTATAGCGCCTTTCTATGTTTCCTTTCACTTTTTCTTTCAATTTTTTGTTTCACAAATTAAACAAGTTGATTCGCCAACTACTTCTTCATTACAAGAAACATATTTATCTAACTCAAATGTTTTTACTTTCCCCATTTCAACAAAAATCATTTAAAAAATAAATCACTTCACATCCGCACTAAATGGATACTTGATGACGAATGATTCTTTTAACGAATCTTTTCGGATCCTTATCGCGAGCGAATCATATTTTACCTGAATTTTATTTTTCCGATCTATCACCAACGAGACATACAGAAAAAAATGGATATAGTTCGTTCTTGAGAGAACGAACATTTTATCGAACATTTTATCGTTCGCGAACTATATTTTTTATGGTTCGTGAGAAGATCGTTAAAGAATGATAAAGATCCGTATTTTATGATTCGCGAGCGATATTTTACTAACCCTGAATTAATTACATAAAAATTACTATGAATTCTACCAAAAAAAAAATTGAAATGAAATTACCGAACACACAAATAAGAGGACACAGCTTAACGCAAAGGGCAAACAATCTTGTCACTGCGGTAGTTTTCAAATGTATTATAGGTCCAAAAATTGAGGGGTATTGTGGTGCCTCAAGCTATCATAGATCCCCATGTTCCCCTACCTAATTGTGATCGGATGATGGCAAATTACCTGAAACACGTCATTAAAATAAATTTAAAAATTAAGGGGTTTTATTGACTTTTTTATCAATTTAATTTGAGTCTTGTTGGCCGAGTTTCTTTAATATTTAACTAAATTTTACAAAAATTCTTCATTTCCATGGGGCCTATTTCCATTTCATTTTATTTCTTAATTTGTTACCTCACTTTATTATCAACATGATGATTGAAAAATCGACCTCAATTCTCTTACTAAATATTATGTTTTCATTCAGTTATCTTAAAATTTTATCTCATGACTATTTTTCACCTAAAATTTCCAAGTTAAAATGGAGGAAATAAATAAAATTAAATAAATTTTATATTATCATCATCATCATCATCATCATTTTGTACATACAATTAAACTTAATGAATGAATATACTCATCCAATAAAATGCAAACAAAAAAGAAATTCCGATTCTGATGCTACGACTAACTTCTTCTATAGTTCATTCAGTTAACATGAACTTTGTTTTAATAGAGCTTTGCCATTGCCTCCGATCCATCCGACTGACTGTGCTCATAAGAGAAAAAGAGGTTGAAGTGTGTTTTTTGTTGTACCTATTAGATATACAGTTGAGTTCATTTCTCTCTTGCATCCGTTTAGAATCGTCAAATAAACTCTGTGAGTTTTGTCTTTTCATTTAAACTTTACATAAGAATAAGACAATGCAAGGCAGAGATGGCAATGCATTTCAAAAGAAGTAAAGTTTTTTTTATGTTTAAATAGCTTAGCTCTCGGTAAAGAAAAATTAAAAATAACATGGCAGCGGAAATGGTGTTATTAATAACAAAAATGACATGGTAAATGGCGGTAATAACTGAAGCGGAAACAAGGTTGTTGTCTCTGAAAGTACTGGTTATCGAATACACGATCCGGATACCGTAGATCAGCAAAGACTGCTTTTAGATGACTGCAATTTTTAACGGCGTTTCTATTTTGAGTTTCTTTCGGATTGCAACATAAATTTAAACGCTGCAAATTTTTATAGCTGCAATTTTTGTTAAATCATAAGGAAACATCTCTTCACACTCTTTACTCGGCTTATGTCTCAAACAATAGGAAAAAGCACAAAGAAGAAAGAGCGATAACTCTGCAATTATTTCAACCTCTGCAACTTTGTCTACCCCGGCCACCGCGTACGTCTCCCGACTACCTGCTTAAAAATTGCAAGGGGGCAATAGCAGCGTTTAAGAGCAGTCAAATCTAAAAATATGCAATGTCTTTTTATCTATTTTTTTTAGGGAAATTTTTAAAATATTTCGGTTAAAATTTGAATTTAAATTTTGTTATTATTGTTAAACCATATAACTTGTTATGTATAGGGAAAATAAAAATCCAACAGCAGCGGAATGGTCTGCAATTTAACCGGGACCGATAGGATTCCAAAGGAAACGAACACTTTCGCTTAAAGGTAATGTTTGACTACTAAGGTCCAGTTTTTCAGTTCTGAATTAATTCTAAGTTTAATCAGAGCTTAAATACTACCAGGGTTAACTAAGCAGTTTCTAAATGAAAGATTAACTTTCAACGCCTAGCATCTATCACAAATATCTTTTCAGTAAACCCAGACTTAATCCAGAGCTTACCATGAATTTAAGTTGACTAAAAAAGATTTTTCAGAATTTAACTCGAGTTTAACCTCCAAACTAAGATGAACTTACACTGTCTATTGTTTTTGCCCCAACATTTTGGGTACCCAATTTATTAGAAATATTTGCTTAATTCATATTTTCTTTTGTTATATTCTTATATGTATGCTAATTTGTTCCTGTTTTTTTATGAAGTTCATTATCAATCTACATCTAGATTTAAAAAAAAAAAATTAACTTTGGATTGTAAGTACTTAATAATGTTAATTTATCATCCCTGACTAAAATTGATTTTCTCAGCAAAATTAAAAGGAGTTGATGGTAAAAAAAAAAAAAATAAAATAAAACAAAACGCATCCAAGATCCTGTGGAACTGGAGAAAATTAAGTGACATGGAAGACAAATGCGCTAAACCTCTTTTTCCAAAGGAAGGACATGCTCATGACATTCACAACCTTCATTTTCACAGTAAATTCCAAAATAATACGTTACGTATTATACATATATGTAATAATAATATTTTGTTCCTTGATATAAAATTATAAGAATGAAGATGGCAAGTTAGTGTTTGAGTTGCTTGTCTGGAAGACTGCAAACTAATGGAGTTAATTGTCATTAGACACCAACCATGTATACATACATACCAACCTTGATTCGGAGAAGGGTGTTTTACTCTCATATGAAGTATCTAGATGCAAACATTATATAAGTATGCGTTGGAATAATATGGCTGGTTATAAGTGGAATTATGATGACAGCATTACACCAGATTAAGGCACACTTCGTTGAGATCATGTTTTTAAAGTGTTTTTGAAGATTTTCCTGTAATTATATAGGATTATCGTCGAAGTATGTTGGTTGGCAAACATGAGGATATACATATATACACAAGCATAATAAAATAATTTTTTAAGAGACCGTAATAAAATTAAAAAAGAACAAACAACCTATTAATTAAAGGAATTTTAGGGTTTTGAGATGTTTATAAGAAAAAATATCATTGTGGTTTTTGTTTGTAGAGATAAACAACAATGTGTACGTTAGAAAATTTTAATTAGATATGATTGCAAATAGAAAGGATTTTTTTAAATTTCAATTTAATGTAGGACAAAAGACGTAAATTTGATTAAGGACCAAAAAAAACTATTTTTATGTAATTGTTTAACTACTTATAGATGGTTTGAGAGGATCTATATTTTGTCGTTCTGGACATTGTTGCCTTTTGAACCCATTTTCAGCTTCGGGACCCGTGGCCCCCACTGTTTTTTCTGTTTAAGATTTTATTTTTTATTGAACGAAAAAGAATAGAAAAGAACAAAACACTAAAATTTAGACTTGCAATTCATTGATATCTGCATTTAATTTGTTATAAACAAAAAAACAGAATTTGGAAATTGGATATCAAATAAAAAGCTTATAAAGTGTTTTCCATTAAGGGCGGGACAATTTTAAAATTGAATAAAGCAAGTTGTATATGAGATATCAATAAGGTTTTATCTTTATTTGAGAGTCCTATCAATGACATTATGTGTGAAATATAACATCGTTCAAATGGCTGCCGCGGCTTCGCTGGGTGGCGCGGATTCGAAGTTCCAGTTTTCGATGACTTTAGCGTATAAATCAGGCTGAATTTGACCGATGGCATCGATTATGTTGTCTTTGAGGGCCACGGTGGTTTGCGACTTATTTGCATAGACCTGCGACTTAAGAAATCCCCACAAGAAAAAGTCCAAAGGGATCAAATCACACAACCTTGGTGCCAATTCACGTCGCCTCGGCGCGAGATAACCATGCCATGAAACCGCTCGTGCAGGATATCGATTGTGTCTTGAGCTGTGTGGCACGTAGCGCCATCCTGTTGAAACCATACGTCTTCGGTGTCCATATCATCCAATTCAGGCCAGTTGGTGATCATCGACCTATAGCAATCGCCGTTGACGGTGATGGCCTGGCCAGCATCGTTTTCGAAGAAGTACGGACCGATGACGCCCCCAGCCCAAAATCCACACCAAACAGTAATTTCCAAAACCCAATTAGCACGTATTGCTCGACGCTGTAACTTGCCATGATGATTTGTCAGTTACTAAAACTGATTAAAAGACGATAATTTGACAGAAAGTAAAAAGAATCAATACGGCCGTCACAACTGTCAAAATTAACCCGTCCCTATTGGAAAACCTTTTACATAAAAAAATAAAATAAAAATAGGAACACTATTTAAAATTATGTAGGCATTTAGAATACAAATTGTCACACACTGACTAATTTACCATATCCTCAAATGTTCTTATGTTTATTTCCAAAGAATCTTTAAACAACAAACTATTTCTAAGGAATTGTTATCAACAAAAGACAAACAACATTCTCAAATAATATTCCAGAGAATCGTCTTAAAACAATTCTCTATCTTCAAAAAGATATTTGCAACCTGCACCCACGAGAATGCAATTCCAAGGAATTGCTTACGCCATTTCATCTGCATCCCATCTTGCTACTATTTAAGTTCCAGAACAGGTTATTATTCTTCATTACTTTCGTGTATCTTTCTTTGGTACGTTGTCGTACTAATAACAAATAATTAAATAAAACACAAGTTTTGCATTATAATTATTATTTATTTTTTTTTTTATTTATTTTTTGCTATTAATAAATTTTTTAAAGTGTTTTTGCTGCAGTGTTTTTTTGTGCTTAAATAGTTTTTGTGGAGGTTCTTTTGTTGGCTTGAACCCCTTTTTGGAACCCCTTTTGAATTTTTTCAACGGCAACACTGGTTCTGGGTGCCGATTCTGGTTCTGTGAAGAGGTGAATCGAATAGATTTTCACTCTTTCACTCTTAAATGCGATTCTCGTTCTGTAAAAATGTTAAACCAAACCTCAAAAACATTCACATAAATATTTGCTTTTACGCCGTCACGTCATTTGGAATTGATGCCTGATTCCTGATATACAATGCGACGAGACAACGAGACTTCGACATAACGAGATCTCTTCGCAGAAGTTCTCTCTTAATCACGAATTTAAAACAACGACATAATACATAATAAAGCATTTCTCGTCGTCAAAAGTTCAAAAAATTGAAGAAAAAAAAAGACGCGGAAAGACGACGATTTTCTTCATTTGACAGAGAAAGAAAACAAAAACACAGAAGACCACTGCATCTCAACTGGATAGAATAGGTATGTATCTTTTAATTTTAAACTAATTTAAATAAATGCAATAAAATAAAAATGAAGAACATCAAAAGTGAAGACCTAATCCAAAACCTGCGTCTATTTTAATTGCAGGTGAAAATGCCATATTCTATCTCCTGCCCGATACTTCAGTTCTCCTAGCATCGTCCGTATCGTCGTCCAGGCTTGCCTTGTTGATCACAACACAAGCATTTTTTTCTCAAATTGTTTTTCATTTTTCTAAATGAATTTTTTTAAATTTTTTTTTCTTTAAATCACTTGAATTACTTTTTCGGATAATGCATTGAAAGCAAACAACCGAATGAATTAACATTGTCAAAAAAAAAAAACTCGTCAAGAAACTCATCGCATTGTGAATCAGGCTTGAAGAGATCTTGTCATATAGACGTCTCGCTTTCTCGTCGCATTGTGAATCTCAACTGGAAATAACGGTTGCCGAAGTGGCACAATCGGGCTTTTTTGACCCAAAAATGTCATCGTTGCACGGTGGCACAAAAAATTTAATATGGCACGCTTATTTATTTCCATTTATGCAACATCAAATAAAACACATGTTGACGAAATTTGATGAAATTTACTCCTAATGGAGTAAAAAGTGTCAGAAACTCTTATATTTTGACAATACACGAATATAGCAAATGAGTTTTTCCAATTTTTTGTTATACTTCACTTGAACTACAATTTTCTTTTTTTAATAAAATAATTTACGTTTGTTTGCGGCACGGTTTTTTTTTTTAAATGTGGCACTGCAATTTTTTTTGGGCGCCAACGCTCACTGAAAATGTAAAGATGACAACTTCAATTAATTAAGTAAGTATACATATTTATGTTTAGGAAAGTGTGGAACGAAAACATAATGAAGTACAAAGTAAGTTGAATCGAATAAATAAATGATTATTAAAGAACTAACAAAAAAAAAGTGATTTATTAATTATAATCATACTGAACGAGACCTAACCGGAGACGATACTGAGACCTTTCGATTTTAACGAGACCAAGAAAACTGGCCTACAAAACAAAATTCAATTTTGCTTTTTGTTCAAATTCCAAAAATTAAAAGTAGATGTCTAAATAGTTTTTAGGATATGAAAAAACACTTCAAAATTTTCATCGAAATTTTGCTTTCCCAAAGCTTTTTTGAAGTTTGCCCCTTTGTTCTAATTTCCCCGACCTATTAGGTTCATAATTTAACAGAAAAACAAGAACGACAACCCAGCCATCCATTTAATTATTGTTTGTTTAAATATGCTTCGAATAAATATGATATTTTATTAAATATTTATAAGAGAAAAGTCAAAGGAATAATTTTGTTTGCTTTATATACTTCAATAACTTTATGTAATAAAAAAAAAAATGAAAATATTTTCATCAGTTGCAATATTGCAATGTTAAAAGCATTTAAATCAAATCAATATTTGTTTTTATTTATAAATAAATATGAAAATTTAAAAAAAAAAAAAATATTTAAAGCTGCCTATGTATACATAAATGAACATAGTTCATGTTGAAATGATTTCGTTTTTTTTATTAATTCATTGGTTGTTATTAGCTTACGGCAAATACTTTTTCATCATAGCTATGGAGTCATTCTGTTGATGGAGCACTTAAATCAATTAATTATACGTCGATAGTTATTGAAGTCAAGTTCTGCATTTATGTAAAGAAAAAAATGCAAACGGTCGTTCATTCCGCACAAGCGGACTTATCATGGTATGAGAGCAAAATATGAACAGGAACATATTGTGGAATAAAATCTCCGAAAATATTGAGAGGAATAGAGATGGTCTGTTAGAAAAGTATAATATCGTGATTTGTGTGATTTGTATTTGCTAAAAATCATACCCATAGCAAAAATCTAATTTTACCTTTTCAAATATGATTTTTTACCTTTCCATTTATTGGCACAGGGAAATATTGGCATATCTTACAAAGAAAAAATATTTTCCTTATTTTTGAAATTGTATGAAATATTTAAAAATCAAACATTTAGACAAAGAAATTGAAATAGTGGAAAAGCATCGCCACTTATTGTGTTGTGTTAAAAGAGCTCCAACCGAATTGGCTGGAAGGGATTGTTTTTTTAAGGTCGTAAGTCTATCCTGGACTGTAAGTGCTATCTAAAGTGACTAATATTAAATAGAAATACAATGTATGTATGAATGTTTGAATTAAAAATTACATACAAATCGGCAAATGAATTTAAGAATAATAATTTTTCAAACATTAAAAATTCTTTCTTTTATGATTTAAGAGCAAAGAATCCGTTAATCTACCACTGACTATCATCAAACTCAAATTACACTTCAAAGTTATGTCATGTTTGTAGGTAATATTTAATGTACATACTTTGGTATGTAAGAATCGTTTTCACATCTGGATATTTCGATTTATTTCCCAAGGGTATAATAATAGTATCACGAAAAAAAAATTTATTAAGATTAATAGTACCTGATTTTTTATGGCGACACACATTTCGTTGAATCATTTTCGAACAATAACCGTCACCATCACGTTTTGTTGTGAAGTCCGTGTGTGTAGTCGGGTTTTTTTTTTTTTTGTTGTCCCATTAATAAATTGGAACAATTTTATAGCAACTTGTGTCAGCAGAAAATCTCTCCCAAAAGAACCATAAAGAGACACCTCGAACCCAGATAAATTGTCTAAATTATCATCACGAATATACGAACAAGAAGTCTTTTCACATTATTGTCCCGCAAAACATCCCCTAATGTTCTACCTACTCCAACCAATTTGAGTGATACTCGGAATTGGACACTCAAACAACAAAATAAAGGACAAGACTTTTTTTTATGCGAACAAAGTAGCTATGGTATATGAGTGTTTTCATTATATTTGAAGTATACCTATAAACTCACCAGATATTAGAAATTATGCATTTAAGACCAAGAGAGTAAATCATTAATGGAGATAATTCCGGAGTTTGTGGAAAAATAAAAATCACAAACGCTTAGAAAATAAATATCTTTACTAAAAATGCACTTATTGAATACGTCATAGGTCTTTTCGCCCAAAACCGCTCTTGTCAACGCCACCCAACAACTCCCCCCCACCCTAGGAGAGGACTCGAAAATTCTTTTTAAATTTCAAATTTAAGTTTAAATCACCAAATGCCTATTTTACATATTTAGTATCATAACGGGTCTTTCATTTTTCGGTTACGAAAGTAAAGCTTAATAAAACACACACAGCGATACATTTTTGGTGAAAATTTTATTTCATTATAAAGTTTGGACTTTTTCATTAAGCGTGAAAAACCATATCATTCAAATAGCCGCCTCGGGAAGATTCGCAGAATGCGATTCGTTTGATGTAATTTTTAACCACTTTTTCGGAAATTTCGGCTATAACTTAAGTAATGTTGGTTTTTAACGCGTCTAAAGTTCGGGGATTATTCGCGTAGACACGGTTTTTTGCGTAGCCCCACAAAAAAAAATCTAACGGTTTCAAATAGCATGATCTTGGTGGCCAATTGACGTTGGTCATGTTGTGTGGCTTGTTGGAACCACATATCTTCCAAGTCATGATCTTCAATCGCCGGCCAAAAATAATCGGTGCATTACTCTCCACTCTCTTCAAATTTCTTCACAATTTTACAGATTGCCTTCATGTTCGTTCGATTATGACGACCATAATCATCGCGTAATGCGCGAAAAGTGGCTGCGTTTGAATAACCACTTTTGTAGTAAGTTTTAATAATTTTAACGCGTTGTTGGACCGTTAATCAATCCATTATCGTAAATGGCAAACTTTCAATAATATTATGACACTTCAAATGACAGCTGAGTTTGACAGGTGTCAAATATCAGCGCTACCAACTTGGAACCACGAAATGAATGACCCGTTACTAATTCCAAATGTCCCTTTAACAATTTATAAATGAGAAAATTGTATGTTTAATAAATTTTTAGCATGTCTTGTGTGGTGTCGGTGTATTCTGTTGGTGATTGTGAAAAATAATCAAGAGTTTTCCATTGGAAAATGTATATTTTTGCTTTCTATATTAATTTATTGTCTTTTCACGGGTACCGTCTTCTCTTTCCCACGGAAAACTATGTCTCCGATACAGCGTGGTATTATATACTTGGAAAGATTTATCCCTTTCCTACACACTACTCCACAATGCACCACATGAGATAAATGTAGTTCAAGTTTTAGGTAGAGAACAAATTCACGTCATGTCGCGTGCACACAAGGGGTTATGAATACCCTTATAATGTTAAACACAGTGCGCGCAATTAGGAAAGTAGGATAGGATTGGAAAGGAGATACCGATGCACATTGGTTTTGAATGTCTGCACACTAAAATGAGTGGGAAACACTGAGCCGGGTAAAGCATTCCACATTCGTGTAGTGCGGCTAAAAGTTATTGAAAAGTTATTAGGATAGATATCAATAGCAGCGTCAGAACTTTACTCCAATCGAAGTAAATTTACTTCAATTTTAGGAAAAAAAAAATAAATATACTCCGCTATTCCACTTTTTGAGACCTACTCCTTTTTTTCTACAATGTGAGTAATTCAAAAAATAAGAGGGAAATGATAGCACTGTGTTATTAAATTTTCTTACAAACTCTGACTCTGAATGTTTGAATCTAAAATTCCTTTCTGTTTTGTTTATAAAAATACAGTTTTTGAAAAATTGAGTTTTTCTTTCGTTTTCAAATTTACTTCGGAAATTTTCGATTTACTGCACTTTTTTACAAATTTGCTCCGAAATTCTACTAATCACGTTCTAACCCCTATCAATACTGTAAAACCAAATTTGCAGTTTCAATTGACCTATGCAACTGCGTGGTGCTCAAATATCCTCGATTTTTTCGTACTTTTATCATTTTTTGGCTTATAACTTTTAAAAGGTTCATACTGAAAAAAGTCACCTTTTATACTTTTATTGCAGACAAAATTTGTTATTAGGCATGTTTTTTTGCAAGCCCGCGGGGAATTGGACGAATAAAACGACCAGCGGGATTAGAGACACCATCATAGAAACAAAACGGGGTTTTCATATAAACTATCGATAAAATTCACGCCGGGCTTACAAAAAAAAACACGCCTATTATTACAGCGCAACAGCAGCTCAGTAGGTTGAATGAGTATCACTATTTTTAAGTGAATTATATCGGTTTTATTCTTTACAAAACTCTTGCAATTCTTCAGGCTCCATTGCATGAAAAAACCGATTTCCTTAATTATTTAATTTTTTTTTCTGGTATAAAAGGAACTACATATAATAATATTATAAGCGCGACAATTTTTTTCTTTCTGTACAAATTCACGACGATTAATCCAGTTATTGGACTCATACAATTTTAATAGTGATAATATGGCTTACTTGGCGGACAAAACAAAAATGACATTTTACTAACACATTCAATTAGTCAGTTCAAGTTTCGAGATCTCACTGAGCAAACTTCTGTCAGCTCCACTGAGGAAAAGAAGAAACCTAAACAAGTTTTTTCCTCTAAAAGTCAAATGCACTGTCCATCTCTTTTTTGTAAATTCATCAAAAAATAATAATTGAATTATCGAATCCAGAAAATGTCAGTCTCAGGATTTTGACAGCAAAAGTGAGGAATGTCACTGAGGAATTACGTTCAGATTTCTGAGATTGCTGAGATCTCTGGCTAAATGTATCCCAAAATCTAATTCAGATTTCAGTTGACAATTTTATTAAAAGAAACAGTTAACAGTATAACTCCAACCTATAAAATCTTGGTGCTAGCTCACCCAATTTTTGTTGTTTCATTCAAACCTTCAAAACAGTAAAGGGTTAGCAGATTCTCAAACTATATCGCCCCGTACCTATATTTTTTTTGTTTCAAAATAGCTTTCACCGGCCTGCCCTTAAGTCCACATCATCTTTTTGTAGCATTCTTAAAAATATGCTGATAGAATTTGGAATCAATATTTTAACGTCATTTCTGCATTCAATTGAATTTATTCTTGAATAGCAAAATTATTTGTAATTTTTTTTCATCTAATTTTATTAATTTGTATTCCGTTTTGAATTACGATAAAACTCTTTCGATCGATTTAATTTCGATTTTGTTCTTATTGCATAAATACCATAGATTCAGCAAAATTGCAAACCCTTATTATTTTTGTGTGGGGGACTGTGGGTAGACGAAAATAGCATCTGAAAATTTATGACCACTTCGCAAAGGTCCTTGTAAAGATAACCTTTTGTTTCTGGTTAAGATTGTGTGTGTACCTACTGTGTACCCCTATTTTATTTGAATCACGCTTCCATGAAAATATATTACATGCGATGGGAATTTCGTAATCAAATATCTTCTCTGCTATCACGAACGTGCTTTTAAGAAGTAAATACAGGGTGTCTTAAGTTTAATATTTTAAAATAAAATAAAAACAACTAATAGAATAGATAATTATTTACTTGGATTTGTTTGGAAGCCTTATTTAAATTTTAGAATCCAAAAACATTAGTGGTCTTATTTATAAACGTTGTCTAACTTTAGACAACTGTCCAACTTTTGAAAATGTGTTCAAAAACCTTATTTATTGTTGTCTTATAGCTGCCTAACTTAGACACAAGAGTAGATTGTCTTAACCGTGCGTGAATAATGTGATATTTATTTTTAATAAATAAAGCATATTTCCACCAATATGAAAATAGTTAGACAGTGTCTAAGTAGACAAAACTCTAATAAATACGACCGTAGGTGTCTGACGAATTTACACCAAAAATATAATAAGTAATAGTCCACTGGTCCTTGTGGTTTTGATTTTCGTTCCTATATCATGCCAGAAAAACCCATGCGAGAAATATATCATGCCATAAAAATATAATACAAGAAATATGTTACACGATAAAAATATCATGCGATAAAAAAATCATGAGAAGGAAATATCATCCGAAAATTGTATCATGGAAGATATATTATGCAAAGAAAATTTTATAATGTGAGAAATGTATCTTGTGAGAAATAATGTCTTGCGATAAAAATAACATGTGAAAGAAATATCATGCGAGAAAAATATGATGATTCGAAAAATATGTTATGTGAAAGCAAGCTAGCAAAATATATTTCAAGAAGTAGCTTAGCGAAAAAATATCATGTTAGGAAAATAACATAGATAAAACATATCATGGGAGAAATATAGCAACTTAGAAAATTATCATGCTATAAGAGAACATATTGCGAGAATTATTTCATGAGAGAGAAATATGATGGGATCAAAATATCATGCTAGAAATATAGATATCTTGTGAGAAATATATCTTGCAAAAAAAAAATCATGGAAAAAATATATCATGTGAGAAAAATATCATGCAAGATATATCATGGTAAATAAGTATTATTGAAGATATACTATATGAAAAGAATATCATGCGTAAAAAATATATCAAGCGAGAAATATATCATGCCAGAAATATATCATTTTCTAAACACCCTATAGGTATTTGCTGAACATGAAATTAAACATGTGCTTACTTTCAAATGAGACTTAAAAGCTTTTTGACACCCTCAAAATAAAAGAACACTCAAGTTCATAGCGATATAAAAGAAGAGAGCATCTGCGATTGCTTGAGCTTAAGAATTGATAAACATCTTTAAGGACTTTTGCCTCCACATTACAAACACATACAATACGATTTTCTATATAATATTAAGCCTTAAATGTGGACACGATAAATCAGAGCATAATTAATCTCCTTACACAAAATAAAAGAGAACAAAATTTAATTAAAAATTACTGATGTTGATCCTGTTTTGGGAGCTTTTGCTCACATGTAATAGCCGATGAAATTAATTCGATTTACCTTCAAACTATTGTCCACTCGACCATGTTGGCCCTGCTTGATGATTAATCGAACATGTTTTTTTTTTTTTTTCCTTTTTTATGGAAACAATATGAGAGGCGGTTTTAGATTCAGCCTATAACAGTTAGAACACCAAAATAGATGGTGGGCCATAAAATGAATGGGAATAATGACCTCACAGGTACAAATAAAATCTCATTAGTATGTGGTGGAAATATCTGCACTACAGGATGTCCTCGAAGCCTCACATAACATACAACTAGGTGCCTATTGTATTGAACCCTGCTGCTTAGCTGATTAATAGGAGTAAATAAAATGCTCATTTGTAATTTCATGCTAATAAATTATCTCATCCATAATGTGTGCCCTGGTGCGGTAAAGGTACATACATAGGTGTAGTTGTAATTGTAAGGATAGGATGTGTTCAAAAAAGTCGTAATTATAGACTTTAAATTTGTTCTTGGAGACTTAGAGGCTTTAGTTTCGATGGAATAAGGTTTTTTGAAGCCACAAATAGAATGAATTTCGCTACTTGAAGCGCTTAAACTAATCGAAATTTGAACACAAAATTTCTTTTTGGAATCCAAATAAGTCCCACGATCTAAGGACAAAGATTTTTAAGCAGCAATTGTCCACTGAGAAATAAATAGAAGCTATGCCAAGTTATGCGCAATGTCATTACTTTTGATACGCCATTTATAGTAGTCTCTAATATAGGTAAGGTATATAAGCCCAAAAAAAAACTTACTGCCTTAACACAATAGAATGCTGCTATTTTTTATGTGCCGACAATACAGCTATACAGAATTTTGAATATTTTAAAGAAAAAAAAAAACAAACACGGTCTCATTATTCACTTTTTTATTTCCGAAAATTTTCTTTTAATTAATAATTGTTTTTGCAAAACAAATAACCACAAAAAGCTTCAATATTTTTGTCCGGCTCTTTTTTTCTTCATACGAATTGAAACGTCAAAATTTCGCACTGCACGTGAAAAGTTAAAAGTTGGTGAACTCTTGCAGCACCGCCCGCAGCATTGAGACTGCAGTTGCGTTGTGATGTGTTCGTAACATTGAATTTGTGTGTATTGAATATGTTGACAGCTATTCCAGCTGCAGTTCCAGTTGCAGTTCCGTATTCAGGCAGTTATATGCGTTGTCTGACCAGCGGTTTTTTAATCTTAGGTCGTAAAAAAAAGGTAAAAAACCGTGTTGGGATAGGATTTCCAAAAAACACCCAAGACCGATTTTTTCGTCTTTCCTTTCATCGCGTAATGTCCAGTTTTATCAAAATCTTGAGTTTATTTTTACGAATCCAATTCCATATATGTACATAGTACCTAGTCATGTATATAGAATAGGTTTTCCCACCAATATTAAAAATTTGACAAATGTTGACAAAAACAAGATTGGTCTAAGTGTGTCGGTTCTCCGCCGACAGCCACTTCAACCTAACCTAACCTGACAAAAACAAAAGAACAACGCCTTCGATCGATGTATATCGGACAATACGAAAAGGCAAATTAAAAATCTGATTTTCACAAATCATAAATCAGCTTAAAAGCTTGTTAACGCCAAGGTTACGGGAAATAAAACATGTGCGTGAAGTTAGCACCGCCATTTTCGATTTTCCAAAAAAAAAAGTGCTATATTGTGCTCAACTTGTGCCGACATGTGCCGTAAATATATTTTTTTAATTCGCAAATTTGCAAAACATTTTATTCGTAAAATTTGCAAATTAGCAATAACGTACCAACTCAACTATACTATAGTCTATCGTTAGCCTGGATTTCTATCGGGGCTATTTTTATAATCTGTAAAATCTTGTTGCTAGATATTTTATTATAACTTTGCTTTACTGAACTGTTTTAGAGACTTTAAAGATAAGAGAAGAAAACAAGCCTAATAACTACTTAATAAATACAAACAATTCACAAGACGATTAGGAAAATAAACGAATAGCGGGTGATGAAGTATTCTTTGGAATCCCACACACACCCGACGAGGATTTAAGGTCAGTTTTTTAATCTTCTATTTGCCGCACATGCCCGAATATCAATACAAACTTCAATACAGGGATCATCCTGAAATTCCGATCAGCTCGCGTACCGAAAAATTTCTTACTCACTTCAATAGCCGAATTACCGGATGAAAAAAAAAACGCAACAAGCTGCTTAATTGTACAACACCAATTTAAAAAAATTTAAAACATTGCAGACGCCAACAAAGATGGATACCAATAAATAATCGTATGTAAGTATTTTATTTCTCTTATAAATGCATAAAAGGTTTGTTCGGGTACTTTTCGGACTAAAAATGGCAATTTGTCAAATTTTGAGGATAAGGGGTAAAATTCTCTCAAAGAGAAGTGAAACTGTCCGAAAATACACGAACGCCTTAAACCAAAATATTTGACACTTTTTAAACGTCAAAAAAAGTAAACAAGAAAATGGTAGTTTTGGGTAGTTTTGGGTAGTTTCCGGCTAGTACACGAACGAACATAATATATTAAAAATACCTTCATTTAAGAAGAAAGAAAACATGGACTGGGGAAGAAACTATTGCGTTTCTCCATGCTTACTCGAAAAGACAGGCGGAGTTCGCAGACGCAAATTTGCAATGAGTATTGTCTTGAAAGACCGTCTGGCACATGGAGTCCTGATAAATAAATATTTTATCAAACTAATCATTAATTATTCTTATTCATATTTGTATGTACATATATATAGAAGTATATGATTAATTTGTTTGCTGTTTGTTCTTTTTGAAGTTTATTTTTAATTTCATTTGTCTACCGATGTAGAAAATCCCACATTTACAATAACTTCACAAAATGCATCACAAATCAAAGATATTTACGAGAGTCGACTATATGATATTTTGTGTGAATGTTCTGCACAAAAACGAACAGTAAAAATGCACAGAACGCTTTGAGCTGCAGTAGAACTTTGTGATGTGTTGTTTTCATACAAATTACAGCTCTGATTAAGGCTGGCTTCTATATTCGATATTGTTATTGAAGCGCGGTCGATGCTATAAATTTCTCAATTCGAATGTAGCAGCCGGGTCGAATTAACGGAATCCATTACGCTGATGACGTAATATTCCTTATTTGCTTTGGAATTTCCTCATTCCTGAGCATTATTCATGTTAGTTTGGGATCATCACTTGTATTGAACCTATAACTGCGGGAAACGGTATTCCACAGACCATAGGTTAAATAGTATCTAAATGGTGTTAAAATTCCACGGGTAATTCAGATCAAAACAATGAAAATCAAAGCAATAGGTGCATTGCGTCGCGTCGCTTGTTCCAGTCCCCTCTTAATCGAGTCTTTGAAGTACTCTGATGACTTGTAATGATATAAGAAAAAATTAATTAGTATTCACTAACTTTTTAAATGTATGTGTACCTATTAGAAGCAAAGCAATTAACGGGTTAGCTGAAAGTTTCTTCTAAAAACCAAACCGAAGATATCAGGATCGCCATAGATGTCGATCATGTCACATTTCCTGTACTTCTCGGTTTTTTAAAAGTGTTCGACACTGTTCGACAATACATTTAAGTTTGTCATAAGCGTTCAGTGTTTTGCGGGTTCCCATCTTCTTTTTATGATGTTATCTTCGAGATAAAAGACAAGTGGTTTCGGTCGGTAATAAAATATCTACTTACCATCCAACCACTTGAGAAGTTCCTCAAGGTTCAATCTTAGGACCTCTTCTATTCTCTCTCTGTATCAATGAGCTTCCTAAAGAGATTACTGGATCCTGCATTCAAATTTATGCTGACGATGTCCAATTGTAAAAAAAATCGTCCCTTGGGCTTATTGAAAATTACACATACCTTCACAATAGGAAGGGACCTTCTCGTTGGTCAGTATCTAAAGAATTCATTCTTTGAAGTCCAAATGCATTCTTATAAGAAGAAAAACCTTAGTTATTTTCCCAACTTATACCTGAACAACTCACACATAACTTATGTTTCAACTCCAAAAAATCCTGGTATGATGTTCAATAGTACATTGTCTTGGGATATATGTAGTTATATATAAATGCTGAAGTTTATGAAGTATACGCACTATGCAGTACTCCGCTGGTTATGGTCTTCGAAGTCTTCTTAAAACACGCCTGCTTTTGCCTAAAACGGTTGTTATACCGATGATTTCATACGGCTCCGAGTCCGAGATCTATTGTAAATGTGATGCAGTCAGAAGAAGAATGCGTAATGTAGCATTTAACAATATCGCAAGTTATATAATATTTTCAGCTTGCATAGATTTGACCGTGTTTCAAGATTTTCAGTACAAACACATATGTATATACAATTTACATCGATGACCTGACCATAATCCATACAAATTAACTCTGCAGCCTTTTCAATAGTATACAGCTTAACTACTCCAAAAGATCCCAACAACTCACACATCCTCGTTATTCTTGTCTTACTTCGGAGCGTTATTTCTTCGTCAATGCCATAGTTCTAGGGAATTCACTGCCAAGGCACATAAGGAAACTTCGAAGTTTTGTAGAGAGCTACGAATTTTTTTCTTCAAAATTAAAAGTAGCTTTTCTTCATGAAATAATAGTGAAATTTGGCTTTTCACTAATTGTAAGGAATATACCAACAGAGAAAGTTCATCATGAAAAGTAACCCTTATGATACCGTTGTACCTAAAAATGTAAAAATATTATAGTTTCAATAAAAAAAAGTTGACATAAATCTTCATGATTTTTTTTTTCCTTATGAACGACCTTCGCGTGACCTACACTTGTTGAAAAGACTAAAAGTAGGCCTAAGTTTACAAAGTACATATCTATCTTTTTATCCCTACTCGATGTTGTTAAGTTTAACTTAAATCAATGAAAGGACACGAAGGTACATAGTACATATATATTTTCACGTTTCTGACAGTCTACTTTTTGGCCTTTGATGTGGTTATAACAGATTTAATACCGCACCACATCCAAACCACATAAACTGTCGAATTGTTTCTATGTTGTGAAACAACGTATTGTTTCACAGTACCCAAATATTGAACCCTTTGAGACTGAAGGTTTAGTTATTTTCTTTGAATGCTGAGACTGAATAATGAGTGTTGGTTTAAGAATTGAAATAAGTCTTCATGAGCATTATGGGAGGCTTAGAGGGTGTGGTCTATCTAGTTTCAACCATCATAACTCAGAAAATATATTCTATTATTCAAATAACTTTGTGAATTTCATTTCGTTTATTTATCCTAAGACCAATATTCCCAACAAAAAAACAAAGATTCAACCCAATAAACTGCCAAGACATATAGATAAATTAGATACGCACAATAAATACTCTGTACCTACAACCCAACCAAGGAGTCTGTTTTCTTCATAAAGATTAAAATCGAAAAAGGACAAAACTCCAACGTCAAAGTGCCCTACTTGAAATCGCACTTGAAACGACGACGACGTTATTCGATATAAATGCCAAACAACAACTTTAAGAACCAAAACAGTCAGATAGAGTTAGAACAAACGGACGCCTCTGTGTCCTTTATTTATTTACAAAGTCGATTTGGTGGAATATTACAAAAGTTTGATCCTTTTATAAGTTTATAAGTTATATATAATACCATCTTCGCTTCGTTGTTATTAATCGAAAATTTCTAAAAGCGCACATTAACTTCCCTATATGTGAAAACAATCATTACTGTCTGTGTTAAGAGTTCTTAGGAGTATTTCTGTTTAAATATGATTTAAAATAATACGTAAAGCCCTTAAACACTTGGACATAAAAGAGCTCAAATAACACCATTTCTGTTGGAATGTTTTCATTAAACTGATAACATTCTTTCTTATTTGAAATTTAAACATTCGTAGGTATTCTTTGCTTGTTGGTAAAAGCTTTTCTTTATGGAATTAAAGTCCGCCTTTCCAGAAATGTTCTTCCAGGCATTTAAAGCTTTTTGGAAAATATTTAAATTTGAAATAATTGAATAACGTACTTATTGAGTTATTTCCGGCTGTTATTTTGCTGAATAGGGGAAAAGTCCTCGCTACTGTCCTGATGCTATACCATACTGTTTAAATACGTATTATTGTAGGGCATTCAATGGCATTGGTTTGGTTATTATTCATCAGTGCACACTAATCGGAGTTATGCAAATTCAAGGATTCATCCGAGACTGAAAATATTTGTCCTCGCAAAAAATAAAAAAAATAAAAGACAATTGGAGATGTTGTTGGAGTTGGAGTTGGAGTTTGGGGAGTGTTATATGCGTTCAAGGCAGAAGAAAGATTTATTCATTAAATTTCGCCTTCAAATGGAATGTTACGAAGACTGTAAAAATGTACATAGAATTTAGCCGTTATTATTTTTTTTGTTACGACTTTTATATTAAGAAATATATTTTTTTAGGACATTCCAAGACTTAAACAAAAAAATCAGACAAAGTGCGGGTTTTTTGGAAGGCCAATGTTTTTTTTTTTTTTTTTTGCAAATAAAATCAAACATTTTGATGATAAATTAATAAATACTTTTCAGAATTTTAGACTTTTTCAGACATAAAGAATTGCTCGCTTTTAATGACAGTCAAAAATAATACAAATTGTTAGATTTTAAGAAATAAAAAAAATAGTTCTTTATTCTAAGAACAACTTTTAATGTGACAAAAGATTAAAAAAAATACGGTAAAATTCCATTGGTAAATAAATTAGTCGGTGAGACAGCTCGTGTAGAACTAGGGCTTAGTAACTTACAACTCTCAACCATTCCTGTGTGTGTGTGTTATTGGCAGGAATAGAGGGGACCTACAATTTTCTGCCGAATCCGAGAAGCACTTTTTCATTACAACATATAATCTTGGAGGATTTGTCAATTCCTCGCAAGAGGCAGTAACCCGTGAAAAACATTTCTGTTTTTTTGGGTGGCATAAGCTGGTAAACGAGCCCAAAATCTTCGGCGTAACAGTCCAACGCACTAACCATTACGCCACGGGCTACTATATATAATATAGTATATAATTAACGTGAATTCAGAATGCAAACAACCTAAAAAAAATAATTCAACACACAGTAGTGCTCAAAAAGTATTGAATTATAACAGTCCAAATTTAAGAAATTATTTAAAACTAAAAAAAAATTCATTTCAAATAATTCATAATTTAATTTACAATAAAGCTGAAAGTTTCTCGTCCTTTTTAGTCTGGTCAGATTCTTTATAAGGACATCATTTAGTTTTGGTTTGTTCGAACATTTTTGCTTCTAATTTTTTCGCAACCAAACACGAACTGTATAAATGTAACTGTGACAGACAATTATGAATAAATCGAGTGCGACAAAAAATATGTTTGTTTTCACATAAACCATTATTTTTTACAATCCAACTAAGTAATTACCAATCAATTATATTTTTGTATGGATACATAAATTACAAAATAAGTTTGAACTATTATGTAGCTGGTACATAATATCAATTGTTTTTGTTCGGCTTGTACAAACACATTTTTATACACACTACTATAGCTAGTGGCAGCTGGCAAGTGTAAACATACAATCGAATTTAGTTTTTCAAACAAAACAAACCATGCAAACAAATGTGAATTATATACATACATGCATAATTTGTCAATCTTAATGTATTATTAAATTAATGTGCAAATAATTTTTTTTTTTTCGCTCGTGTCATGTGCACAAGTTTTTTTTTTTTTTTTTGTGTTTGTTCGATTTGATCGACAAAATTGCTAGTAGGAGGGGGAAAGAAACGCAGTGGTGAACATTAAAAAAATATAAAAAAACGTGCTATTTTTTAATTTTATAATGTTTTGATTTTGAAATTATATTGAGAGAATGGGAAGAATTATGCAACATTTTTAGGCACCTGTATGAAGTTTTACTTGAAATTTTCAGATGTTTTTGATCAAAGTATAGGAAAGTTTTAGATTGTGAGTTGATTTAAGTGTATGTTTAATTAGAGCATTTTTTTGTGGTTACATATTTCGGTTGTAAACAATTCTTAGGCATGTACATAAGACATCTGATAAGTGACGTGAAAAATAAATGAATAAAAAAATATTATCATAATATGATGAATTATATTGTAAGTCACCAGGAACATTATTACATTATTAAGATTGGTGACTTACAATATAATTCGTCATATTATGATAATATTTTTTTATTCATTTATTTTTCATGTCTTTTTTATCAATATATTTATCTAATAATCAATAAGAGTCCTCGAATAACCATTTTAACTATGCAATTTTAGCTATGTAATCACATTCTTTTTTATTATTCACAGAAATGCTACGAGAATGAATTTAAAAAAATTATTTCACGTTTAGGTTTTCACTACTTATACACTTTTGGTCTTATTTATAAATGTTGTCTAACTTTAGACAACTGTCCAATTATGAAAAATGTGTTCAAAAACCTTGTTTATTGTTGTCTTAAAGCTGCCTAATTTAGACACAAGAGTAGATTGTCTTAATCGTGAATAATGTGATATTTATTTTTATTAAATAAAACATATTTCCACCAATTTGAAAATAGTTAGACAGTGTCTAAGTAGACAAAAATTTAATAAATACGACTGTTTGTTTCCCGCAGTATTTACATTAAGATTATGCCCAGTGATGCTACATGAAAATAAAAGAAGTACCTTCAGCATGCCAAAAAATCCCTACATTTTCCCTACACTCACAAAATGCATAAAATATGTTCTAACTCCCATTAAAAAAATTCATGAGGCACTGTGTTACTTTGAATTTTATCGAATTAAGGGTTTGTGGTAAGATATTTAGAAACAAAAATATTTTTGGATACAATTTTTGCAGGGTGTGGTGGTATGTTTTTAAAAGGAAAAGTTATTTACTACCTAATTAAATTCTTAAAGTACCTACGCTGTGTGCTTCCGATTAGGGTTAGGATTAGGATAAGGATAAGGATTAGGATTAGGATTAGGATTAGGATTAGGATTAGGATTAGGATTAGGATTAGGGTTGGGATTAGGATTAGGATTAGGATTAGGATTAGGATTAGGATTAGGATTAGGATTAGGATTAGGATTAGGATTAGGATTAGGATTAGGATTAGGATTAGGATTAGGATTAGGATTAGGATTAGGATTAGGATTAGGATTAGGATTAGGATTAGGATTAGGATTAGGATTAGGATTAGGATTAGGATTAGGATTAGGATTAGGATTAGGATTAGGATTAGGATTAGGATTAGGATTAGGATTAGGATTAGGATTAGGATAGGTCACGAAAAAGGAATAAGTACCTACGCTGTAATTGGTATACCTATCGCTACTTTTAAACATATGCTAAAGCAAGATGCTATAAAAAAAAAAAAAAAACCTTAGGTGGAACAACCTCACCAATTGCTTGGCGACAAAACAAATTTGGCCAAAGCTGGATCTGAAACGCTCTAAGCTATTGATGTCTTTAAGTAGATTGTACATTAGCTCCGTAATAGGTATTATCTATAAGTAATCTTGCTCGATTCATAAGGAGCTCAAAATGGTTTAATTGAGTAAGGATCAGCTTTCCTAGATCGATGTGGTATCACAATCGCCCAACAATTGGTCTAAGTGTGTCGGTTCTTTGCCAACAGCCACTTCAACCTAACCTACCCTACGGCGTCATAGAAAATTCCAGCCATATAATCAATGACTGCTTTTAAACGACAACGAGTTTTAAGGGTCGTTTCTCTGTTGGTCTGTTTTTGATTGCAAGGAGGTGATAACTCTGCAATTTTTTCAAACCTCAAACATTTTGTCTAACCCTGCCAATACGGGCTTAAAAATCGCAAAGTTATTTGACTGTCTTGAGGACAAATCATTTTTAAATAATAGCTTAACACAACAAAGCGAATGATTTCTCAGCTAGAACTCTATGCTCCTGAATCCTCTGAAATCGAAATGCATAGTCTTTTTTATTGGAAAAACTTTGAGCCTTATAATTATTTTCTCCGCTTATGATTATGAACAACTCAAATATTTCCTAAATATTTTTTTTTTTCAATTTTTGTGGCATAATGCGCCATTCTGCATGAACCAGAGGTCGTCCAAATCCCTGTCTCGAATTTCAGTAAAAAAAAAAATTGGGTTAACCTGGCTCTGTAACGCCCAGCGTTGACCGAAACGTTTTCGAAGAAAAATGGTCCAATGATAGCACCACTCCACAATCCGCACCAAACTGTCACTCTCTGTGAATGCATTGGCTTCTCGACAATATCGTGCAGGTTTTCCAATCTCCGGATGCGGCAATTTTGTTTGTAAACGTAGCCGCCGAGATGAAAATGCGACTCTTTTCAAAAAACGCATGGTTTGGGCTTCACAGTACTAACTTTGGAAATAAGTTTTCAATATTTCCCAACAATGTTCAAGCGTAAAGCGACTCATTTCTTTCCGGGGAGGTATGAAACTGACTTTCCATCAAGTGGGAAACAGCTGTCAGCTGTGATTTAAAAAGAAACTACTAGATGACCCACCCGATGCTTTTGGCTAAACTCACATATTATGATTGCGAAATTTTCTGCAACTGTAATGTTGTCAGAAAGAGAAGATTAAATGTCAATTCTTTCAACAATGCATGCCCTGCTGAATGCTATAAGCGTATTTCCCGCATACCTTCCGCTTTTAAATCCTTACGTTATATATTTAAACAAAAAATCAAAAATAATAATTGGCAAGCATGCCTAATAAATTTAATAAATAAACCAATTTGTAATATAAAAAATAGTTCAGGTTCAAGCCAGAAAAAAACATTCCACATGTTCCACAGATTTTGGATTTTCCCAAATTTATCCAAACCTTTAAAATTCGACTTGTTTTTGACGCCATCCAGCAACGTCTGTTCTATTATGTTAGCACTAAAAATATTGGGTTTAGTATTTAAATATTTGTTTATCAATCCATTTACGTGAGTATGTATTTGTTTTTGATCAAATGATATTTTCGTTTGTTTAATATTTCCTATTGGTTTAAATAATTCAATAAAAACTTTCAGTTTTTTTATAACTTTTCGGAACTGTATAAATTGCGTTCAAAAATCATTTAAAGTCAGTTCTAAAAAGCTGTTAGCCATGGCACAACACTTGATAGTATTGGCAGTTTTTCTGCCCATGATTTTGGGTGTGATAGGCGCCGACAATAGTTCCTTAACAACGGTAAGAAAAAACCTTGGGTCAAAAGCTAATTTTTGAAAATCATGTCTTATATTTTATAATTTTAATATTTATAATCTCTTGTAGGAATCTTTAGTGTTGAAACATGGTTATCCAGTTGAAACGCACACAGTCACAACGAATGACGGGTATATCCTTACCATGCACCGCATTCCCTATTCTGCTCGCGTACCTCAAACTGGGCCTAAAAAAGTTGTCTTTGTCATGCATGGTCTGTTGTGTTCGTCAAGTGACTGGGTTCTCCCTGGAGTCAAAAATGGGTTGGCCTTTATTCTCGCTGATGCCGGCTACGATGTTTGGCTTGGCAATGCCCGCGGAAACACCTACTCTCGCAAACATCAAACCTTAGACCCAAATTCCTCCAAATTCTGGGACTTTGATTGGCACGAAATCGGTGTGATTGATCTTCCAGCAATGATTACATATGTTTTAGAACAAACTGGAGTAAAAAAGCTGGTTTATATTGGTCACTCTCAAGGAACTACATCTTTCTTAGTCTTAAACTCTCTCTACCCCGACTTTAACAAGTACTTTGAATCAGCTCATTTACTATCTCCAGCAGCTTTCATGAGTCATTTAAAGGCTCCGTTTGTCAAATATGGTGCAGCACTTGTTGGACATCCAACAGTGGGTCTGCCTATGGATATTATGGGAAATTATGAGTTCAACTTAGGCAAGAAAGTTATGAATATGGTTGCTAAAATGATGTGTAAGAAAGAAATAAAAAATTACGTCCTGTGCTCAAATGCACTCTTCCTTGCTGCTGGATTCGATGAAAATACTGTTTCTGATGTAAGTTTCACATAAGATTTTTTTCCTAATTCCAGAAATGACTTCAATTTTCTTTCAAATCATTACAGGACATTGTAGAAGCTCTTATGAAAACTACTCCTGCTGGAGCATCAACCAAACAGTTCTTGCATTACATGCAGTTATACAATTCCGGTAAATTCCGGGAGTTTGATTATGGAATGGCTCGTAATTTATATAAATACCGACAAACTTCACCTCCAAATTACCCCCTCGCCAACATCGATCTTCCACTTTACTTGTACTACAGTGATAATGATGCCGTAGTTGCAGTTGAAGATGTAGAAATACTTATTAAGGAACTACCTGCGACAACAGTTAGGATGGCTTATAGAATTGCAGATCCTACATTTGATCATTTGGGTCAGATGTACAATCCTAAGATAAGAGATCTTGTTTATGACACCCTGCTTAGTAATATAATTACTAATACGCCAACGTTAGGACCCATTTAAGGAGCAGACATTTGTAAAAAAAAAAAACTTATTTTTTCATTAACTAGTGATATGCGAGTAAAAATTTAATTAAAATTGTATACTAAACTAAATTTAAGGTTTTAGTTCAAAACTTTTGAAGAAATAGTTTTTCTTTTTAAGATTGAAGCTAGGAGTATACCGTTATAACCGTCATAAAATGGTACATCTTTGAAAGTAGTGCGTACGTTCCGTAACTCTCGCAACGATATATTTGATCGAGAAACGTTGAAAAATGGAAAGGACGATAAATTTATGTTTTCATCCACACAATTGTTTTTGCAATCCAAATAATAATTGTCGATCAATTATTGTTTTGCATGGTTACAAAATTCATTTAAAAGAAGGTTTGAACTATGTATGTTCGTCATCTGAATTCTATCTTGTTCAATAGGACAATTTTTACGAAATGGATGTCTAATCCAATCTTCATAATTTGGGAACGGTCTTTCGATTGGCGAAAACCATTTTGTTCTATCTCTTTTGGTTTTCAAGAAATGGAGAACTGTTTTGTTCAACACACTCCTTTTTAACACTTCTAAGTATCATGTTTGTTCAATTAACTACTTTTCATTGAACATTTCGTCGGCTGAGTTCTATCTTCTCCAATAAATGATACAATCGTCGTTCAGATATTGTAACAACCGTTCAACTGTTGTATGGTTGGTATGCAAGCTTGCGACGGTTGTGCCGATATCTCTTTGTCGAACGAGTTTCACCGCCAACCTGCGATTTCTTGAATCCTATGATTGTGAGGAGGTTTGTAAGTCGGCACAAATTGTCAAGTGGATTGTATAGTGTGTAGGTTACATACAACGGTTGTAATGATTTCGGCTCAACTCTACATAGTTGTAAGATCTATTGTATATCGTCTAGTGGCCGCTTTAGGCATGCAGTCATACTTATTTGCTGACGCTCTTTCATTTTGTGAAATCTGTTTCTAATTCTTTTAGTTTTCAATTTATAGAAAAATTTGTTGAAAAATTTTCCAAGAACCAAAAATATTATTCTGTGGTTAGATGCATGTGTTTCACAAAATAAAAACTTGCTTGAATAAATTGAATCATATTTTAACATAGAAATAGTAACCCAAATTCGGAACCTGGTCATTCCCTGATTCAAGAAGTGGATGTCGTCCTTATAGCGTATATTTGAGAAATAATTAAAGGATTTGGACGTTTACAGTCCCGTTTCTGTTATACGTATTTGCAATGATGATAAACTGAAGATAGCGCAGCTTAAAAAAAGAAGATGCATTAAAACCCCTATTCTGCCGTTTTCAAGACTCACAACTCACAGCTATTATGAGGTTGATTCCTTGTGAGGTTTTCGGTATTCTCAAATAATCCTCACTAGAAACCTTACAAAACAAATTCGCGAAAGCAAGTTTAATTTATTTATTTTATTTATTATAATGATTGTTAAGTTCTAAATTTTTTGTTGAACGGACCCAATAATAATTTTTCTTCCTGATTGTGTGATTGTGAAATGTCAAACTTTTGAATTGTGATCTATGCAAAAGAGCGTTAAAATTTCGATGTGACATGACGGTGCTACTAGAATACGAAATCCTCCTAAAATCAATTTTACCTCACCTTGTGAGGTTGTTGTGACTTGCGAAGTATCAGTGAGGTTTTCCAGAAAAAGACTGAAAATTTCAATATTCACAGCTTGGACTTAAGGTCCTGATGGCTTTTAGAGATTGTAGACAAATTAAATATCAGAAAAGAGATATTTATCAATAAATTTTTAAAAAATCTGTTATCTTAAACGAGCTATTCATGTTTATATATTTATATATTTATGGTTTCTTGAAAATGACTCTAACGATTTTGATAAAAATTTTCAGTTTATTAGGATGAAGGAGAAAAAAAAATTGGATTTAGTAAAATCCGCCACCCCCACGACCACTTTTCTTACTTAGTGATTAGTATGACGGAAACGGTCGGAAATGTCTTTATTTCTCGAAAACGGCTCAAACGATTTGAATGAAATTTTCAGAGTTAACTTTTATGTGTTCGAAAAAAATTAAAAAAATAAAATTAATAAAATCCGCCCACTACCACGCCCACTTTTACTACTTCTTAGTTTCTCGAACAAAATTCTAACGATTTGAATGAGGTTATATGATTTTATTCTTATAACAAAAACTTGAAAAGTTCTTTTACAAAAATCCACCCACTGCCATGCTCAGTTTTATTATTGCTTGAAACGGCACTAGCTATTTTAATTAATTTGTCAGATTTTTTTCTCCTCAATAAGAAAAAGAATGTAAAGAAAAATTAAGTGGAATCCGCCCACTACTCCGCCTACTTTTTTCGTTTTTAGTTTATTGTAAATTGTAAATTTTCAGATCTTTTATAGGAAGGAAGAAATAAGTAAAAGCCGCCTAATGACACGCCCACTTATATTAGTTTTTGGTTTCGCGTAAACGGTTCTAACGATTTGTACGAAATTTTCAGTTTATTTTTATAAAAAAGAAAAAAATTGAAAATTGGATTTAGTAAAATTCACCCACTGAGAAGCCCACTGGAACTTCCACTTTTATTCTTTCTTAGTTTCTCGGAAACAATTCAAACGATTTGAATGAATTTTTTAGAATTTAGATAAATTTTGTGATACGTTGACGTATGTGGAGATACTATGAAATATGTGGAAATACATGTGGAGATATCTCTACGTGCTAAGGAGGGAGTGTGAAAGTCCGAAAGTGTGTCAGGTTAAGGTATGGTGCTACACGTGGAGATATCTCTACAAGTGTGGAGGCACTTCATAGTGAAAAAGAGAAATATATCAGTGATTTGGAAGTTTATAGCCCCGTTTCGCTGATAATTAATTAATAAATGAACAGCTTAAACATTTTTTTTTAAATATTAGTAATGCATTTTAGACCTAAACATGGTTTCTTTTAAAGATTGCGGGCAAATAGAATACACGAACTTAGGTTAGGATTACCTTGCATTTATTCCAAAAAACTATAAAAACAGTGAGGATTTCCAAAAGACAAAAATTCCAAAAAACTGTCAACGAGACAACATTCCAAAAGTCGAACAAAGCGTTTTCAACATTAAGGCTGTGCCAAACCAACGTGAATATACTTCGGAATGACAACAAAACTTTCGTCTGTCTAAATTAAATTTTAGGCTGATTAATTAGAATACACAAACTGGTTCGATTCAAAACTTTGAACATTCTTCGGTTGTCGGGAAAACCTCTATAAGCTAACAACGGAAAATAAAGAAGACATTCAGGCAATGGTCGGGTTCAAGACATGAAAATTAACATTTTTCAGCCATCTGATTGGGAAGCTGCCATAAAAAGTTAGATGACTTTAAGTGTCTTCTAGATCTGACAGGCCAATCAGAAGCTTTTCCTATATAAATTTGTATGTCTGAAACCCGGCCAATTATACCCTATCAGCCAGTTAATAAATAATTAACTCGTTTTGCCGACGGAGTATATTTAAACTGCTACATAGTAGGAATAAAGCCGTAGTAAAGCCGTTTTAGTATCTAAATGTCATTTTGACCTTTTTGACATTTAGAAACTGACAAGGAGTGTAGAAGAAATGTTTGTATCTGTTTGTTACTATTAATTGTAAGGAAAAATGGATAATTATTTTGCATTTATAAATGATTTAAATTCTTTAAATGCCTTTAACTGCAAGAAGAAGAAGGCCAAAGCAGTAGAAAAATCGTTTTAATTCCACGACACTGAGGGATGAAGTAAGGCTCGAAGTACCGATTTTCGAAAGAAAATATGAAAAGCACGGCACGGCCTTCCCTAAGCGATGATTGAAGAGGAGGGCATAATCGATTTATTTATTCACATACCTTTTGATGATTATTCGAGTTTTCAGACCGTTTTCTTTTATTTTGTTTATCCATTTATTTCGACAAAATACCATCAATAATAATTAGGTACTTAAAATGAATGATTGTGGAAATCAGCTGGGGTTTTGTTTACGTTTATAATAACCAGAGTTTTAGATTGGTCATTTTTTTGATAATATATTTGACATAAGGATGGTGTAGCTTAAATCACCAAGAAAATATTTTATTAATAAGATTTTGTTTGACGTGTGCACGTGGCGTAAAGACGGAGTAAGTTCTTCGACTCGGTTTAACTATTCCGAGGTTGAAACGAGAATTAGTGAAATCTAATAAATAAAGCTGTATTGTATATTCCAAATATACAGGATGAACGTTTTTATGTAGTGGATATAAGAAACCATCAAATGCAATGTAATGACAGAGTTTTACTATTTATATTTTATGTTTTTGCTTCAAGCTAATAATAATGTCTATTATGTAAATGTACCTTACAAATTATTATAAAACTGAAAATGTTACAATAGCGAATTAATAAAGACTGTTATTTAATAATAAGTTAATAAGTCTTTTTTCTAAAACATATATGATTTTCATTCGTTTAAGATAAAAATGTTGCAAAATATTCTAATTTTTCAGCTACAATCGCGTACGTAGTGGTTTTCTCGTTTCATTCATAAATCCTAATGAAATCAGGTTTAAAAAATGATATCACTTTTTTGTTCTATTTAACAATAATCAATAATTTATGTCCCTACATGCTTTTACTGTGTTTTTTCTGTTCTATAATAAATTATAAAAACTTAAATGTAAGTGCAAAATTTTTTTTAATCATTATGCGGAAGAATGCCGCTTCTTTCAACAATACATACATACACTCTTAAATACTAGGTGTTTATGTCAACATAATAGAACATTTCACTTGCCTTCTGCTTTTAAATTCTTTCGTAATATCTATAAAATTTTCAGAAAAAAAATTGTGATGAAAGCTTAAAAAATTTTATAACTAGACAAATTCTTTTAAGCACAAAATCATAAATCAGATTCCTGGTTTTCTCAAATTATCAAATTCTTCAAATAATCAAATTGTTTTTGGCGCCAGCAGCAATTAAAACACAAAATCTTGTTAGTGTTTAAATATTTGCTTATCAATCCATTTATTTTTTTTTTTATTATGAAATTTTTATTCATAATATGATACCAGTAAACATGTTTACTTAATATTTCTTTGTTAAATGGTTTTTCTTATTTGTTTAAACATATTTGGGAACAACTTTTGTTTTTTTTATAATTTTTTTCCTTAATCGTATAAATTGCTTTGAAACATTATTCTAAGTCACTTCTAAAAAGTTGGTAGCCATGGCACAGCACTTGATAGTATTGGCAGTTCTTCTGCCCATGATTTTGGGTGTGATAGGCGCCGACAATAGTTCCTTAACAACGGTAAGAAAGAACCTTTGGTCAAAAGCAATTTTTTTGAAAATTATAATATCATATTATTATTACATTTTATAATTTTAATATTTACATATAATATTTTGTAGGAATCTTTAGTGTTAAAACATGGTTATCCAATTGAAACCCACACAGTCACAACAAATGACGGGTATATCCTTACCATGCACCGCATTCCCTATTCAGCTCGCGTACCCCAAACTGGGCCTAGAAAAGTTGTCTTTGTCATGCATGGTCTGTTATGTTCGTCAAGTGACTGGGTTCTCCGTGGAGTCGAAAATGGGTTGGCCTTTATTCTCTCTGATGCTGGCTACGATGTTTGGCTTGGAAATTCCCGTGGAAACACCTACTCTCGCAAACATCAAACTTTAGACCCAAATTCCTCCAAATTCTGGGACTTTAGTTGGCACGAAATGGGAGTGATTGATCTTCCAGCAATGATTACATATGTTTTAGAACAAACTGGAGTAAAAAAGCTGGTTTATGTTGGTCACTCTCAAGGAAGTACATCTTTCTTGGTCTTAAACTCTCTCTACACCGACTTTAACAAATACTTTGAATCAGCTCATTTACTATCTCCAGCAGCTTTCATGAGTCATTTAACGTCTCCGTTTGTCAAATATGGTGCAGAACTTAATGAACATCCAAGAGATGATATGCCTAAAGATTTTCTGGGAAAATATGAATTCAATCCAAGCAAGAAATTTATGGAAATTGTTGCTAAAATGGTGTGTAAGAAAAATATGAGAAATCACGTGCTGTGCACAAATGCACTCTTCCTTGATTGTGGATTCGATGAAAATACTGTCCCTGATGTAAGTTTTACATAATAGTTTTTCTTCATTTAGAAATGACTAATTTTCTTTCAAATCATTATAGAACCTTGTAGATGCTGTTATGAAAACTACTCCTGCTGGAGCATCAACCAAACAGTTCTCGCATTACGTGCAGTTATACAATTCTGGAAAATTTGTTCAGTTCGATTATGGTATGAATAGTAATTTGATTAAATACCGACAAACTAAGCCTCCAAATTACCCCCTCGGCAACATCCATCTTCCAATGTACTTATACTACGGTGAAAATGATGCCATAGTTGCGGTTAAAGATGTAGAAATACTTATAAGTGAACTTCCCGCGACCACTGTTAAGATGGCTTACAAAGTTCCAGATCCTATATTTGATCATTTGGGCCAGTTATACAATCCTAACGTAAAAATTCTTGTTTATGACACCCTACTTAATAATGCAGGTAACATAGGGAATTTAAACATTTAAAGAGCAAACATTCATAGAAAAACAAAATATTTTGTTCATTAGCTAAGGATGTGCAAGTAAAAATATACTTAAACAAATTTAAGCACTTCTGAAGATCTTCATTTTTCTTTTTAAGATTGAAGCCAGGTTTTTTACCGGTTCTATTTGGATGGATACAAAAACCATTTTAAAAGTAGGTTTAAACTATTTATGTATGTAATAGGTTTTGTACAAACAGATTTACATATATACACTATCTAGTAAGTGTAAAATTACCGTGCAAATATAGATCAGGCAGACGGCAACGCTACAGCCTTATATTATATTTTATATTCTGCTTATTAAAAAAAAATTATATTGAAAATAATCTAATCTAAAAATCTAATCTTCTTACCGTGCTAAAAAAATAAATTTTTTTTGTCATAATCTCACGTCTCAACGCAAATTGCTCTAAAACAAAATAATTATTAAATTACTATGCAAATGATTTTTTGTTTCGCTCGTGTGACGTGCACTGGGTTTGTTTTTTTTTGTTTGTTTGATTGTATTGAGAGCTTGGAAGTAGGAGGAGGAAAGATACACAGTGCTGATTGGTGAATATTATAAAGCCGTGCTACCTATTACTTTTATTTTGTTTTGAAACTATATGAACGGGTAAACGAAATGTGAAGTAGGTAGGTACACTGCAACATTTTTATACGAAATTTGGCTTCAAATTTGCGGATGTATCATGTATGATTGATCAAAGAAAGAGAATATAGATTTTATGCATAAATTCTGAAGGAAATAGAAAAGAAATTTTTTAAGCTTTAATTGGGATTAAGGTTTAACACAGTTTTTTTTTTCAAAATAGCTTTTAACGGCCTTTAGTCTACAAAAATGTAGGCGTTTCGTCCCGGCGATCTCACTTGGACTCATCACTTGACTAGTGAGGACCTTGTCAATACGCAATTTTTGTTAAGTTCAGTTCATCTGACATAGATTTCATGACGAATATCTAGTGTGAACTATATCCAACAAGACTATAGAATTCCTAATCATTAAATTGGAAGTTTTTGTTTTTGTTTTTTCTCCAGGGCACTGGCATTGTTTATACACTCAGAGAATTTGATTTTGAATTTCGGGTACGATAACAAACAATTTAAACACGACACCAAAATTGCAGCTATCGTGTCCAAATCATAGTTACTGTACGCAAATTACGACCACCGCAACCCAACCAGAGCTGTCATCACTCTTTCCATACTTGCAACAACACATTCATTCAGCTGTTATTTTAAAGAAAAAAATTGAAGGTATAGTAACAAATCGCAAGAGCTATCGTAACCGACTCATTTAGCAGTGACAACGTCCACTTGAATACGACAGCCAATATGCGGATGTAGTAGCTTTATTTTGCGCAAAGAACCTCTACAAGATGTAACGTACCTTCCAGTAACTTCGTTTGTGATAGCTCCTTAAGACAGAGGCATCATAGCTCCGTCTGTGTTTTGTACAATAGCCAATATGCGGATGTAGTAGCTTTGATTTGCACAGAGAACCTCTACAAGATGTATCGTAGCTTACAATCACTTCGTTAGTGATAGCTCCAAGCAAAGAGGCATCATAGCTCTGTTTGTGCTGCTACTGTATATACTAAAATAATCTAGGTAAAATTATGTTACGTTGAAAAAATAGGAAATATTACCAACCACTAATTCCCAAAAATAATGAATTGATTCTTTTATGCAAATATGAAAGATTTATATTTAAAGGGCTTGAGATTTTTGTAATTTTATTTTCAAAATTCATATATTTTATATTTGGTTCAATAAAATTGAATCCCCGAATCGTTTTATTTGCGTTTTTTTCATTAAAATATTGTTTTTAAATTGATTTACAAGATATCTCCAGATTCGCAAAATGTAACTTGTAACTTCAATTTATAGCATATACAAAAATAATTTCATTTCATAATTATTATATTATTTTCTTTTTAATATCTTGACCTAAGTAACTAATTTTTTAATGATTCTTCCAAATTCGGACTTTTACGAACTTGACCTGTTTTAAATCGCTACGCTGGCGCTGTATCTAAAGTGGCACCAAAGTGGCGCATCATGATTTCAAATATTTTATGGTGGTTTTATCGAGTTTTACTCCACACATCATAATTTCAACTATTTGCTGGCTATGGTGTAACACTGTAACCTTAGAATTTAATACAAATTTTAAATATTTATTAAATTCCAAAGGAACGAAAATCTATGTTAATTTTGTTGTATAAACCTTTGTATGGTTTTTACTTCATAAAACCCACTAAAAATATTTTAAATCATGATGCGCCACTATAAAATCACTAGTTACAATTGTTTAAACCAGTGCAAGTTGTAAACAAAAATGTATCGTGATTTTTAAATTTAAAAATAACCGTCTACAACTTTCAACAGACTTTAAAAGGGACCGGCTTTAGTTTTTAAGAACTATTTTACATTTCTTCTAGGATCAAAAGTTCTCAAGTTAAATGAAAAATAAGTTTTTAACTAAAAAACTTGATTATCGAAAGGGTAAAAAATTTAACAAAAAAATGAACAGGAAACTTATTACGTGAAACGAAAGCGATCGTACGATATCGTTTTGACGATATCTGCCCCCGCCTTTTGCTACAGATGATAAAGACAGTTATTTATTGTCAACGATTTCGTTCGATCGTTTTACTTAATCAGCCCTATCGTCAAATTAATAGGAACTTTTTTCCTTGGAAAAACAGAAAATACCAGGTAAATAATGTTTGTTATCGCGGATCTCCCACGAAATAATTTTTCCCCAAAAACTTACTCTGGGAAATGTTTGCATTGATGTAAGATAAAAGTGCCCTGAAAAAATTATTCACGATAGCTATTTTGATAAAAGGAATGTTTTCTCTAATAATTTTGAATATGATTCCTGATACCAAATTTTCCAAAATGGGAAAAAACTCCGGGGCAATTTGGTTCGCGATAGAGCTGAATAAGGCTCCAGGTACTTAATTAATGATTTGTGAAGTGCTGATTCTAGAAAAAACAAATAGTTTTGGTATCAAAAAAGTGTCCATTTTGAAACTGTTATAAATTAGGTTTTATATAATTATTTTAAAAATGTAAATTCCTTAAGAATTGAGTGTGAACCTCAAGATACTGCAAATTGTATTTGAAAGTTTTTTCAGCCAACCCTAATGTACACTACAGCTTTTTCCTATTGTCCAAGGATTATTTTTTCTAGCTTTCCGTTTTTATTCAGCCCTATCTCGAATTCCATCGTAATCGGAAACTTGTTACGAATTCCGAAAAAAACTATCACAGATTCCATCGTAGTGGACAACCTCATAAAAATTGTTTTTACGAACGGATTCGGTGATAGTTTTTTTCGGGTTTCGGAAAAGTTCCCGATTACGATGTGCAGCCAAGTCTCCTGCACACGAAACAAAATTAATTGATTTTTTTTGAAAATTCACTATTTTTTAGTTTTAATTCTTATGAAAAAGTAACTTTCACGCAAGACTGAAAAAAATGGTAAAAATTGTCATTTTCTTCTGATGATAATTAAATAATGTTTTAAATCCATTCAATATAATTCCTTTTATTGATAGAGATAGGCTTGACACACAGACTTTTAGGCTGGTATTCACCGAGCGCTTATAACTTTACATAAGTTTATGAGACTCATAACTCAAAAAATCTTCCCTCATTAGATCATACAAATCTCCTTTTCATGAGCTAATAGGGAGGATTTTTTGAGTTATGAGTCTCATAAAGTTATGTAAACTTATGAGCGCTCATTGAATACCACCCTTAAATAAAAAAAATCAATAGTCCTCAGACTTGCTTCCTCAATTTAAATGACTTGATACCTCGGCAACCTCCTCCAGAGGTTTAGTTGGTGGAGGAATCTTGTGCTGTCTCTGGGGTTTTGTGGATCTTTTCCTCCTTGGCCTCAACACCAGAGTACAGAAACATTGTCTTGCTTGGGGTCGCAGCTCGTTGTTCTTGGGGTTGTCGTTGTAGCTCGTTGGGAGACATAGGCCAGTATTCACCGAGGGCTCATAAGTTTTTGAAACTCATAACTCAACAAAAACCCCCTCATTAGCCCATAAAAAGGAAATATTTATGAGCTAAAGAGGGAGAATATTTTTAGTTGTATCATAATCATGTGAGCGCTCGGTGAATACCGGCCATAATTTTGACCTTGGTGCCCAACACTCCTTGAAGCAACAGAACATGACGTGTGGCGGTCTCGACGTATTACTTTTATTGCTCTCCGGAATGGATCATTAGATCTTCAACGAACTTAATTGATTTTGCACGTTAACCACGCAACTTGTCGGAGACGACCACTTCGCAACCCTAGCACCAGATTCTAGATGAAAAGGAGCACACCATAGCACACAAAAACGGAGCGACTCAGCGTGGGCGATGGCGTACTGACCACGGCTGGCGACCTTCTCGACGTACAGCCCGAAGCGACCTGCATCGAGGTTGAAAAGCTTCTGGACCATTCACGGATCCGACGGCCCTTCTCACCCAAGACCTGTTGGGTTTTGGTAACAATGATGATGATTTCAGTATGTGAGGGCGTGAAACGTATCTCCGGAGTAACCATCTTCTGCGGGCTAACGAATGAGGAATTCTTTGAATTCAGCCTTCTTTAAGATGCCACCGGCAACAATCTAGAATTATTTTTTAAATATTCACTCATATTAAAAAAACACGCAATATTATTTTTAAATACTTACATTTTGTTTTTTCTTTCAGCTTATTCCTCAATCCCCAGTTTTGAGTTTAACGCGCCAATTTTCTATCGCCTGCTGTATGTAGATTTTGCGCAGCAGATATCCAACCACCACCACCACCACTATTCAGACCAGACAAGAAAAAAAAACCAGCACATCACATCATACATCTTATTCTTTCTAAACATGAAACGAGAAAACAGGGATGATAAAATAAACTTAACACCCCGTCTTCACGAGACTGTTGGAATATTTGGGTTTTTAATGTCGTTTTTGTTTGAGAGTTTTGAGTTAAGTCAGGCACAAATCTAAGTTATCGCGATGGCGACTTTTTTTCGATTTTTTATGAAAATAGTTCTCATGGTACGGCCGCACGACTTTTATTTTAGAATGTGTTTGCAACCAACAAATCGTGTAAAAAGTGTGTCTTTCTAGTGAATTATCCACTGTCATCCATTTTGTTATCGTGATCGCCACCGTCAGATAGTAGGTTTTCACGAAACTTTAATGATTTCAGACTGTTTTTCTGTTGTCGATTTTATAAAGGAGTAGGTAGACTCGACCTTCGGAAAATACCAAATCAAATAAACTATTTCGTCCGATTGTTTGTGTCAAATATTACTTATAAGAAATCGCTATATCACACTAAAAGCCCTTCTACACTATACTATCATGTATTAACACATGTCAAAAAAGTGGGAAGAAAATCATGTATAATAGTGTGGGACCAAAATAAAGTATGAAATTATATCTTATACCCTTTACATTATCTATCCTACTTGAGGGTTTAAGGTTATGGTAAAACTGATTTGTTCGATGCAAGTAAGGAAAAAAAACTATGAAAATAATTTTCAACACACAAATTTGACAGTCGTACGGAATTCTTTCCCACTTTCAATTTCGTATGTGTTAATACACGATTGAATAGTGTAGAAGGGCTTTAAGCGACAACTGCACGCCCGTTGCATCTGCCGATTAGTGCGAAATAGCTCATACGATTTTATACAAATAATATTTGACTTTTCGTGAAGTTTTTTTTTGACATTTATGCCTGATTTATATAATATATAAAAATATGTACTAATTTTTGTCATAAAGCAATATAATGACAAAAAGTAGATACATAATGCAGAAATAATGACATTTTGTCTCTCGCGTAAATTAGGCATAAAAAAAAATAATATTTGACGTTTCCTGAAGTTCATGATATTCATGTCTGATTCACACGAGTGACAAAATGTCATTGTTTCTGTCGTTATGTACTTTTTTTTGTCATAAAACATGATAATGACAAAAAGTGGGTACATAATGCAAAAAAATGACATTGACGTATAACGGGTACGATAACAAACAATTTAAACACGACACCAAAATTGCAGCTGTCGTATCCAAATCAGAGTTATTGCACGCAAATTACGACCACCGCAACCAAACCGCAGAGCTGCCATCACTCTTTCCATACTTGCAACAACATATTCATTCAGCTGTTATTTTAAAGAAGAAAAATTCCGTCTCTCGTGTTAGGCATACAAATAAAAATAATATTTTACGTTTCCTAAAGTTCATGACATTCATGTCTGATTTACACGAATGACAATATGTCATTATTTCTGTCGTTATTTACTTATTTTTGTCATAAAACATGATAATGACAAAAAGTGGGTAAATAATGCAAAAAAAATTACATTGACGTATAACATGGTACGGTAACAAACAATTTAAACACGACACCAAAATTCCAGCTGTCGTATCCAAATCAGAGTTACTGCACGCAAATTACGACCACCGCAACCAAACCGCAGAGCTGCCATCACTCTTTCCATACTTGCAATAACATATTCATTCAGCTGTTATTTTAAAGAAGAAAAATTCCGTCTCTCGTGTTAGGCATACAAATAAAAATAATATTTGACGTTTCCTAAAGTTCATGACATTCATGTCTGATTTACACGAATGACAATATGTCATTACTTCTGTCGTTATTTACTTATTTTTGTCATAAAACACGATAATGACAAAAGTGGGTACATAATGCAAAAAAAATGACATTGACGTATAACAGGTACGGTAACAAACAATTTAAACACGACACCAAAATTCCAGCTGTCGTATCCAAATCATAGTTATTGCACGCAAATTACGACCACCGCAACCAAACCGCAGAGCTGCCATCACTCTTTCCATACTTGCAATAACATATTCATTCAGCTGTTATTTTAAAGAAGAAAAATTCCGTCTCTCGTGTTAGGCATACAAATAAAAATAATATTTGACGTTTCCTAAAGTTCATGACATTCATGTCTGATTTACACGAATGACAATATGTCATTATTTCTGTCGTTATTTACTTATTTTTGTCATAAAACACGATAATGACAAAAAGTGGGTACATAATGCAAAAAAAATGACATTGACGTATAACAGGTACGGTAACAAACAATTTAAACACGACACCAAAATTCCAGCTGTCGTATCCAAATCATAGTTATTGCACCCGAATTACGACCACCGCAACCAAACCGCAGAGCTGCCATCACTCTTTCCATACTTGCAACAACATATTCATTCAGCTGTTATTTTAAAGAAGAAAAATTCCGTCTCTCGTGTTAGGCATACAAATAAAAATAATATTTTACGTTTCCTAAAGTTCATGACATTCATGTCAGATTTACACGAGTGACAAAATGTCATTATTTCTGTCGTTATTTACTTATTTTTGTCATAAAACACGTTAATGACAAAAATAAGTACATAATGTAGAAATAATGACATTTTGTCTCTCGTGTAAATATGGTATTTAGCTACCTGCATATCAAAACAACAATTGTAATATGTGCATTTTTTTGGAAAGTTATAGCTGCGCAGTAATGTTAGCCCGTACATATATCGACAATATGGTTCTATAAATTTTTTAAATCCATCCTATTTTTAAAATCCCATCTCTTTTACACAGTTAAATTTGTTCAGTGCCCGCGAAAGTGCGATCATGGTGTAAATTAAAACCAACAAACCAATTTCTCACATTTCAGAAAACATCCCTGTTGCCTCTTTTATTATTAAAGAAGACCAGCCAATTTCATCATCTTTCACATTCGTTGTCCGATGTCATCTTTGGTTAGTCGTTTTGCTAGTTGGTCTGTTGGCGGTGTGTAATGCGTAAATTAAAAAAAATTATATATTAATAAAATAACGTAATAAATAAATTATAAAATGTTCCTTAATTGTTCTTGTGGCGGGAGTGATATCATTATTAAAATTAAAAAACGAGAAAAAGAATTCCACGCAGATGATTTTAAAGAAGCAGGTAAATGTAAAAATTTGGTATACGAGTACCTATGTATGTAGGGACATGCCTATGTATGTACGATCTTATTTTTATTTAATTTTTTCGCCATTCTGGGAAATCTTATCTTGATATTTTGTATCAAGTTCTTTTTTGTTAAAAAATTAACATTGGTTTTGTGCACAAAATAGTTAATTAAAAGTGCATTTCTAATCCAGAATCTTCTTTATATATATATAAAACGACGCCATCAATCACACTTACATACTTACATATTCGGTACAGTTTTTAGTAGAAAGGTGAATGCGTCACATTTTTCTCAGCGGTGCGCAGTATTTTTGAGGAAACAGTTTTGGTTTAGTTGGTTGTTGGCTTTGTTGGTGGTGTGACTGCGTAAATTATAAAAAAATTATATATTGATGAAATAACGTAATAAACAAATAATATAATTGTTCTTGTGGCAGGGGTGATGTTATTATCAAAATTTAAAAACGTGAAAAAGAATTCCACGTAGATGGTTTTAAAGAAGTTGGTAAATGTAATTTTTTAGTCCAGAATCTTCTTTATCATCAATCACATACATACATACATATTTGGTACATTTTTTAGTAGCAAGGCGATGGCGTCATATTTTTTTCAGCGGTGCGCAGTATTTTTGAAGAAACATTTTTGGTTTGGTTGATAGCTTTGTTGGTGTGTACTGGGTAAATTATAAAAAAAAAATTACGTATTGATAAAATTACGTAATAAATAAATTATAAAATTTTCCTGAATTGTTCTTGTGCTGCTGTGATATAATAATTATAATAATTAAAAAAAAAAAAAAACGTGAAAAAGAATTTCACGTAGATGATTTTAAAGAAGCTGGTAAATGTAAAAATTTGGTTTACGAGTATGTATGTAGGTACATGCCTATGCATATACGATATCATTTTTTATTTAATTTTTTCACCATTCTTGGAAATCTGATCTTTATATTTTGTATTAATGTTCATTTTGGTGAAAAAATTAACAATGGTTTTGTGCTCAAAATAGTTGATTGAAAGTGCATTTCTAATCAATAATCTTCTGTATATATAAAACGACGCAATCAATTACACGTACATATTTCTAGCTGTTGTTTACATCTTATTCGATATTTCACAAAATATTTGCGTTTTTTAGTAATAAACTAGTGAAATTGGTACAAATTTTTCTCATTCAACGACTGTTTTCCCCAAACGGTAATATTTATTGATAAAAAATTTTCTTTTGAAAAATGTTAACGAATTCATTTAAGAATGAACAATTAAAGAGTTAAAAAATTATAGAATTTTTACCGATTTTTCTCATATAATTTATATGGAAAACACAAAAGTGCGATTAGAGACCTCTAAACGTTTAAATTTGGAGCTAATTTTTTCTAGCATTTTTGTTAATTTTACACAAGGAAACAAAAAATGTAATTTAAAATATTATGCAATTATTTTAGTGAAAAATTCTGATACAAAACCATGCAAAAGTTTTTCATGTTTACTATTTTTATTTACGATAATTACAACATGAATTCGTGTAGGAAAGTTTCCGATTTGTTGGAAAGTATTTCCCATACAATTATTGACAGCTTGTTATCGATGTTTTAAACTGATAAAATTGTGTGAGATCAGTACACAATTTTAGCTTCCCAGGCTTTCAACATTGACAAAGAGTCTATCTTTTTTTTTGACGCATTTTCCAAAGCACAAATTCAAGATGAACATCTTGTAGAATATGTGTTACACAAAACCAAAGCTGCGCCGGATTGGAAATTGGGAATATCCAGAGTTTTGCATAACAACGTCGTTTTAGAAGGTAAAATTTTATATTCTTTCAAAAAATTTAAAAAAAAAGTTTTCATACTTTAAGATTTTTATAAAATAGTAGTGATAAAGGCATAACTACATAGACCAACTTTTTGCTAAAATTATCAGCTAGAATAATTTTCACATGTTTTTTTGCACTCTTTGCAAAAAGTAGGTCTATGAAATTAAGCCTTAAGAGTGTTCCGGAGTGAAATGGCGATTTTAAAAGTAAAATTGTGAAGCGTGTACTTGTCCGATCGAAACGATTAAGGTATCTATCAATAGCAAAAAAAGTTAGAAAATTACTGGTTTTGTTCACTCCGGAACAATCTTAAGAATTATTGTTTTTGTTTCAATTGAAACAATTAAGATTTTTATTATTTATTTAACTCAACAAATGTTCAATACTTTTTTCTTTATTGAGTAACAATATAATGATAAAAAGATTTCAGTAAACTTTTCTGTTTTCTGCTTTACTCGTTGTATAAAACGGAATATGAATTATTATAGTTAAAAAGACAATTTTCCCTATCGCATCATTTTCATGTAATTTTCAATTTCCAAAATTCCATCTAGTTTACAATATTGAAACTGCCGCGCTCGATCAGTTTGCGTTTGTTTGTCGGATGTTAAGCGTTGAGGTCACCAATATTATTGCTCAATAAAGTAAAATTAAGTATATGAGAAACATGTTAAAAACTTAAAAAATTGTATATAATTAATCCATCTCTTTCTACATAAATCCATTTAATTAAAATTTCTGTTTACTTTAAAGTCACAAATGCAAAAGAACACGATCAAGAAAATTTCATATCCAGTGGAGGATCACTAGTTGAAGGTTTCTATTAAAATTTCACTTTAACACTATGCCTCAGAAAAATATTTGATAAAGCAAATAATTTTAACGTATTTTCGAAATAGAATTAATAAGTTCTGAGTTATGATGTTAAACTCATATTCTCCTCAAATGGCACAACGTTGTTTCTTACAAATAAAATTATGCATATAAAATATAAAAAGTTTAAAAAAAATAATAGTTTGTTTTCAAAACAACCTAACAACCCAACATCTAACGTGTGCGAAGTCAAATTTTTTTCTGGGTATATGTGTGTATGTAATTAATTATATCAAGCGTAGTATTTACCACTTGTAAATTTTCTAGTTGCAGAATCTGATCTTGGATGCCTTAGCCCAAGTTTATTTAATAATTTGTTTGCAAGCAGTTCTCAGCCTCAAACTCCTACCAGCGCAACCAAAGATTTATACAATTCCATTTCATTTTGTAGAAGTAAAGTTGATTTAAGTGAAGTACCAGAATCAAATATAAGCATATTGGTTAAATCAACATTCAGTTCTGTAGAGGTATTGTTGCATTTAAAAAGGTAAATACCCATTATAATTATAATAAATATTTATGACAGAGTTTCAAAGCAAATAATGATTTGGACTTCATAATAATCCTCGCGAAATTTAAAAATTCTCTAAATTTGGATAACCATGATAGAATAACGATTTCAAAATTCGCTGTTAAACAAATTTTGCAAGAAAATAAACATGTTGAGTAAGTTTTTTTCTTCATTTTTAAGTTCCTTTTTTTTTAAATATAATCAGTCAAAAAATTAAAGAAACAAAAACGTTTTCTAAATTTGAAGGGTTTGTGTAAGGCTGTAACTTGGTTTTAAATAAGCTTCATTTAAGGCATTAGCATGATACTACTTAGCAATTTGACAACTTTTTAACACATTACTAAACTTTTCTTAATTTTAGACATTTTCCACCAACTATCATGCTAACATAATTTTCGTAGTAAAATAAAACCGAACGCGCGTAAAACAGTAAGGACTCGTTAACGTACCCTTTTTGTCATTTATAAAAGTCAAAGTGACGTTAGAGCTAGCATGAAGCTAAAAAGATATTTCCCAGATTCAGATAGGAGATAATAAAACATAACTATTTATTTCCGTTAGAGTCAACTCCCTCTAAGTCGAACTCCCTCTAACTCGAAATATTTCGCGATATTTTCGGATTCTCTTCAATTTAATTTACAACTGATTTTGATATCCCGTGAAAATTCGACTTAGAAGGAGTCGACTGTATTTCCAAATATGGAAAAAAATGGATAAAATATGAGTATGAGATTTGGTAAATAAAAGTTTTCAACGACGTTATTTATACTTCTGAAAAGCTGTCGTAACTTCTTCAGTTTTTTACCAGAGTGTTAATAGTATATTCCAGATTCATCAAAAGAAACTGGAATCTGTCTACAATTGTTGTCTAGTAAAATTTTAACTCGTAGTACGATATTAAAATCGTTTATAATTAGAAAATTATTATTTTTAACCTAGCATCATACTGAAAATGCTTTTAAATCGTACTAAATCGACTAAAATGTTGTGTCAGTGTATCAAACACAAATGTACTTTGGTAAATAATGGTAGGAATATTCTGAATTTGTGTGCATTCTAGGAACTATATTGGATGGTATATATATTTCATTTTTAATAAGTGGTTTTACAACTATTTTGCAAATCACAGCATTTCCATTTTACTATATTTGTTACAGCCATATTATTGACTAGTTCAATAGAGGTTTCGAGTATCAAGTTTTGGAGAAATCGGTATTATTCACGAAAGTTTTGGTATCTTAAACTCGAAATATTGAAACTAGGAAATCAAAATATTCATAACTTTGTAAAAAACTTACAAAAAGTCAAAAATATGGCTGTTAGAAAAAATGTGAATGTAAAAAATTAAAAAATGATAACTTAACTAGTGTTTGAAGAATCGGCTCTAAATCCAATAGAAAAAAAAAAAACATTTAACTGAAACCCCTGCACAGCAAATATCTTTTGTGGCTTTTATCGAATCGGCTATCGCCTAAAATATCTAAATAGCTTATACAGAAGTAAATCATTCGAATAATTGTATACAATACTGAATCGATTAGAGTATGCATTCATTCTTACATTTAAATAAATGCAAAACAAAATTTAAGTAACCAAATAATAGTACTCTCAAACTTTTACAGATTGTCAAGGCACGATTTTTTGTATTTGGCTGAACTTATTGTACAAGTGTTTCCTGGAGAAATAACTTCTGCATACTTTACGTCTGCATGTAGGGGCCAAAGACCATGTGGAAAACTTTATGATGCTTACACATATTATAGAAAAAAACTTTCCGAATCTAAACTAATAAAAAGATTCAGAAGCCGACGAAACTCCGAACCTATTATAGCAGCGGAGCCAGAAGACGTTATTGGTAAACATTAAGACCCTTCTACTAAAACAAAATTCATAAACTTTTTTTATTAGAAGAAACAAACTCTGACTTAGAAGCTCTTGAATGGTTAAAGACCGAAATAGAACCCTGGAGTGTTATTGAAAACAATTGGAAACAAACGTACAATCTTCGACAGAAACTACTCAAAGCGTCGAGTAGCGTTTTGGATTACCTGGATAACTTCCCAATATTTGTTGCAAATTCAAAAGAATCGATTAAACTGGTAATTAAAATACTATTTTTTATGTAGGTACATATTTAATTAAAAAAATTTATAAATAGTTGAATATGGATGCGAAAATCTTGCTGCCACAAGCCCAAAACTTTTCAGAACGATGGTTGTCATATTATCCAAAAATTTTAAGATTTGGTGAGAAGTCAAAAGACAACAATGTTAAGCAATTCATGAAAATAGTCAGAACGAGTACTGAAGCTTCAAAAATTATAGCATTGATAATATTGAGCTATATGTTTCCAAGCTCACGTACAAAAAAGAGTGCAACAAAGGCTTCATACCGTTGCTCGAAAATCGAAAGTCAAGAAAAGTTTGTGGCATATTTTAAGGTTAATAATTATTTATTTTTTAAATAATTTTAAATAAATTAAATACTTTACCAAAAAATAGTTTTTATTTTAATAAAAATTTTTAAAGATAAATTTTGTTGAAAAGTTTTGAATTAAACTGTTTTTTTTTTACAATATTTCTTTAGACTATACAAGAATCTGACAACCATGAAAATGATCTAGTAAAGAATAATACGGGGAAGCAGCCAAGAATTGTTGTATTGGGAGATCCCAACAAAAAGCTTACTGCCTACATTTCGTTTCTGGATAAAAAATATTACTTTGAGGATCCATTGGAAGCTTTTGAAACATGTTTTTTTCTTTTTTACGTTCTTGACCTCAACTACCCAGCAGAGAGTATGATGGTTTGGACGTTTACTCAAATATATTTATTTGAAATAAAAGTGGAACAGAAATTCAAGAAAGCTGTCAACATGGCCACAATTGCAACAATCCACAATGATTTGTGTAAAATGTGAGTTATTTGCTTGCAATAATATTTTATATTTTGTTATTTGCCACAAAATTTGTCTTTTTACATAGTTTTGACTACACAGTTCGTTGTTTGCCACATATTGTTCTTTGTTCCCTTTAGGAAAATTTTGATTATCTTTGGTTATCAGTTTATCACATATCCTTATCATTACCTCAATTAATTTTTCCTATACAAGTGCTTACACTTTTATTGGAACATTGTCACTGTTGTTGCCCACCTCATATCCTTCTTTATATAGATATGGAATTTCAATGCTATTTGTGCAAAAACACTTTTGACACGACTTTATTATACAGTGCACACTTTAAAAATATTCATAAAGATTTGAGAAGATACGCATGTCCGGAAGAGGATTGCTTACGGATTTTTAGCAATTTTTATAAACATTTGAAGCACAGGCAACGAGATCATGCTACAAGAAAATCTTTACGTCATACAATTTCAAGTGAAGCCAAATTTGATTCGGATTCAGCGTTTTCATTACCCCAACCCGCTCTTTTACAGGAAAAGGCGATATGTCCTGATATCCAAAATAACTTTTCTTAAATGCTTACCTATCAGATGATCGAATTTCGTGATGTGGTTTTATCATTTGGGACTTTAAAAAATATTAATTTACATGAAATGTGGCAAACAAAGTAATAGTTAAGTTTGTAAAAACCAATCACAGTATGTAAAATAATAATAGCAAGCAATAACGAGACTTATATATAATTATTTATATTAAGTATATATAACATATAAATCAGTGTAATGTAATGTAATGTATTAATACTTAATACAATGCCAAATTTTTTAAATAACTTAATATTTGCAAAATACCTGCAATATAAATTTTCTAAGGCTGTTAAAGAAATAAAAATAACAATACAATTTTTATAGTTTGAATTGTATTCATATAAGAAAAATATAATGTTTTGTTAAATTCTTCATTGATATTCAAAAATATATAGGGCGTCCCACAGTCACCTGGCCAAAACGCAAACCATGAGTTCCTTTTCGTCTGATCCGGTGTCTGTGGGACACCCTGTATACATATTTACATTCATATTTTTGTTAAGTATATAAGTTATATATATTTAAATTTCTTTAAAAGATATAACAATTTTTGCAAAAAAGCCTAACTTAAATAAATGTATTAGTTATAATAAGAACTCTATTTATTTTCTATAAATTTTAATATCTGATTTCAAAATTTCTGTAAACAAAAATGCATATTTGACAAATTTCTCTTTACTATATAACATTAACTATCTTAACAAAAAAAAAAAAACTTAAAATGTATCTTAGTAGAAAATAAAATTGTTACCAATAAAATATCAATAAAAATCTCTATGTCATGGAACATTCTATTGTCTGTATTTTTAAGATAGCCTTCAATGTAATGTTGAATTAGATATTTATGACAGTTCTGTGTCATAGATGGATACAGTTCTTTTATAATATAAAACAGCTCCTATTGCAATCATGATGGCTGAAATTAGCTCTTTTCATAACTCTTTAAAAAGTAGCTACAACTTTATCACCAACTGCGATGGCTCAGTAAAAATATATCGCAACTCTTTTAGTGATAACTATAGCTCTGTGAGTATCTTAAAAAACCTTATTACTCAAGCTGATAGCTTTATCAACAGTTTAGATAACTCTTGACAAATTTGGCACAGCTAAATTCATAATAAATGGAACTCTGACAATATATATGATGACGCCGCCAATACTGATGACAGCTCTGCCAGTACTTTTGGAAGTTCTATCACCACTTTTAAAGGCTCTGCTAATATAAATCATAGCTCTTTAAGGAAAAAGTACAACTTTGTTATTGACTTCTATAGCTCTGTCCATGGTTATGGTAACTCTGTTAGACTTATGAAATAGCTACGATACATCTTTGAATATTTATAGCAGCTAAATAAATTGTAATGAGAACTTTAACAGTAAGTATGATTACTCTGAAAATATTTATGATGACGCCGCCAATACTGATGACAGCTCTGCCAGTACTTTTGGAAGTTCTATCACCACTTTTAAAGGCTCTGCTAATATAAATCATAGCTCTTTAAGGAAAAAGTACAACTTTGTTATTGACTTCTATAGCTCTGTCCATGGTTATGGTAACTCTGTTAGACTTATGAAATAGCTAAGATACATCTTTGAATATTTATAGCAGCTAAATAAATTGTAATGAGAACTTTAACAGTAAGTATGATTACTCTGAAAATATTTATGATGACGCCGCCAATACTGATGACAGCTCTGTAAGTACTTTTGGAAGTTCTATCACTACTTTTAAGGGCTCTGCTAATATATATCATAGCTCTTTCAGGAAAAAGTACAACTTTGTTATTAACTTCTATAGCTCTGTGCATGGTTATGGTAACTCTGTTAGACTTATTCATAATTCTGATAGTTTTGCTCATAGCTCTGTTATTATCTTAAGTAACTCTGCTATGTATAAAGATAGCTTTCTAGACGGTTACAATAGCTCTGTGAATGTTTGCCGCAGCTAAATTAACTATAATGAGTGCTCTCATTATATTTACGTTAGCTTTGTTAATAATTGTCAATATTTACAGGAACTCTGCAAGTCTTAACAATAGCTCTGAAAATAATTTTAAGAGTCCATATCAGTATTCATAATGACTCTGTCACTATAAATGATAGCTTTATAAATATTTGCTATTGATATTTATAAGTTCTGACAACTCTGAAGCTAAAAAATTTGCTTTTGACAATACATCCGATAGCTCTTTACATATTTATTGCAGCCCAAATTGAAGTAATCACAGCTCGAGCATAACAGCTGGTAACTCTTACCGAGGCTACATTTATAAAATATGCCAGAGCTCTGAGTCCCCTAAAAAAAAGAGCTGGCGTGTTTAAGAGGTTACGAGAGCTCTTAGGATTTCTGAGTGTATGAGTGTTTTTTTTAATAATACAAATTCTATTTGTGGTAAGTCTTCTACTTGGCTGATGTATTTTAGTAGTATGTATGTATGTAGAATTTGTATTATTAAAGAAAACGTTCATAGTTTTTTTTTATTTATATGCAACGTTTTACATAAAGAACCCATCTATGGATTAAAATGCACTAAAGCCATTTTCAATAACTTCCAAAAAGTGGATAAGATATAAAATCTTGTTTTCCGTCGGCTTTATGGTCACAATGGATATGACAATGAAACAATTCAGTTAACATTAGCTTTTCCCAACATTTCGGCAGGGGTTTCTGCCTTCTTCAGGGGAACTTTATTACACATAAAAACAAATAATGAATATAACAACTTTTAAAAATTGAATAAACAATTAGTAAACTTACGTTGTTTGAAAAAATAAAAAGTATAAATTGAATGTTGCATTATTTGTAAAAATTGTAATAAATTATTATAAATAAAAATATACACCCCAAAATGAAGTTTGAAGTCTGGAGAATGGCTGCTGTCAATGATGTGACTGGCCAATGCAGTCTTTCCAGGACTGTTGTATTTGATATCAGATTTATGGTTAGACATGCATTGGCGGAGGAACGCCAATGAGAAGAAAGTGATCAAAATGCTGAGAGACATCGGATTTTCTCACTCCACTATTTGTGGTCTTATTCTGAAATATAAAAACAAACCTGCAATGAATTCAAACAATGATCGTCGTATCGGTTGCTAAAAAAGCTTTGTATATGTACCCGGGCTTACCAAAAACTTTAAGAAGATTGCCGTCGACAAATCTGAAAACGTTCTTTTGGCGTACAAATCTAATAATACACTTAGCCATCTTTTTTCAAAACTTAAAGTTAAGCTAGACAAAGACAAAGCCACCGATTTGATATATTAAATCAACTGCAAAGGTAAGCAGGATGATCCCTGCAATTTATGTTACATTGATACCACGAAACAGTTCCTCCGCCAACGCATGTCTAACCATAAATCAGATATCAAATCCAACAATCCTGGAAAGACTGCAGACTTCGAAGATGTCAAAATTCTTCAGACTGAACGACACTCATCAAGGCGATACATACTGGAAACGTTGCACATTATCAATAACAGCAATAATATGAACCGAAAACTTGATACACAGAACATATCCGCTGTATACTGCTCATTAGTTTCTGACTAAACTCTTGTTTTTCTTGTTGTTTTATTTTTTATATAAAGTATATAGACAAAACTTCATTTTGAAGTGTATATTTTTATTTATAATAATTTATTACAATTTTTACAAATAATGCAACATTCAATTTATACTTTTTATTTTTTCAAACAACGTAAGTTTACTAATTGTTTATTCAATTTTTAAAAGTTGTTATGTTCATTATTTGTTTTTATGTGTAATAAAGTTCCCCTGAAGAAGGCAGCAACCCCTGCCGAAACGTTGGGAAAAGCTAATGTTAACTTAATTGTTTCATTGCCATATCAATTGTGTCCATTAAGCCGACGGAAAATAAGATTTTATATCTTATCCACTTTTTTGAATTATACTTCAATTTGGTCAATAAAAATATCTATAACATTTTTAATTACAAATAAAAATCCCATATATGGTTTATTATGCTTTAAAGACTAAATGAATTCGAGTGTTTAATCTTGTAATCTTACCAACAAGCTCCATTTTTATGCGTTCTTTAAAAACTATGCTGGCCAGAACCTTACAGTCAATGTAGACCGCTACAGAGCCATGATTACTGACTTTTTCGTTCATCAATTGAACAACAATGATATGCAGGAGCTGTGGTTTCAACAAGACGGCGGCGGCGGCGGCGCAACATGCCACACAGCTCGTGCCACAATTGATTTATTGAAGGAAACGTTAGGTAACCGCATAGTTTCACGTTACGGACCCGTGAATTGACCTCCAAGATCGTGCGATTTAACGAAAAGTATTGCAGTATTTGAAACTCCGTACTGCCGTACTGCAAACACGGCAGAAGCACTGCTTTTTCGTTTTCCATACAAAATCTTCGAAGTCCAAAAAATTAATTTTGATTATTGCTGTACTGCTCTTTAAAAGCACCCAACAAAAATTCTACGAACATACCCTTCAAATTAAAAAGCTACAAGCCATTAGCCAAGCCACAAGCGGACACAACTTTACAGATGATATCTAAAAATGTATTTAATTACATTTTATTTATATTTTAGTAAATTGCAAGACTGATAAATTATTTTAAAGATGTACAAAAAATATTCTGAAGTACAAATATTATCAATACTCAAAAGGAAGTAAAAACTTTCTTCAACTTAACTTTAACTTAACTATGTACGAAATGTTTAAATTATTTTTTTTTTTAAAGAAAGAATGTTGTTTGTTTTTTTTTTATTTGCATCCAAAGCCTGTGTAGGTACCTACATATATAAAATGTAAATAATATCGTTTTTTATATAATTATTTTTAATTAAAGTAGGTATAATATAAATTACAAATTAACTTTTTAAGTTAACATTTACATAGCTCTAGCCTACAGAAACTTACAGTCGTATTTATTAGATTTTTGTCTACTTAGACACTGCCTAAGTATTTTTAAATTCATAGAAATATGTTTTATTTAATAAAAATAAATATCACATTATTTACGGTTAACGTAATCTACTCTTGTGTCTAAGTTAGGCAGCTTTAAGACATCAATAAACAAGGTTTTAAAACACATTTTCCAAAGTTGGACAGTTGTCTAATGTTGGACAACGTTTATAAATAAGACCATTACAGTTTATAATAATTGTTTGTTACTTGTGAATTTAATAAATAAAAACAAATCTTAATTTTTTCGCAGCATATTTCAATAAGATAACTATACATTCTACTTTTATTATGTTTTTTTTTTTAATTTTAATCTTTGAAATAAAAATAATCGTATGAATAAAAATGTTTAATGCCGTACTGCTGTGGACTGCTTTTTTATTCTTCAAGTACTGCATTCTCAAAAACTGAAACGACAGCCCTGAATATGATGGCTTGGATGACGTTGTTCATCAGTTTCTTAACCGTTAACCTGGTTCCTGGTTGGTTCAGATTGCGCAGCAAAACGATGATAGTGCTAATTTTGAGTTGCACAAAAGACCAGGACCCATGTTCTGTAACTCAGGCGATAACTTTTCGCATCGTTAAAAAATGAAATGATCCATTCCGCATTTATCGCCTCTGGAAAAAAATGTGTTTCTGTAAGTCGATGCGATAAGTTCAACTTCCACACTATTTTGACTGGAATTTCAATTGGAAGGCGATAAGTCTATTTATCAGTTTGACGTTTTAAAACAAAAAAAGTTAAATTTGAAATCAAATTTATTTGTATTCGCGATTTATTTATTTGAATTATTTGTTTAGAAAGTGAAAAATATAATAAACTAGCAAAACCCCCCCGCTTCGCAGGGCGTTAAAAAAAATAATTTTTTCTTATTTGTTTTCCAGCGAATGTGTTGAAAAAAAGAGTAAATTATTAAAAATAAAAAAAAAAAAAATGTTGCCGGTGACAGGAATCGAACCTGAGACCCCTCACGTCTAAAGCGGAGATCTTTTTTTTTTCATTTTACTCATAACTAACTTAAAGCTAGACAAAAATTCATAAAAACTAGCCTACTTATCAATAACTTACATCTTTCCACTGCACCACGAACTCTATTTATTTAATTTGCGCAAATTACTAAATATTGTTCAAAGCAGTGACCCATGTGACCAATTGAAATTTCATTTCTTTTTTTAACAGATTTTCTTTATTTTTTTATATTTTTTTTTGTCCTAAACCTTCTACCCTTGTTCCGCTTTAATTAAAAAAAATTCACTAAATAATCAGTTTTGTTTACCTTTTTGTTTTCAGCCATAGATAAATTTGTTTTTTTTTTTGTTTTCTTTTTTGTACTTCCCTTTAACACGTTCAAAATTTGAATGAAACTATTATCGCTTGCTTCTGGGTCCGTGATAATATTTGACATTTAAAATGAAAAAGTTAACGATTTTCAAAGATACAGAAACGCATTTAATCGAATTTTTTCCAGGATTTCTATACCGAGTGTTCCAGTCGGTAAAGTTATCGACTGTCAAAGTTATAGAAACCCGATAATGCGATAAAGTGTGTTTCGTTTCATTTTCCATCGTTTCTCGACAATTTTTATCGACGCGATAGTTACAGAACATGGGTCCAGGACAAAAATTCAATTGGATATCTTGCAACTTAGTCATCATTTGTAACACAATAAATCAACCGAACGAATACATTTCGGCTGCTATTTGATTTTGAATAATTAAATTCAAATCATCAACGTTCTTATTCTTCGCAGCTAAAATCGCGTGTTTACTCAACAAATCTTTGTTCAAATAATTTTGGCACATGTTTGGGAATTTGGGAAAGTTTGACGGAAAGCGCCAGTCATCAGTATCATTGTTTCTTCAAATATAAGCCAGATGATGTTGTTGACCATGATTACTGAATCAACGTATTGGTGTTCTACCTGCCTCTATTTTGGGATCTATACTCTTTATATCGCCACCATGAACCACTAAAAATATATATAATTTAAATATTTTCCGACTTTTCCGGTTTAAATTTCCAATTTTCAGATCCGTTGTGTTCTTACCTCAATTAATACTAATTTTGTCTAAATTTTTAATGTGGATTTATTTGATCTGGGTTTTCTCAAATTTATCCAAACTTTAAATAATCGAAATATTTTTGGCAACAGCAGCGATTAAAACAAAAAAAAAATATGTTGATAGAGTTTAAATATTTGTTTAAATGATTTTGAAAAAAGGAGAGAGAAATAGAAAAATAAAGAGAAATATTCTCTTTCTCTTTATTTTTCTATTTCTCTGAAATTACATTACAAGTTAAACAAATAAGACTTTATGTTCCTCATATCAACATTCAACGCTGCGGCATCTTTGTGGATGTAAAGGCTCTCGTACGCATCAAGTCTACGGCTATCGCTTACACATTTAAATAAAGAAATTGTCAGTAAAATTTGTAGTATAAATATTATGGTTATGGTGTTTTGATGTCTTCTATAAATTTTATATTTGAGAGATTACGTTATATTCCCAAAAACCACAAAAACATGACCAGTTTTGATTTTTAGAACCATCAATCGTCATTTCGTCAACGCTTCTAGATTTTCTTCCACTGGTAAAATTTTGGGTTTTCTTAAATTTATACAACATTTAAGAATTGTTTTTTTTTTTGGCGCCAGCAGCGTCTGTTCTATATTATACTAAAACTAAAAAACACATTTTAAAAACAATACAAGTGTTTAAATATTTGTTTATCAATCCATTATTCCATTTCTTTGGAGTTGATCATAATATAATATTTTTGCTTTTTATTCTACATTATGTTCAAACAAAACTAAAAAAAAAAATGTTTGTTTTATAAATTATTTTTCTTATTGGTTTAAACAATTCGAGAACAACTTTAGATTTTTTTATAATTTTTCTAGATCGTATAAATTGCGCTTCGAAATCATTCAAAGTCATTTCTAAGAAGTTGTTAGCCATGGCACAACACTTGACAGTATTGGCAGTTTTTCTGCCCATGATTTTGGGTGTGATAGCCGCCGACAATAGTTCCTTAACAACGGTAAGAAAAAACCTTTGATCAAAAGCAAATTTTTGAAAATCATGTCTTATATTAATTTTAATTTTAATATTTATAATCTCTTGTAGGAATCTTTAGTGTTGAAACATGGTTATCCAGTTGAAACGCACACAGTCACAACGAATGACGGGTATATCCTTACCATGCACCGCATTCCCTATTCTGCTCGCGTACCCCAAACTGGGCCTAGAAAGGTTATCTTTATCATGCATGGTCTGTTGTGTTCGTCAAGTGAATGGGTTCTCCCTGGAGTTGAAAGAGGGTTGGCCTTCATATCTTCTGATGCTGGCTATGATGTTTGGCTTGGCAATGCCCGCGGAAACACCTACTCTCGCAAACATCAAACTTTAGACCCAAATTCCTCCAAATTCTGGGACTTTAGTTGGCACGAAATTGGTGTGAATGATCTTCCAGCAATGATTTCATATGTTTTAGAAAAAACTGGAGTAAAAAAGCTGGTTTATATTGGTCACTCTCAAGGAACTACATCTTTCTTAGTCTTAAACTCTCTCTACCCCGACTTTAACAAGTACTTTGAATCAGCTCATTTACTATCTCCAGCAGCTTTCATGAGTCATTTAAAAGCTCCGTTTGTCAAATATGGTGCAGCACTTGTTGGACATCCAACAGTGGGTCTGCCCATGGATATTTTGGGAAATTATGAGTTCAATCCAAGCAAGAAATTCATGGAAATAATTGCTAAAATTATGTGTAAGAAAAATATAAAAAATTACGTCCTGTGCTCAAATGCACTCTTCCTTGCTGCTGGATTCGATGAAAATACTGTTTCTGATGTAAGTTTCACATAAGATTTTTTTCCTAATTCCAGAAATGACTTCAATTTTCTTTCAAATCATTACAGGACATTGTAGAAGCTCTTATGAAAACTACTCCTGCTGGAGCATCAACCAAACAGTTCTTGCATTACATGCAGTTATACAATTCTGGAAAATTCCGACAGTTCGATTATGGAATGGCTCGTAATTTGTTTAAATACCGGCAAACCAAACCTCCAATTTACCCCCTCGCCAACATCCATCTTCCAATTTATATATACTACAGTGACAATGATGCTGTAGTTGCAGTTGAAGATGTAGAAATACTTATTAAGGAACTACCTGCGACAACAGTTAAGAAGGCTTACAGAGTTGCAGATCCTACATTTGATCATTTGGGTCAGATGTTCAATCCTAACATAAGAAATCATGTTTACGGCACTCTATTTAGTAATATATTTGCTAGTGCGGCTGAGTAGACATTTTGTAAGATAAATGTTTTTTTCAATCACTGATTAGATGTGCAATCAAAATCAAATCAAATTTATGGCCATGTGTGTGTAGATGTGGGTGGTAAACTTAACGTATTAATCTTGATTAAATTTTGATTTTTGATAAAATTTTTCCAGTTTTTTAAATATTATTTAAAACAATATTTCAGCCTTTTGAAGAAATCACTTTATTTCATTTTGTTAAAGTTTTGTCGATTCAAGACCATTATATGGGACCTAATTTTCATATTATGGTTTAGAAAGGGATTGGATTATTTTTGCAGATCTTACCTTGTTGATGGGAAGAAGTGTGTTTTGTCTGGAAAACAACCCCACCGATTCACAATTAATGTATGTGTAAAATAAATGTGTGCGGAAAGATCTGGCAACTATCAAGTCAACTCTACCACGATACTCGATAGAGGCTGCCTGTAGGCACCCAATTAACGTATGTCGTATGTCACGACAGCCGGGAGGCTGACTACCGAGGCTCGTGAGAAGCCACCTGGAATGAGCTAACGAGCGAATGCCGAAATCCCTATCGACATTCTGATCTTCGACACCGAGTCTGAAACATGTACATAATTTATAATTCAATAAACAATAACATTAAATTACGTTTTTGTTTTATTTCAAGAAGACTTAGCACTATTTTATTTAAACTTGTTGAATTATTGATTCAAAAATAGCTTTTAACGGCCTTTAGTAAACAAAAATTGGGGGTTCGTCCCGGCGATCACATTAGTTGACTAGTGGGAGAGCATTATCAATACGCATTTTCTGTTAAGTTCAGTTCATCTTATACAAAGATTTCATGACGAATATCTAGTGTGAACTATAACAATAATTTTCAATTTTTGATACTCGATTTGAGTGTATTCGAATTTGTTATTTGAATTTATTTAAACACACAAACTCAATTTACTTGCTTGTCAACTGGGATTAAATTTTTTAAACGTAGATGAGAGGTATATGTAGGTACTTAAAGGCATTTGATTTTGTGGGAGGATAGAAGATTCATAACTGAGTAATGCGAGTGTCAACAAACCTAATATATGGTGTGTGCACACGTACATTTTTGATTTACTAACGTCATCCACGCCTAAGGTAGCAACACTACTCTACTCTTCATATAGCTCCAAGAAATCAATTAATCCGATAACATGTGCTCAATACTGTCACTATTGTGTCTATAAATCATTGAGCTGTCATAATGAACGCATTAAATCTTCTGTAATAATTCATTTTGAACATGAAAATCCTCGTGCGCTCATCTGAAAATTTCTTACCAACATGAATAACCGCTGTAACATTTGAAGCAAAAAATAAAGAAAAACTATGTATTTGTTCCTTTTAACTATGTATCTCAAAAACTATCATAAAATACAATACCCAACAGCCAACACTCAGTACTTACCTTAGCAACGAACAATGTAGGGAGCGATGAATAGGTGTATCTTTTCATCGATCAAACGTGGTAGTAAAAGAATCGTCATAATCGCAGACGACGACGATGACGATGATGGTGCAGGTTGTTGGTTTTCTTTTTTGTTTTTTGTTTTTTTGCTTGGGTTGCGAAGGATTATTATAGTTCTGCTACAGGCGGATTTACTTGTCTTGTATAAGTAACAAAGAAACGAAGAACGAAGAAACGTCTTCAGAAATGAACTCACCGTGTCCGTGTTCATATTTTATTTCCTTTTGAGAAAAGTCATTGCATTGAAAGAGTTCCCAGGCACGAGAACCTTATATTATTCATTCCTTCAAGGACGTCAATCATACAGGATATACAATCTTGTGAAATGAGAGTTACCAAGATTTTCCTTCGTTACTATCCCCCAGGTAAAATAATAACAGACAAAAAAAAAAACAAGCAATACCAAAGAAATCATTTATCAAGGAAAAAGTGGGTATTTTATTCAAATAAAATAAAATTTAAATAGAAAAAACTAAATTGAAATCTCCCAAGTAAATGTCTTTATTTTTTTTTTTTTTAATATTGCTATATACAGGTCTTGGCTTCTGTTGTCGCAGTGTTGAGGGCGCTGAGGATATCAAGCACATTGACTTGCTAGACTTGGACACGAAGTACGTACGTATCCTAAGAAGAACCTTAAAATCCCTCTTTTTTTATGGTTATGACTGCTGTGGTTAAAATTCGACAAAGCGCGGGATTTTATATTTCTTGCTTTATACCAACCTACATAAATATAAACCTATACATCACCCATAGCATGATGTAGGTATGTATAGTTTGGTATATGAACGTGAACGTCTTCGGACATAGGAGTGTTTACATTGAAAAATCAGCCAAAAGTTGTTTTTTTATGCAAACAAAAATAATTATAACTTAAGTGACATATTACGTTCCTTTAACTTCAACTGTCTGTTTTTAGGCGTTTTTCTTTTGGTTTCCTTTCGGTTGCGAAGGTGCTCTTAAACACATAGATTTAATAGATGTCAACTTTGTTCAAATGATAAGCACACTCTTTACTCAACCTATCACTCAAAGAATAAGAAAACTCATGATGAATAAATGATAAACCTGCAATTTCACCAACCTCAGCAATTTTATTTACCCTTGTTGTTGCAAGGGATTTAAAAATCGCAAGGTCAAATTTAAAAATCGTTTAAAAGCAGTCTATGCCATTTATTTTTTAAACATCCATGTTTTACATTCCACTCATTGTGAATTATCACATAACAAAAGTTTAAGTGTTCCACAATTCCTTCGAAATGCTAATTGTAAATTGGAATTTCAAAAATGAAAATTGATGTTTTGCATTTCAGTTCATTCCATTTTCTAAAAGTATGCAATCCACTAAAATGAGTGCTTAACAGTTACCGAAAGATAAGCGCTTTGCACATGATACACCAATTGCAACTTGAATATTGTGAATGGTCACGGATTTTGACAATTCATTCACATAATTAAGAGAATTGAAAAATTGGTGTTTTCCTTTACTTTGAAACTTTGTGCATTTCTTTTTTTGATATGAACTTTGATAGACTTTTGTATAGAAATTCACACAAATGCACAAAGTTTCAAAGTAAACTTAAATTTAACTTATCATCGGTAGTTAAAATGTTTACAATTTTTTGGCAATTGTTTTCCTTTTGACTTCGGTTTTGCGTAGGATTTTGAGGACTTGTAATAATTAGTTTCTCATCGAAGGTTTTGGTAAATAAAGTGCTGTTAGAAACAAATACATTCAATTATTTTACTCTTTTTTTGCTATAAATGCAGTCATTTGAGATTTGAAATTTGAGGTTAATTTTGAACGAATTTTGTATTCGCTGGTTTGTGGAATGTATTCACTGATTGTGGATTGCGAATTAACATTATTTGTCAGTCCATCTTTTCGTGTGTGTGACTAGTAAAAAAAATGCAGGTTGATTCAAACGCAGTTGTCAAACAATAACAACTAAAATTGGGATGGACCTGATCACTTGACTTCGGTAGCGAAATGTGTAGTGCATATGGCTCTGAAGGTATGTAATTTGATCTGGTTCACCTCTAAGTGACGGCAAAAAGTTTTTCAAATTAAATTGATCAAAATGACCAAGAGCACCACTAAAAAGGAGTTTGATGATCGGCGCGGCGCGGCGGCGTGGCAGTCTTGAAATAGCTATAACTCCAGTCTATAAAAACTTGTTGGTAGCTCACCCAAGTCTTTGTTGTTTCATTCACACCTTCAATTCTAAAATATAAATTCTTAAAAACAATTGTACACTTATGACCAACTTACCTTCTTAAATTAGGAATGATGATGATTCAATACATTGTAGATTTTGTAGCCCTATAGGGTTTGTTACAACTTTCCAATTGATTTTCCAACCCATTTTATTGACTTATAAAGTTATAACCCTGTGTCACTCTTAGAAGATTTTTCAATTCGTCACAAAAGGCATATTACCCCTGTGGTGGAATCCACTGGCGTGATGGTCCAAACCTCTAACCAACACACCAAGTGATGCATATTTTTTTAAATACTTCTAATTAAAATTATAAACATTTACTTATCGAGAAGCTATATAATTGTACATTCGGGCGTATAATGTAATCTTTTTCACGTAGCTACAGCACATTTTAATTTATATGAAGAAACAAGAGCAAGAAACAATATTAACGCACTAAAGCTTATTTGTTTCGCGAAGAAATAAAAGAAAAGTATCGAAAACAAAAAAAAATTCTATAATAAAACCGTGATTTTTGTTGTCTTCAAAATATACAAAAAGCATTGTAGAAAAGTAAAAAATAGTACGAACCTACGACAATTTTTCGTAGCTGTTCCAGTTCCAGTTGCAGCACTCTATTTTGTTATCCCACTCTAAAAACTTATTTAAGCGATTGCAATAAAAAGACAAAACTGCACGTCAACATCTCGTTTTCTCGATCCATTGTGAATCAAGTCCGAGTAAAAGATTTTGAATTGATAACCGTTTTGGTGTTAGTTTTGATAAAGAAGCCGCTTGGTTTTGAATAACTGCAGTCGTCTTAGCTTAAACCAAATCACATGGATAACGGTCGGTGGCTTGCGCAGAGAGAGGATTCAAGAGAACAAAAATGGTGCGCAAGGAATTTAATGAGTGGAAGTTTTTTTCCTAAATTTACAATGCCTTACTCAACTTCTTTTTTTTGTTGATTTGATCGTTGGTTTACTTTTAGTGCTGGAAGATCGGCGGGGGAGAATAGAATACGCTTTTCAAAATCTCTTTTAAATTTTATGAAGAAAGAGAAAAGAACACATTTCTAAAATAAAATTTCATCTGAATTTATTGGGGATACTTAATAATTATGGTAACCCACTCCCATCCATATCTAGGTATATTTTCCCATTTCTGTTTGTAGCTTCTTAAGTTAATTATGGAAACATTAGAAAATATCTCAAATGAAATAAAAAAGTTGTTGGTCAGTTTTTCGAAGTAAATGCTCAACTGTTTGTTTTTCTTTCCCACTGCGGCTCAAATATTTAATGTCTTACATTTTTGTCCCAAATGGAAAACGACAAATGAGCCTTCTGATAAGCCATCTTCAATGAGAATAAAAACAGCGAATGTTCAAGCTTTAAAAAAAAAAAACAACAACAACAACAATATAACCACCTAACCATCCACACCACCCACAGCGCAACTTGTTCCATTTGAAATTATCTGCCCGATTCAAATAATTTCGAAATGAAAAAAAGGACTCCCGTGTTAAATGATAAATTTAAAGGTCGTCCCTATGACAGACATAAACCTTTTGAGAAAAACCGCATTTAATACGCCAACATAGTAATTGTGATTGTGATGTTGTTTAGGAAAATTATATTCGTATCTCATACCGCAGGGAATAATATTTTTTTTTTTTTGTTTTTCTTATCTTCTTTTGCAGGACAAAAGTTGATCAAGTCATTAAGGAAATATGCACGAAGGAACAATGGCTGTCGAATCAGCCAATTAAGCTAATGCTCGAGGATGCCATCCTAAAGTTACAAACGAAATTGAGGGAGCCAACAAAGAAGAAGTTTTACCTCTATCGCAATGTCCAATCACACATCCTGCCACTAACGAATGTGTGCTTCGATAGAAACGGTGAGCGATGTTTAACCGGAAGTTACGATAGAACGTGTCGAATTATAAATACCCAAGATGGCAGGGAGGAGAACTCATTACAAGGTCATAGTAATGTTGTATTTTCTGTGGGCTATAACTTTCCAACATGGTAAGAATATTGAAATTGGTTTGTATTGTAGAGTTTATGTATTATTTATGGATATATAAGTAACAATTTGATGTTGATTATAGTTGAATTCGAACCCAATACGGATATCATTGAGATAAATAAGATAAATCCCGTACAAGGTGCATACTTGATTAGAAGAACCTTTTAAGGCTTGTAAAAGATTATGTTTGACTTGATAATAAGTCTGTGAAAAGCCAATGCAAGAAAGATAATATTTAGGGTCTATATGGGAAATGATAATACTTATATAGATTGTAGAAGTAGATGAGCTTCCATTTCAATGTTTGCTTTTTCCTTAAGGAAAAAAGGTAAAATTCTTAAAAATTCACGAATGGCAAAAAAAAAAAGAAAACAAATAAAAAATAAATTGGGTGGCACAACAGCTCGTATTGAAGCAACCATTTTAGTGATGCTTGTCATTCGCAGGATTGGAGGGGACCAACATTTTTCGGCCGAATCCGAACGCCTAAGGTGAAAAGCACTTTTTCATGACAAGAGCTACTCTTGAAGGATTTATCAATTCCTCGCAAGATGCAGTAATCAGTGAAAAAAACATTTCTGTTTTTAGGTTGGATGGGAATTGAACCCAAGACTTTCGGCGTAACAGTCCAACACACTTAACATTACACCACGAGCTACTACAAAAAAAAAATACTAGGGAGAAGGAGTTATAAATGCGACTTATCTTTATAATCGGCTACCAACTCGTGTAAAGGAAATAACACGATATGAACTTTGATTTTCACATAAGCCGGATGTAAATAAAATTTCCTCATTCAGAAGTAAAGCATTTGCACACGACCCAAAATAATTAAGAACTAAATTGAACTTAACAAGTGTCAAGCTAACTTTTTGTAGGATACTCAGTAAAATCTAAAGCTTTTCGTCTTCTTGATACTAAAGATAACAAAATTACTATAAGAAGAGATGTCAAGATACTTGATGGAGTTTTTGGTACAGAAAATGAAGATGAATCAAAATTATTGAAAATCCATAAAGTAAAGGAAGTAATTATTGAAGTTTTGGAAAGTGTTCAAAATGACACACTTGTAGGAACAAAATTAAGATCTTCAAACCGATCCACAAAAGGCCAACTAGAAAAAAGAAATAAACTAATTAAAGACAGAGTGAGTGACTTATAAAAATTCATTAAATATTTGAAAGCGATATTTAGAAGCGGTATCGGAGAGGATAAATATATCATCTGCGTATAAAAGAACGTTGATTTTTAGTCCTTCCAGAAGGATCCCTGTTGTTAGCTCAGTGTATAGTGTATGTCATTTAAGAACAGAATAAAAAGTAGTGTACTCAGAACGCATCCTTGCTTGGCGCCTTTATTCGTTGGAAAGAAATCAGTTTTACTTTTGCCATCCCAGACAGCGGCTGTGGTATCTTGATAGAGCGAATCTTAACGATTGTTAACATTGAGCCCATCTATTGACATTGTCAAAAGCTGCTTTCAGATCTAGAAAAAAAAGCATACAATTTTTTCTTTTCCGTTTAGCTGCAGCTGGATAAGACACGTTAAGTTGTAGATCTGATCCACGGTGGAGTAGTTACTGCGATGTGCAGCTTGGTATTCATCTTTGACCCAAACTGTATTAACTGCCTAATTAAGGAGCACAGACGTGAACATTTTATAAAGTGATATCTATCTAGTAACGATAATCCCCGATAGTTTGATACTACATTACCATCACCTTTTTTTCAATAAGGGATATATAATTGAATGAATTAGGAATTGTTGCCGTATCAAAAATGTCGCTTCAACCATTCTTTTGTCATGCTCACTGTACGAAGTTTACTAACAATATTCAGATAATATTCGCGTTTTTTTCGATTTGCAAAGGTTTTTAAAATGTTTCTTGGCAGAAGTGTATTTGATCCTAAAGACATAAAGGTTAAATTTCCAAGTCTAAAGATGTTTAAATACAGTTTTTCGGGCTGAATGGCAAGTTAGGTCGAACCAAGGCTTTTTAGGTTCAAACCTTAGCTGTTAATATCGAGCAGCTCCGTTGGCTTCGTAGATGCTGTCTTCAATTACGATACAGCGATTTTCGATCGATGTAAACGTAGACATTCTGTTTTCAATGGCTGATTCAAGATTTCGAACATATATTATTATCTGTTTTCTGTTCATTTAATGCGGGGAAGATTTGTATTTATTTGAATGGCAGACATGTTATATTTTTTTAACCAAAAGGTGATGGACATGTGGTCAGAAAAAGTATAACTTCTTACAATGAAATCTTCAATTAAATGGGCTGAAATATATGATGGGCAGCAATAATCAATAACAGATCACAAAGTTGTACTCTTCACTTCTATCATTAAATCCCCGTCCGTTTAAAAATAAATGCTCCGATATCTTCAAGAAGTTCGAGAAATATGTTATAGTTGCTGTTATAGGTAGTATCTTTTGAACATCCTGTTTCTGCTACTGAAATTAAAGCTAAAGGGCTGGTGTCAACTGAACCTCTTGTTCCTGTTCTAACGTTCATATCGTCTACGTGTATAAAATTATCCAAAACTGTTTCAGAGAAAAAGGCTTTAATTTTGTAGAAATCTGTCCTCCAGCGATTGCAGTTAAGGTATGCAGGTAGAAAGTTAATTCTTGTTTCATTGAAAGTAGCTTGCAGAATAGTTATTTCATTGCAGTTTATGAATTTAAGTTGGTGCGTTATTTCGATATCCTTCTTATATCCATATAGACATCCCCCGCTGGCACCACCAAGAAAACAAATCTCCGATGAAAAATAACTCTTGGTATTCAGTAGATCCTCCGAAAGGTTGCAATATAGTCAGATGCAAGATTTAAAGAAATAAAGTGGAGAAATTGTCAAATACAAAGCAAGACTCATGGCACAAGGATACTCACAAAAATTTGGTAAAGATTTAACTGAAGTTTTTGCGCCGGTTGTAAAACAACAAACTTTTAAAAGTTTACTTACAATAGCTGGAAGAGACAAACTAAAAATACACTATTATGATGTAAAAACTGGATTTTTTGGACGAGACAATTTACATGAAGCAACTAATTGGATACACAAGTCAGGAGGGACACAAGGTATGTAAGCTGAACCGAAGTATTTATGGACTTTAAAAAGCTGCAAAAGTATGGAACAAAACACTAGATGATGCACTGAAAAGAAATCATTTCATACAAAGTAGGTACTGCTGATTCATGTTTGTAAATTAAACAAAACTTGCATCAAGCTATTTATGTGCTAGTTTATGTCGACGATATTTTAATTTCATCAACAGAAGAAACCAAAATTAAAGAGTGTGTGCAACATTTGCGAAATTACTTTAACAATCAAAAAGTTCGAAAGGATGAAGATGTAATTTTTAATATACATACATACATAAATCAAAAATATTACATCAGTCATATTATTAGACAAGTATTATTAGAAATGTAAAGTAAATTAGAAATGCAAAACCGTCAAATATTCCACTAGACATTGGTTATTTCAAGACAAATGAAAATGGAAACCCTTTAAAGGACAATGGACAATGGATTTTTTTTTAATTATCTACGAATACACGACCAGATATATCAGAAAGTTAGTGTATTAATTTTAAGTTATAAGGTTGGAAATCCCACTAATATCGATTGGAATGAAGTAAAAAGAACACTTAGATACTTAAAGAAGACAGAAGATTTTAAACTAAAAATTGGAAAGAATTCAGAACCAAAGAATATACTTACAGGATATTCAGATGCTGACTGGGCTAAACTTCAAAAGAAGCAAGAAAATCAAATACAGGATATTTATTCATGTTTAATGGTGGACCTGTGATTTGGGCATATCGAAAACAAACTTGCAGAGCTCTATCGTCAACAGAAGCAGAGTATATTGGCATTTCGGAATCGAGTCAGGAGTGTATGTGGTTATTAAAATTATCCGAGTTTCCTTTGGAGAGTAACAACACCTAAACTCTCACCACTTATAAATCAGTGTATCTACGATAAATTTTATCAATAGGAACAAAAGAGACCTCGCATCTTAAAAATTTTAAAGGCATAAAAATGCGTAACGACCATTTAGACCACAACAAATACCCCCCATCGGAAAAGCTACTTTATGCAAATGCAAGCATGCCTAGTGGTTGTGGTCCAGACACCAGGACCGCCGTAATATATGCATGTAAGCATTACGTCATAATAGCAGGCAAACTAGGAGAAAGGATTATAGGGAGATTTCCATTCTAGCAGTTAGTTTTTTTTTTATTTTGTTTTCAGATTAGTGTTCAGTCCGGGGTTCACGGCTTCACGCCCCTACTCAGATGGAAGCCCCTCCTTTAAAAACACCCTTAGTTTCGTTACAACCAGGCCTTAGTTCTACATGGTTCTTTACATTTTAAAAAAACTATTGGGTCCTTAAAGCTAATTAAATTTAATTTCATCCCGTTCAGGATAACTTCAACTTAATTAATTTAATCAAATCAATGCGTTTCCAAATCAATGCATTCTTCCAAAGCCTTATTAATTTTTTTTTCCTTTAAATTCTTTAAATTTCAAAAAGTCAACAAAAATTTCTCCCTAATATATAAATTTATATGTTCTAGTGACCGAATTGTGACGGGATCCTTTGACAAAACTGCAAAAATTTGGAGTGCACGTACAGGAGCATGTTTAACCACCCTCTCCGGCCATACAGCCGAAATTGTTGGTGCCGAATTCAATCCAATGTACTTGGATACCATAGCAACAGCATCCACCGATAACACCGCAAAGGTATTTTATGCAGAAACAGGCCAAGAGCTAATGTCTCTTGATTCTCATGGAGCCGAAGTGATTTCCGCCCGATTTAATCGAGATGGAAATTTATTGCTAACCGGATCATTTGACCACACTGCCGGACTCTGGGATACACGTGCCAATATGTTGGCAATACATCAAAATCATTATAAATGAACACTTTATTGACCAAAACTTGATTCCGTTTCAGGAGTGTGGCGAGTTTTCGTGGGCACACAGCTGAATTGAGCAACTGCATCTGGAATTTTCCAAGCGATTTAGTTGCCACCAGCTCATTGGATTCCACTGCGAGAATTTGGGACATACGAAATGTCCCAAATTGCCTCTTTGAAATCACAGACCATCGTGATGAAGTCCTAGATATTGCTTTTGATTGCACTGGCAAACTGCTGGCCACCGGTGGAAGTGATTACACAGCAAGGGTGTGGAACATCAAGGGTGAACTCAGTCTATTGGCTCTTATGGCTGGCCACAGTGATGAGGTGTCGAAGGTTGGTAATTATTACGGAATGAACAATAAACGAGATTATAGTATGACCCACATACGAGTATGTACAAGTACATATATGTATATGTGCTGTTTTTTCAGGTGTGCTTTAGTCCTCCGGGAAAAATTCTTATGACTGCTTCCGTAGATCAAACTGCACGACTGTGGCTGACCGAAAGTGGGATTTGTTCGCAAGTTCTCTCCGGACATGAGTCGGAGGTGTTCTCATGTGCGTTCAGTTACGCTGGTGATATGATTGTAACAGCTTCGAAGGACAACACTTGTCGGCTTTGGAGATGATACGACTGGTACACTGTCAACTTCAATCTCGATGACGGTATGGATGTGGATGGGAGTGGGAGTGGGGTATAGTCAAGTGGGTATAGAATTAAATGAGCAGAACCATACCATATCGATCTGGTTTTGCAACCATTCATGTGAAATTGAACTTAGTTAGAACAATTCAACTTCCATAACATGTTAACATGTGAGAGGAATGTTCTTTGGTTGGGACACGAAACTTCTTGTCAATGAATGAATGCCTTTGGGGGAAACCTTCCAATGTGATTGCCACATTGGGGAAATTCCCATTTCGCCTTTGGTATCCAGAATCTTTAAGATGATTATGATAGCCATATATATACATATATGACTCAAGGGATATCCGACTATAGAATTTGATTCAAAAGGACATAGAAGCTGTATAAATAATACGTCAGCAGATTCTGAAATTGTTATGTTTTGTTCTTTGTTTGTTTCCCCTATAGGTACCCTAATCACATACTCACTCAATTGAGTAAAAGAATGGAACTATTTTGTGTGAATATACTGAATAGTGAATTGTGTGTGTATATGTAATAAAATTGATTAGTTTTTGAATCTGAAAAATTGATTGTTTTGTGTTTGTTTTTATCGTATGTTTTTCGGAAACGGGTCATAAACCAATGATCGTTATAACAACCATGTGTTTTTTTTTTAAATCTATATTGAATAACAGAACTTCTATATATGTATTTTTGCGGTTGTAAATGACATCTAAATGTCCAATTAACTCAAGAATTATGTACACAGTATCTGTGTAGTGTATTAGTTAGAAGTTTAAAGGGATACTAGCTTACCTGTGTAAGAATTGGAAAGTGTAAATGTTCATTTTAGAGTTAATTTTTGTTGGAATAATATTACACAAACAAATGCATTTTTTGAAAACATTATTAACATTATTAAAATAAAATTAACAATCAACGGCAACGCCATAAAATCCATAAATCCATTTTATTAATTATGTTTCTAAATCAAATTTTTCTAACGGAATAGTTTTGAAAAAAATTAATTTTCAAACTCAAAATTTTGGAAAAAAAATTGTGAACAAATTTTGTTCAAACTGATTTTTAGTAGTATTTCAATACTCTTATCAATTTTAAATCAAACACTTTAAACCAGATGTTAAAATGTTTTCCAAGTTTTTGAGAAAATTGAAAATAAAAAAAATAAGTTTCCCTTAACTTGACTTCAATATTTCATCAAGAAACTAATTAATTAGGTTTAGTATTTTCAATTTTCTCTAATTTTTTAGAAAATTGTCCCTACCGCCTAAGCGAGGAGAAATGGACCCCCACCTTTACCATTTGTTCTTGTCTTGGCCCAACCTACATGCCCTTGGATTTTATTCAAATCACCCTGCATACTACTAAATATACTGTGATCCTGTTTGTTTTATTATATGGGATAATAAAATGCAGCTATATCACACTGTAAGACTTTTAAACTGTCAAACTGTTGCTCTAAAAACTAAATATACCCTACAACGTCACACGTACTCTCATGTGTGGACGAAAAAAACGACATCGAGACTTACCAAAGTCATAACAGCAAACAAAGCCCATCACTGCTACAAAATGCCATCACTTGACACATACCCTTTCAGCTTTGTGGCAAGCATGCAAAAAAAAACTAATCAACAACCATGCCATACCACATTAAAATAAAGTGAAAAATCATACGGAAAATTATTCCGCTTATTGGAATAAGATTAAATAAAACCATAGAATTTAATTTCAGGTCATTGATAGGCAAACAATTAAACTAACGCCTACCGACTTGTCTTAAAAGTTTAGAAGGAAAATTAATATGAACCATTTTTATAAGTAGTACCTACCTACATTTTTGAACATTTTTTTTTTTCAATTAAGAGCAATACAAATCAATAACTTTCAATATACTCGCACAATAAAACTTTATCAAACATGTGTAATAATATTATTTCCTTTTTTTGTTAGGATATTATTTTCTATGCTCCTGCACACATTGTGCGAGGAACTGGAACTGCTTCTGTTATTCTCTGGCTGCTGATGTGATTAATCCATTAGAATAGTGAATCAGCTTAATTGCCCTTTCTGCTGTATCGTTTACAGCTCTCAGTTGCAGAACTTTTTGTTTCACCTGTGAATCTGCGCGTTCAACACAATATAACAATTTTCATCTGAAAATTAAGATTTCTGAATTTTTCTGTACATCGTAAGCTAAATTTTAAAAAATTAAACTAAACAAAAATTAAATTAAATCTACCTCTTTATTTTAATGAACACAAAAACTTTTTGGCATTTAAAAATCGAAATTGCAATTAAATAATGAACCGAACTCCATCAAAAACTTGTTCAAACAGTATTGTTTGTATAGCTGCATTTTAACAGTTTAAAAAAAATAATAATAATAATTTGAGCGAAAAAAAAAACGCAGCGACAACACTTTTTCCTTAAACTTAAAATATATGCTCCCAAAAGCTATAAGAAAGCATTAATTCTGAAAGCTCCATAACAAAAACCAAAGAAAAGGTATTATAATTTCCATCAACGAATGAATATGGTTACTCTGAATAAATATGTTTTTATTTTTAACAACCAATAAGCAAGAGATAAATTGACGATCAGTCTCCTCACAGAAGGAGAAAAAACAGGTTGTGTTAAAATGTACGTGGGTTTTTGGAATATTACAAAAACAATTTCAATATAACTCAGGGGCTCGTTTTTATTTCAGTGGCAATCTCTTAAGTTGAGTGCCATGAAAATATCAGAAGGCACCAGTGTGTTTGGAAAAGCTCTGCCATAAGGCCTGTACTGCATATTATTCAAATTGAAAACAGTATAGAATGAATTCGTGAATCGTGACCATAGAGTAAAAATTTATTTGTTTAATATTCAAATGTTTAAAATAAATAATAAATGCAGAATTTTGAAAAAAAAAATAACTGTATAAGGTATAATGAACACCGAATCTCATCTCTTGAAGGACACCTTTATCTAAACAACTATCTTTCGTTAGATTGTTTACCACCCTTGTTTTTGTTTCGACGTCAAAAATAAAGGGTGTCCAGCGGAATATTTTCAACTTTTAATTTCAATATAAAAAAAACTACATCGTTTTTATTTATTTTTATTTCAATTAAATGCAGGGGAGGAATCGCGTAAGGCGATAGTTGATTGTCGCTTTTTTGATTGTAGGTTTTGGTTATCAACTATTCGTTGCTCTGTGTAAATCGTTCGCGAAAAAATTGTTTTTTCTTTGGCATAACTTACAATTAAGTCAAAAATTAAATGTCATTTTTGCATTTTTGTTATTGTGTTGGTTTTAATTAATTGTATTATTAAAAAACCAACCAATTTTAAGCCGACCGCATCAAACTTTTTATGAAAATGACATAAATGTATGAAAACGATACCTAAAAAGCTGTCGCTTAATATCAGTACAAAAAACGATTGTCGATTTGATAATCACCTTACATGGAGCAAAATTGTCGATTTTGATTATCAACTATCAACTATCGCGTTAGCCGATTCCACCCTTTAACATTGAAAAAGAATAGAATTTCTGCTATAAGTATAAATGCTGCAAATACCTATACGTTCGTAGTTTTTAACGTTTTTAAGAACCCAAGTCTTGATAGAGCGTCTTTGCAGCCAAATTTTACTGAAACCATGATCTAACTTATCTTATTTATTGGAAAATCGTCATTAAAGTAGTCATCATAGAGACTGCATCTGTAAAGCAAACCACAACAAAAACAATATAATCTGATTTTTTTTTTTGGTAATATCAATTCACGCTTTATTACAATTTAACAAATGTAATAATTTTCCATGTTACATTTTTCAATAAGGTTTTACATATTTTATTTTTTTTGTTTTTTTTTTTTTTTTTTTTTAATTCATTTTTCTTCAGGAAAACAATTTATATTTTAATCATTTTTTTAGGAAAATATTTGTATATACGTACGCTTCTTGTCGAAACACAATTTACAGCCATTTGTGGATGTCTATTAATTTGTTTTGAATGAATAATAATAAATCAATTTGTTTGTTTAATAAATTCATGATGTGTTTTCTTTTCTTTTCTTTTTTATTTATTATTTTTTTTATTATTGAACAATGGATATAAGGATGGACAACACACATACACATTCATACAGTTTCATTTGTTTTTTCTTGACCTTTTAAATAAAAATAAAAAAAAATATAAAATAAAACTTCTATTTTGTACGTTTTAAACAGTAAGTGATGCTGAAAGACGATGGGGATTCTCAGGCAAGAAACTTTTAAGCAAAATTAAAAGAAACAGATCTTGATAAAAATGTTTGTTTTTTCTTTCATTTTTATATTTAATATTAGACATTGTTTTAAGTTTGTTTGTTATTTTTTTGTTCTAAAAGGAGAGAACATACATAATGTACTTTCACAAAAGCAATTTTTGTAATTTTTCTCTCTTTAGTTTTAGAAAATGATTTTGACAACAACATAAAATTTGAGAGAATAAAATAACAAGAAGTATGTTTAGTAAAAAAAAAGTAATTAAAAGGTATTCAATTAACATTTCAATTTATACCAAAATGAAATAAACCGATACAGTTACATAAAATAATGGAGAAACAAACTGATGCTTATTTTTTTTTTTAAATAATATGACTAATGTCATGATTTAACAGTTAATGTGGAAAATATACGAAATATAAAGTATTTAAAGTACAAGTACATAAAAAAGGTTTTTTTCTCTATACATTTAGTAATAGTAGTAATAGTTTAGTAGTGGTGTTTTATTTAATTCTATATTTAAGTTTTTTTTTTCTTTTTGTCTGCAGAAGAAGACCGTTAATCGCTTGATCCTGTTTTTATTATAATTATTTTTTTTTTAAACCTCACTACATTAATTTATATTTCCTTTATGCTAGTTATATGGATTCCTGTTATAAATTAATTGTAATTGCAGGCTTTTTATTTTGTATATTCTTTTTTTTGTGAATTTTTGTTTCATTTATTGATTTGTGTTTACAGTTGTTTGTTTTGTTCTTTTGTTAAATTAAAAATGTACTTAGGATTTAAGTTATCTTTTGTTTTTGTTTTCTTTCTTTTTAAATTTATTTGGTAATTTCAGCAGAATTTTGCACTTTATGAAAGGCTTAACCGGAAATCAATACCACGTACTCTGAAAAAAATATATATATAAATATCACACGTGAGATTTTATTGAAGAAAAATGTGAGTGAGGTTATTCGTGAGTAACTATAGTTAAACTAATATTTATGAATGACACAAAATAATTTAAAACAATTAGAAGCTTGTTTTTTATAGTTTTATTAATATGCAGTGACAGTGACGAAACTAGTTAAGGATGCAAATTTTGAATATACATATATTGTGTACTTTAAAAATGGTTAATAAGGCTTAAAAAAAATTGATATTCAGATGAGAAAAAGCTCACCGACAAAATCCAAAACTGCAGAAGCTCTTTGAAGAGGGAATAACCTACCAGAACTTTTATTCAGAATCTTAAAGTTGTCCAAATGAAAATATTTTCGTGTTACATGCATGATATGAATTTTATCGTAATCGGAATTTTGTAAATGACAATTTTTACGAGATTTTCCCCTAAGATGGAATCTGTGATAGTTTTTTTTTTCATGATTGGTAACAAGTAACGATGAAACTCGTGATAGGGCTGAATATTTAATAATTTTTCCATTTACGGATTCATTTTTTGTGTCCATCATCAGATATTACTTTTGAGATCTTGCAAATAAAGAAACCAAAACAAAAAAAAAAACAAACAGCTGAACGGAAATTTTTTTATTTAAATTTATCTTAAATCCGAACGTAGTAGATTTCATTTCGTTCTAGAAATAGAGAGCATTAAACATTTCGGAACGAAATACATAGTAGGGCCACAGTTCAATTTAAATGCGATTTCGGAAAGATATGGCATTAACCAGAGCAAATATCAGGAAACACAAATAATAAACACACACAGAGTTGAAACGTTAAGATGGGTGCAGGGAGAACATCCCTTAATTGCTCTTATCTACCTATTATTTCCGAATTTTATAAACTATGCAATTGAAATTAAATATCTTCTTGTTCACTACGCCTAGTACCATTTCACTGTGGTGCGTTCTTTTTCTCTAAAATTTTAACTATTATTAACTATTACTGTTAATTTTGATCGTTCCTAAATTGGAAAATTGTAACATTGTGTAACATTATGACGTCATCAAATCGTTCCAAAATTCAGTGTTAAAGTGTCAGAGTGTTATACTTTGTAACAATTTTCAACACACCTCGTCGATATGAATTCAAATGTTGATTTCGTTCATGTCAATTTAATTATGTAATGTAAATATGCATTTAAGTGATAGAAAAATGTTTCTAGTAAAATTTGATGCAATCAAAAAATTTCTTTTATTATTCATTCTGTGTATTTCCATTTTGTTCAACCCCTTGACAGATCAACATTGGGCCCTATCGCGAACGACATTTCCCGGGAAATATTTCCCACGTTCGAAAAATTCGTATCGTGAATGGTGTTCGAAATTCCCCTCGGAATTTATTGCTATCGTGAACAATATTTCCATGGGAAATTTGTTGTAATTTCTCTGGAATTTTTTCCCATTTATTTTGGTGGAGAAATTAAGGCGAGACGGAGGAATGAAACTTTTTTGATAAATAAACACAATTTTTTAATTTTATTATGGGACGAACTCAACAAATCAAATCAAAATAGAACCAGTATTATGGAAAAGAATACTATACAGACTGGATTTACTACCTACAGGGTAAATAAGATTTGGCAAAATTTGGCCGAAATGCATCTTCATTTTGATTACCTTCTTGCAGCAAAAAATGAAAAATGCAAAACCAAGAAAAAGATCACTCAGTTTATATTTTTCGAAAAAATGTAAATTTTTCTTTCTTTGCTCTTCCGCGGTTTGAATTTTGATCTATTCTGGACAAAGCTTTTCCTCGAAAATGTTAAGGAAGTTCGACAAAACTTCACAGAATGTTGACTGGGCAAGACCTCCATCGTGTTCCTTGCCGACTCCTCTTTGGTACCCACCTTCAGCAAAAAAAACGCAGACTTGCACTAAGCCTGACGATGTGTGGACACTGGACAGTGTTTTCAGATAGAGGAATTTTGTTCTTCTGCGAAATTTAACACCTCGTTCAAACGGAAAAATATAATTGGCAACATGAAAAATTCAATTATTTTGTTTGTTGTACCCTAGCAAGGTATCGAAGAGGACAATTTTATGCAATTTTATGCAATTTTATACAATTCAGTTGAAATGATCGCACCCAATATTTCTTTCTTCACATGGATGGGGAATTTGTTTGGGATATTTTGTTTTATTGTAAAGGGAATTTCAACTTAAATTTTATTTTTTTTAATTATGATCCTTTGATAACACTGCACACAATTCGAAATTGATCTCCGAAAATAATTTTGTTTTTTGAATGTTGGTAGTTTTTTCCCTGGGAAAAATTTATTCCGAGGGAAGTTCACGATAACTAGAAATATTTCTTGGGAATGAAACTTTCCGTGGGAACTAAAATTCCCCGGGAGATTCCCGATAGGGCCCATTATTTTTAACATTGATCGTTTCTAAATGAAATGTTCTACAGTTTACCACGTTTACGAGATTACCACGTTTAAGAGGATTTTACGGCGTTGCATTAATACCCCTATTAATTCTTTTTTGGTTTTGAGGTGAACAAATAAAAGTTGTTTTTTAAAGTTTTATTTTTTAAGGACAAACATTTTGACAATCGATTCCTGATTTCTATTCCGTATACGTTTTACCATTTTAACAAATTGTTCCAAAACGTTGTTTATTTCGCGAAAACCAGATTGCTGTTTATCCTCATTTTCACCACAAAATCTTTCAGCGATGAGGATTATTGGTTGAACAGCTACCTAAAGAAAGAAAACTGACAGTTTTGGAGTGTTATTGAGAAACCATTACATCTACAAAAAAGTTACGATTTGATGTGGTTTATGGTTTAATTACATATATTGTCTGTCAAAACATTGCACTCAATCGAGAGATTTAATGCTCGTTTTCGTTTCACAATTAAGTGGTCTCAACCTAATGTGAAACAGCTTTGGTTTCAACAAAACGGCGCACATGCACACAACCCCAGAGTTACCACTGGGACTCAATAGTATCCCGAGGGATTCTTTTATTTTAGTGGAATTCCAGGATAAATTTTTTTAAAAGTTTTCCGAAGAGTTTTGTTCTAAATCTTATTCAGGCCAAAGACTCCAATTCAAAATTGGCTATTTCTAGACATGTAGAAACATGTTTTTTTTTTTTTTTAAATGTGTGTGGAAACCGACACAAACAACGGAGACGGAGGGGGAGACGGCGGGCGTGGCGATGAGGAGTGGTTGGGCGTCCGGCCGGCGTGGGTGGAGAGGCGGCGCGGCGCGCGCATGTGTGTGTGCGAGAGGGAGAGAAATCTAATGACAACCATTTTGAGTCAGTTGGCAGTGTATTTTAGAGATCAGTGAAGCAAGGAGGTAAAAGTTTTGTTGAGTTTTCTGTTTATTATATAAGGTTTGTACAATTTAATAAAAGGTCAAAAAATATATATTCGCTTTTAATTAAGTTGGTAGAAGCATAAAATAAAGGTAAGAAATAAATAAAGTTAGGAAAAACAGTCCATGTGCTGCAAGATGAGCTGTCGAACAATGTGACACTTAAATTTGTAAATTTTAAATGTCTATCCATTAAATTTTTAAAAGGACACATTTTTTTATTCGAAGGGATTCATAAATAATTTGACCAGCGGTAACACTGCGACAACGCGCGTTACAATAAGGTTATTGCAGAAAACAACCGATAAGCGAATAATTTTGCATAATGGTCCTATGAGGATATGTGAAGATCTACGCCGATAAACCTGATACATTGAACCGCTTGGAGGTTATAATTCGAAAATTTATTGTTGATATACGTCCTCAGCTTCTCGAAAAAGTGGTTCACAATTGGACTTCCTGATTAATTGAGTAAAAGATATCTTTACAAAGTATACAACAGCTTTCTCTAACTAGGTTAAGTTTCGTCACTGACTAATCATAATTAAAAAAAAAAAATAAGTTAACTAGTTTAACTCACTAATTCAAAAACAAATGGATAAAAACACACAAGCACACATATAAAAAGACAAAAAAGCATGCGGAGTGTTTTTTTTTACACTTTTCGGAACAAAATCAAAAATGTATGTATTTTTTTAGAGGGTTAACAAAAATGGATTAATTTGTGTAGCGCTACAAATATTTAATTTTGTTAATTCAAAAATAATGATCATTCATAGTTTTATGTCTATCCGATCGTTAATAAGCCCAAATCCATATAATGAGTCATGTTTTTTTTTTAATTCATATTATATTATTTGTGATTATTTATTGTTGCGCTACAGTTAAACTTAAGATGAATTTTACAATTAAAATGATACGATAGTAACGACGACAATGATTATACATTTTTTTTTTTTTTTAACATTAACTAAAGAATAATAACAAAAGGCAAAATTTAAAGTATTTAAGCACATTGGCGAGAGTTATTTATTATATCTCTCTTTACCCATTATCTTTCTAGAATATAAAGTCAAATAAAATTCGAATAAAAGAAAGCAGAGAAAGCATATTAATTAAAATTAGAAGCAAATTTCTTTGAGTGAATAATTTTTTTTAAAAAAAGCTGGCGTTTTAGGCTACATATTGTAAAAAATATTCCGTACTTCACATTTTTCCTCTGGATGAAATTCCTTAAAAATCCTTTCAATAATTGGATATCTGAAAAAGTAAGAAAATATTATTGAGTTATTATTCATTTTCATTAGAAATTATGACATTGTAGATGATTTACAAAAAACTTTTAATAGTCTAAACTTTTTAATTAACAAAAATACTGGGCTGCGAAATATTAAATAGACATTATATGGGACAACAAAGAAATTTAAAACGCGAAAACCGTAAAACGTGTGTTGTGCGTCCTAAATGGTATATCTATATATTATAATGGTGGTTACTACATTTCTTAGATTCAAACGTGTACACCAATCTGTCATAAAGGATGAGAAAATAGAGTTTGCAAAGCAAATAGAAAATGCTGCCGAAAACAACCAAAATTCGACCCAGTCTGCGGGATTAGATGTGTAAATGACCTTAGCGGTCATTTACCCCTGAATGGTGTGTCTGCAATGACGTTTATAACATATCTTAAGTACAAAATCGTTCAGCAATTCAAAATGCGGCATTGATTTTTCAAGCAACTCAGAAATCGAAAAAGTAGTAAAAATAGCGCAAGTACGAAAAAGCGTAAATAGAACCCCATTTGCTATCTTTACAACTTCCCAATACAGTAAAGTTATTGAACTCTCAAATTTAATGTAATCAAATCAAAATTATGACTCATACAGCCCTATTCTGCTATCCTATCCGATCGAATCATTCCATTTACGTGAATTTTTCACATAATTTTTCACAAATTATTCTATAAACTTTCCAATCTTTCGAGTTTCAAAGCTCTATCAATAATTAATTTTGAAGTTTTTGAGAGAATCTAATTTTTAAAATCTCATTTTTATTGCAATTTATATGCTTTCTGGAACATTCGTTTCCCTCCGACGGATAGCAGAATACGAAAATTCACGTGAACGTTTAGCAGAATAGGGCTGATAGATTCAGGTAGGGGGGAAAACGTTACGGGAAATAACTTTAATCGCTTCTGTCGTGGGTTTGCAACCACTTAGACGTCTGTCGTGTAAGGGTTTGCACACAGGGGGTCAAGACCTTTCATTTGAGATACAATTCAAGTGGTTTCCTAAAATTTCGAAAATGCCAAAAAAAAATGCATTTTAGACGGCGGCGGGCGGCGTCTGCCGAGGGTTTTGCGAGACCGCTGCGTCACCACAGACGTCATTCAGAACATTGTTTGTTATTGAGCAGTGCACACATGCGTCATTTTGCCGCAAATTAATCTTCCATCAACCATGAAAGAATTCGATATTGAGTTATTTATTAATGAGATAAAAAAGTATCCACAAATATGGAATGTTGCTTCCGAGGAATATCATGAACTGCAAAAGAAAGGAGCGGCGTGGATAACTGTTTGCCGATTATTTTTTTAAAAGACGTTGATCAACAAAAGGATGTACCCAACATTTATTTATCTATCCATTGCTGCAAGCTAAACGCGTGTTTTTGGGGTTGTCAAGAAAATCTGGGTCAACCTTGTGTAAAATTAATGAACGGAGTTACTATTAGTGTGAATATTGAACAAACTCACGATTGTGAATGAATACTTTAGTTGACATTTTTATTATTATTTCGTGATTAATGAGATATGTACTATTAAACAATAGATAGATTTTAGACTTAATGTACACTTGGATGCACATACCCACAGAGAAACAAATCCAGAGACGTCGGTATAACAAAATCATCATCCATAATTGTGTTCAAACTATTTTTTTAATGAACGTAAAACCTAGATTGCCTACCTATATCAAATAGTATACAATTAATACTCACTTTGAATGTAAGCCCCCGCCGGGCGGTAGGCCTTCAATTTCTCTACTTTGAAGGTTTTGTAATAAGTCAACGAATTCCCTGTTCTCATCACATGACATTTCCTCTGTAAAAATAAAAAAAGGAAATTATTGCTTAATACAAAACTTTAAAGTTTTCTTTAATTATTTAAAGCAAAAAATTATTTAAAAATGTATGTATCTATTTAATATTATATAATATAAAAAAACTAATGCAAATACAATTCTCGAGTTACTCGTGCAGATACTATACATACATAATTTATGTACATAAAAACATGTTCATCCAATATCAATTCATTTACTCGTTCGAAGTCCTTTTGTTTTTAATTTAAATATTTTACAGTAATTATAATATTTAAAATGTAATGAAATTGTAATTGAAATTGATCATGATTTTCTTCTTTTTTTTTTTAATTTAAAATACCAGCAGCAGCAACTAACTAGAGCAATACTTCTACAATTTTAATTAATAAAAAAAGGGACTAAATTTGTAGCCAATCAAATTTTAGTGCAACAAGCAATAATTTAACATACGTAGGTATTCACTTTATCGGTTCTTATTTCAAAATACAAAATGCGCCTTAAATGGAACTACATACATTGCTTAATATAACAAAAAAAAAACTCAAACAAAAAATAAATGCACATATGGATGATAAAGAAGACTTCGAGAATTTAAAACAAAAATCAAACATGCTTCTCAAAAACTTCAATGGAAACAGGGAATTAAGTATAAAAATTATAAAATTAAAGGATTATGTTAATAAAAAGTTAAACAAAATGTGAAGAAAAATAAATCAAATAAACATACCTTATGCTCACTAACCGAACCGCCATACATATCATTATTTATTTTTTTTAACTTTTTGTTTAAACAATTTTCTCAGTTCCACTGTTAGCGTGTTTTTTTTTTTGTAAATATTTTTTTTTCACAAACTTTATGATTAACATTTAATTAACAAGCAAATAAATATCAAAAATTGAATAAACAAAAAGAAAATTAACAAAATTAATTAAAACCAAATTTGTTAGATTCGATTGGAAAGAAAAAATCAACACCATAAGTATTAATTGTATTATTATTTTTTTTTTTTAATTTTTATTGGTTACGAATTATTACTTTTGAATAAAATCGGGAGGCAGGTACAATATTTAAATTTAAATATTCTACTTCTAGGCAAGTATCTATTTTAGGTTTTTTCTTTAATAAATATTTGTGTACGTTTATAATATTTACTATTTGTTTAACAATAATTATTGTGGGATTGTGTGACTAATTTGTTAGAGTTGCATTTCAAAAAGAAACGAAAACAAAATTAAAAACGTGAGCATAAGGTTATTTTTTTAAATTTAAAATTCTTCATTATGTGTGTAACAACAATATTAAATATGTATTAAATATTTGCTTTGTTTTCTTTTTTAATTGGATCACAATTTTAAAACTATGTATGAATGTTTTTTTTGTATTTTTTTTTAAATTAGTATACTTTGATAATACTTTGTTTTATTGCATCTAGTAAAAGGATTGGCTATGATTAAAAATGTATCTAATTGACTTTAACACATTTACGGAATAACTTAATGGTTTCAAGTTGATTTGTATTAATATTTGATTAAATTTTTCAATAATATATAAAATATTTTTAATTATTATTTAATAATACACAGTATTAAGGGTTTTTTGTCTGTTTTGGTTTTTTTATAGGTTTTATTTTTCTTATACATATTATAAATGTGGTTCCGATAAAAGTTTTTTTGTTTTTTTTTTTTTTTTTAAACTTTGATTTATTAAGTTTTAATCAATTCCTTTTAGTTTAGATATATTGTTTTATAAAAAAAAAAAACAATATGTTATTTAGGGTTAGTATTAATGATTTATTCTATAAACTACATTTTGAATATTATTGAATATACATATTTAAGGTACAAAAGGTAAACCTATTTATTAAATGTAAGGCAAGAAGGGCATCCCTATTACATGATTAACCAATAAATGTCAGGGAGATAATAAAATCAAAAGAATATTGTGCTAAGGTGGTGTTTTATTTGTAAATTGTTTTTTTTTTTTTTTCTTAATTTTATGATTGATGTTTTTTTTTGTGCAATTAAAGAAAACACTTGGAAGGGATTTTTCACACACAATAAAAGTCCATAAATTTAAATGTGATTAGTAAAGCCGTGGAGGGATGAGAAAAGTCTCATTTGCTTATAGGAGAGTTAATAACTGTCAATAAATATAAACAATAAAACAAAGACAATGTTGAAAAAAGTAAAGATAATGCATTAACGTTTGTCTATTATTATTGTGTTTGTTTGGGCTAGTTTAGAAATATAACAAGACTGGCAATCCTATAATGTAAAGGTATCCTTGATTTCGCGACCTGTCAAAACTTTTGCTTGAAATTGCCGTACATTTTTTTTAAGAAGATAAACATACGAACTTGCAGACCCAACTGTGAAAATTCATCAAATTTTCGAATAAAAATGATAAATCGAAAATGATACAAAACTCAAAAGCGTATTAAGTTTATGATTAAAAGCTAACTACACACGAGTTGTTAGACGAACTCATTGATAAATCAATGGACAGGTGAAAATTTAATTATTCATTCAAAATGTATCAATATAAAAATTTCGCCAAGCAATTTATAATCAAAAAATAGAGTAAGGCCCCTGTGTTAGACCAAAAATTCCGATCGAAAATCTAATAAAACTTCAGCACTACGCCTATGGTTTTCCTACGTTCTTCGACGGGCCTGTCTATAGACATTTTTTTTTTTAGGTCTATTTAAGTGTCCACTTCAAAACAGCTTGTTCATGACCATCAATTTGATTGCATTACTAAGCAGACAGATTCATAGAATAACCAATGGAATCCATAAATTTTGGACGGGAAAAAATGATACGTTCAAGTTCATTTCTTTACGTCGCCGAAAATTTTGATAAGATCTGGCACAACAAACGGTTTATAGTTAAAATGAAGATACATAGGTCTTTTGGGAAAGATTTATTACTTCCTAGAGCTAAATAAGGAATGGAATATTCGGGGTTTAAGGAATATAAATACCGTTAATTTAGTAAGCAAAGAAACTACCTTAAAATTATCCAAAAATAAAATGGATAGTTAGAACAAACTGATGAACTATCTATTTGATATTATGAAATTTTTGGGTGTTGTTTGTAGTTAACCAAGCTACAGACAAACTTTAGTCTTACCGAACAAAGTTTTAAGAGCGATGGTAACATATAATATGTATGTATAATAAATTAAGTCGCTTATGTTGTGACTTTTGAATATATTTTCTACGAAGCTTAGAACTCGCTTACAAGACTATTTACATTAGCACTTACTAAACGAACAAAACTTAATATGAAAATGCTTGTGCGTAGACAAGTAACGTCCATATTATTCTCAGCTTTAAGTAAGTTTTGCACACATCCGTTAAATCCGCATTTTTAAACAATAAAGTTTAAAACATTTACACAGATTTAAAAGTGAAAATTATTTAAAATGTAATTTGATTTATTTGTCCACATAAATGCATGAAATTTATTTTATAAATACAGAATAAATTGTGTGGCGCAACGTCTCGTTTAGAACCAAGGCAACTCTCAACTTTTCCTGTGTGCATGTCATTGGCAGGAGTGGGAGGGACCCACAAGTTTCTGCTCACTCCGAACGGCTAAGGTGAGAAGAACTTTTTCATAACAAGAGCTACTCTTGGAAGATTTGTCAATTTCTGGCAAGAGGCAGTAACGCGTGTTACTGGGAATTTTATATCCGGGTTTAAATACTTAAACTGCTCTTCCTTGGGAATTGGATTGAATGATAGCAAATTTATAAAATTTGATTTATTCTATGGTCTAAAGATTTGTTTTGTTGGCCTAACATAAATAAATAAATTTAAACCTATTCCATCAATCTTTAAACTCTGTGTATTAAAAATGCGTTAAAACCAGATGTAAAACTGTATAAACTTGTTTTTAAACTGATTTTAAATCTAAATAATGTCAAATTTGTTATAATTACATATCCATTGGCAGGCATATAGTATTTACATTTTGTTTTTCTTGTGTACCTAAATTTAATTTGGTTTTATGTGTCCGTCTGGATATAATTTGTTAAGCTTTTGGAATTGTTTTCATATTTCATATTGCAAAAAAGATCATGAAAGACCAAGATCAAGAACGAGAAGACCTTCTGTTCTATCATCCCTTCGTGAATTATTTTCCTGTTGCCTTCCTTCTTTATTTAGTTTATTCAAATTTTCTTTTTTCCGCGAGTAAAGAAAATTTTGAATTTAAGTTGAACAAACAAAAGAAAATATTATGAAATGAATTTTAAAAACTTAAATTTCTCCTTCATTGAACAGTTTAAATTAAATCCAACTAAACGCGATGAAGTTTATGAAATTAGATTTATGTATGTGGGTTTAGTTCTTCGGCTTGATTCACTATTTTCCCAGGTTTAATTCTAAAATCTGATTAATTTGATTGTTATATTACCATATTTATTTTAAACAGGGTCGACGTGAGTATTAAATATTATCGTTTAAGAAAGTTGTATTAGCTTTATATTCATAACAAAAACACATCAATATTGTTTTTAAAATAGCTCGAAGCTTTGAAACAATGATTACAAATAAATGTATCTTTTAATTTGTTCCTATAACTATCCCAGCCTGTGCATATTATGAAATTTGAAATGGTGATTTTGGTAGTAAACTTGACTTTTGGTAATACAAATTTCCCTTCGAATCGAAGCCTCATTCGATGTGATATTTCGGGTTATATTTAAACACACGTTTAAGAAGAAGTTTAAGTAAAAATGTTAAACAAAAGTAAAAGTTTTTTTAGATTAATTTTAGGAAAATTCATACTTTAGCACATATTCAAGTTATAAATGTTTTTTTTTAATTACTTAAGTATATAAATAATGCTGACTAAACTGGACCAAGAATGAATAAAAAAACAACATCATTTAATTTTTAGAGAATCTATAGGCTGTTTTCAGAGCATGAAATTAAACCTTAATAGACTTTGTATCATTCTGAATTAAAAACCTAGAACTAATTGTGGATCATAAAATTACTACAACTTAAGCTATCTGCTCAACTAATTGATTTAATTTAATGTTATTTATAAATCTCAACTCATCTACTGCACATATAATTATATGAATATATGTAACTAACTCAAACTATTCACTCTACGTTTTCTAATCTTTTTTATCCTTGAATCATAAGTATTACCTAAATAAATAATAAATTTTTCTAAAACGAAGGGGTATACATGTGTATTTTGATTTATTTGACTTTGTGGCAGTACGAGTATCATTGCTTAACTAATAAATATATATATTTTTTTTTTTTTTGTAAATATGTATGTAATATTATTAATTTTGTTTGGACTAGTTATTTTCTAAATTGCTTTTGAATTTGACTAGAATCTATGTCTTAACTCATAAGATAAAATTTGACTAAAGCTTAAACTATCATCTTAAAAACTAAATAAAAATGTTGTTTTTGATTTTGTTTTTTTTTTTTCCTCTCAAAATACATACATACATACATGTTTATGTATAAGAATGGGCAAATTTTGTAAATAGCTTCCTTTAGCCTATTAAGCTATTATAAAAATAATTATATTATATATAATACGTAAATTATGTTCTATTTTACTCTATACATCTAAAATTCTATCTACCATCTAAATAAAATTTTAAATAATCAAATCCATTTGTTCACTCAAGTTAAATAAAATTAAAATAGAAACATGAAATAAACAAAAATACTATGTAATAGAAAAAGAAGGCAGTCCCGTAGCCAAAAAATACAAATAAAAAATTAATAAATTTATATAAAAAAAAAAAATTACAAAACTATAACCCCGAAACTAAAAAACAAAAAAAAAATAATTACAACAAATCACATTGTTCAAAGGAACTTGTTTCCACAACAACAACATTTACATATGACTAGATATTGATTCTTAAAAATTAGTAAAACATAAATCTGAATTTTTCACTGGCGATAATAGTGGCAAAGGGAAAAACAAAAAAAAAACACGATCGTATATAATTGAAATACACTACGAATTTTTTTTTCTAACACCCACTAGAATTCGCACACAATGAAGCAGAACTAATAAAACTTAATAAATATATCATAATCATTATCATCATCAATCTTGTACACATTTATAATTAAATAGAAAGTATTTTGCTTTGTGTGTGTGTTTTTTTTTTTTTTTTTTGTAGTTAGATAAAATTAATTGTACTAAAAACAAATAAGACGATTAAAACAACCTCTCGTGATTTTCTCGATTTGTTTCTCCAACCGTTTTTCGGCTGCAATATCTTCTGCTGTTGTTTTAGGTGCTCCAGGAAAAGCAATTATGATTATGCTCATATTATCACGACTGCCCTGGAATTAATAACAAAAAATTAATTTACAAGCTAAATTATATTCGAACATAAAAACGGAAGAAAAAGACTTGATCACAAAGAAAAATAATACATATTCAGATTCACATTTGGATAAACAAATCATCAAAAAATGGGGGTCAACGGTAGGGTTCCCAACCGTACTATAATATATAGTATTGTACTATATTTCGAGTCTCTGTACTATATACTGCTGAAGAAATATATAGTACGAAAAAGTACTATATTTCAGTTTGATTTATCAATCATTTTGCAACATATAAACAAATATCAAACACACTTTGATTGCACTTTAAGGTTCCATTTTATACATGTATCCGAATGAGACTAAGTCTTGCTGTCAAACGTCTATAGTTTTCAAATGTTTTAAAAATAAAAGCTTGTTTCAAATATGGAAAGTGGAAGCGACAGTGGAAGTTCGTCAAACTCCAGTGGTAAATTAACACCTAAAAAACGAAAGGTACAAAAAAGTCTACAAAGACTACTAAAACGCAATATTTATCTACAATTGGAAAAAGTGGAATTGGCCAGGTTTTCCAACCTTCTTTGTCGGTTTTTGTATGAATTGTCTCAATTCAAATCAATTGTTGACTGATCTTAATACTAAACGAAATTTTTACGAGAATAAAAAATATGAATGAGTTTAGCGACAGAAAAACAGACCAAAAAATTTAAAAAAATCCGAAAACAACTTACCAAATGCAATTTCTATTTCTCTTACTGCCACTTCTGCATTTACAGAAAGAATTTTTTTCAATTATGAATTGCAAATGGCGAGAAGAAGCAAGCATCTCACTAATCAAAAATTAACTTTTAATCTACATAAAATTGAAAATTGATTGCGATAAAGCCTATGAGTTATGACACATTTATTTTAAATACAAAATTGTTAAACGATGCTAAAAGCACAAAAAAATATAGATTTTATAAAAATAAATAATTACTAATAATATGTTTGGCCTTTTTTAACCTTTTTATAAAATACTATATATTTTTGAAGAGTACTATATTTTTTATAGTTAATAGTGAAAAATACTATAATCGGTCGAACAAAAGTTGGGAACCCTAGTCAACGGTAATGTCTAGAGCTGTCTCACAGGCACATTTTCAAATATTCAATCGGAGAAAGCGAAAATGGTTTTGGCTGTTAGTGATGATTAGATGATGACTCTGCTGTAGTCGAGGAAGTAATAACAATAACGTCGACACGTGCAAAACTTCACAATAGATAAGTAGAACCAATACCTGCAGTCGTATTTATTAGATTTTTGTCTACTTAGACACTGTCTAACTATTTTCAAATTGGTGAAAATAAATATCACATTATTTACGGCTAAGACAATCTACTCTTGTGTCTAAGGTAGGCAGCTATAAACAACAATAAACGAGGTTTTTGAACACATTTCCCAAAGTTATAAATAAGACCACTGGGCTCCACTATTATTATCTCGAAAAATGACTCGTTGCCGAGTTCAAATCAAGAACCACTACATACGATATTACCCTATACCAAAATCTTGAAAATTCCGGTCCTGATGTATGGCGCTGAAGCATAAACCTTTTCAAGAACGGGTTCAAATTTGTTAACATTGCTTAGATTGATATTCAGTCCAGTGTGTACCAATAAAGTGTGAAGGTGAAGATTCAACAACGCGATCCAAAAGCTTAAAAATAACGACAGAAATATCTGGTCCCGCGGAGCCTTCGAATTTACCACAGATGAAATAAAATTCTTATGATCGGGTAATAAAGGAGTCTGATCTGATAGGTTATTTGGTTTTTTTTATAAATCCCATCTATAGCACCATATCTATGAAGTAGAAGGAGCTACATACATTATAATGGATAACAAAGTAATGGTGAATAAAGAATTTAATTAAGCTATCCATACTTCTTAGACCGTCAAATTTATTTTTCTTAAAATGTATTCAATGCCATATTTTGAATGCCAAAATAACTGTACAAAAGCATATACATTTTTAAGTCCAAATTAGGATACATGTTGTTTCTATGTTTTTCAAATTTCATTTCAAATCATCTCATATCGCATATGAAAAATTACATATATGTACATATATGTATGTACATTGTACATATTCAAATTCTTAAATAAGAATAATTTCAACCAAATTTACCCGAATGTATATTGGAATTTCTGTGCAAACTAAACCAACAGCCATTTGATTAGCAGTGAAAGGAGGGCATATCAAAATTCCATGTATTAAAAACGGAAATAAAAAACATGAAAATAAGCGATAATAATCGCCTTACTACTACATCTACAACTTCCGTATTACTCCTATTTAATTAGAGTCGAAATGAGGTAATTTTGCACAATGAATCACAGATGTTTTAGATTGGATCCAACTCTATATTTGGACTCGTATAAAATTTAAAATTTAAAATTTATTAGAATTTTGATAAAAACATCATAAAGATATAAGTCGCAAATAAAAATGTGACTTTTATTGATTTTTTTTAAATTTTATTTATTCCTCCGCCTTAAGAGATCTTTGTCGATACTATAATGATTAATAATAATTAATTGTCCATTTAATTTAAAACTGATTTTAACAAGAATAAAATAAATATTTCATTTAAAAAGGATTAATTAACAATAATTAACTTAAAACTGATTTTAAGAAGGACGAACGATAAAATAAAGATTTCATTTAAAAAGGATTTTAGTCCAAATAGAAGTTTGTAAACTGGAAGTGCGATATGAATAACAACTTTTTGCTGGCAATATAGAATATACTTTTCAAAAAAGTTATATATACACTAAATAAAAATGTCAAACTTGCGGCCGTTTGTTTACTAAAAATCTCAACTAAATGGGGTATCAGATGGAAAAGAATTTTTAGTGCAGCAGAGGGGGTGGAGGTAGTTCATTGGACCTTACCTTAGAGCGATCCACCAGACTGCTACCTCATATGTTAGAATCGGTCTTATTACCGTTGTGTATAGCCAGTGAGTAATGCGGGGTTGAAGACCCCATTTATTCCCAATGGCCACTTATGGTTATAAAGGAAAGTATTTTTTCTTTAGGAATAAATTTTAACATTGCTACTTGATCAAATTTTGTATTTAATTTAAACGTTGTCGTTGTATTCAAACATCCTTAAAAATAGGATATGAATTTAGAAGCGATTACACTTATCAATAGAAAAGCAGATCATTGTAATCAAAGTTATTACTTAAGAAAAAGAGAGAAAGAGAATCTGAGACAAAAAGCAGACCTGGGGCACACCAGGCTTGTAAAAGAATGCAATCTTTTGTGAATGCAGTCTTTAAAAATCATTTATTGAATTCAATTAAAAGATTGCATTCATTGATTTTACTTTGGGACTTCAGACTTCAAATTATGCAATCACCATTCACTCGTAGCAAAAAGATTGCAATCATTTTTCCCTCCCATTCATTTTACAGCAATCAATTGAATGCAATCTTTTGAGAATTCATGCATTCTTTGCATTCTTTTGCATTCTTTGCATTCTTTTGCATTCTTTGCATTCTTTTGCATTCTTTGCATTCTTTTGCATTCTTTGCATTCTTTTGCATTCTTTTGCATTCTTTGCATTCTTTTGCATTCTTTTGCATTCTTTGCATTCTTTTGCATTCATTGCATTCTTTTCCATTCTTTGAATTCTTTTGTAATCTTTGCAGTCTTTTACATTGTATTGCAGTCGTTTTAAGTCACATTAAACTTTTTCCATTTAAGTGATTTGTTATGATTTGAGTTGAGTAAGTTTTAAGTTAAAATATTAACATACAAGTAGTAATGTATTCTTTTTAATTTAATATAATTATAATGTTTTTTTTTTGTGAAAACATTAGTATTATGTATTTTCTTATGTTTGATGTCAGCCACAACACTTTGTTTAATTTGTGATTTGAACGATTTGATATTTTAACAAAAGAATTCAAAGAATGCAAAAGAATGCAAAGAATGCAAAAGAATGCAAAGAATGCATGAATTCTCAAAAGATTGCATTCAATTGATTGCTGTAAAATGAATGGGGGGAAAAAATGATTGCAATCTTTTTGCTACGAGTGAATGGTGATTGCATAATTTGAAGTCTGAAGTCCCAAAGTGAAATCAATGAATGCAATCTTATTATTGAAGTCATTATAGATTGCATTCAAAAAAGATTGCATTCTTTTACAAGCCTGGGGCACACCTACCATTAATTTTGTTCTAATCCAATGAACAAGAGACCAATCTATAATACTAAAGCAAATACAAGTATAGTCGATATTATAATAAATTTGGTATCAAGATCTTGGAAATAATTATTGTGAAATACGTGCAATTATTTTACTAGTAATTTGTTTATGTGAAAAAACGCAGTAAAATTTAAAGGAACGCGCAGCGAGAGTGTAATGCAAAAATACATAAACAAAAATAGTTTAAAGTCTGTTATATTTTTTTTAGTGAGATTCAATATTGGTAAGTAAACTTTAAGTGTTAGTTGTTTAATTATGACTGTGGAATTCAAGACACGGTGCGTTTTTGGCAACGTCCATATATGGCTTCTTATCCATTCACAAAAATATTTAGGGTTGCCATATATGGCTGCTTGTGCATTCACAAAAGAACTTTCCGCTTTTTTTGCAGTGAGAAAACAATGATCTCCTCAAATTCTTTCTACGAAAAAAGATTTGTGTTGTTCCTGGCAATGGATAATAGAGTGAGGATGAAATCCTCGAATCGGAGGATGAGCAGGATATAGATATGGGCTGAAGAGAACACCCATTAAAGCGAGTACGATTTTGATGATGAAAAACCATTTCCACTTTAAGATTTTTGTATGGGAAAAATTTGAAATGATTGATGAGAAATCCAATAGAAAGCATTGTAAGATAACATAAATAAGCCAGTCGACATTACTCGAAGTGAAATGGAGCAATTTGTCGGTATATCCTTATTGACGTCCCTCATCAAGTTGCCTCTTACAATAGCTATTGGAACTCTCAATAAGAACAGCCTTTTGTTTAGGAAACCATGCCATGAAGGCGGTGGTAAGAAATAAAAAGATTTCTCCATTTCACTGATAATGACAATTATTTGAGATTTAGGCAACATGGATACGGCTACCTTATCAAAGACAGGCCTCATAAAGGAAACGGCTTCGTCTTATACCAAAAGTGGAGAACCTTTACAGTATAGACCAACAAAAAATCCTCACTAAGCAGTATAAACCCAAAATACCACATAAATGGGATTACAAAAACCTCGTTTTAAGCAGAATATCAGGGTTCAGCTATAACATAACACATACGGTTATACAAATGTAGGTTTTAGCGAAAATGTTGTGTTCAGGTTAATATCAACGGTGCCAAGACATATGAAACTTAAAATTCTGTGACTGCACAACCGGCCATATATGGCAAAAAGTAATTTCTTGAAAAATGTGTAACTGCACAACCAGCCATATATTGCAAAAGTTAACAACTTTTAATAAAATTTGTTTAAACAATTTTTTTATTTTAATCTCTTAATTGTACAAAATGAAAAACAAAAATTAAATAAAAAAATTGTTTTTTCCATTGGACCATGGTGCGTGCAGTAGAGGGTTAACTGAACACTTTCGGTGGTACTTGCAAATAAACATACATATAACAATACTGTTTGACCTATTGATACATAACTCCGGCCATTAAAAAGCTCTCATTCTTCGCAATATTTCATCATTGAAAGTGATGTAGCGAAGAACTGTAGACAAAAATTAAGATCGTCCCAGTTTAAGTTGCGGCCAAAAGTATTAAAAATATTACGAATCCCAACCATTACTTTAACATAAACTTTGTGACCAATATTTAATCTACAAAATATCAAAACTCACCTTATGTAAGCATGTGTCAATCACTTGATTTGATATATTAACCAGATCATGAGTGATTTTCAGCCTCGAATGAATAAAACTACAAACGTCCTCATTTGTCATAACATCCCATATACCATCGCATGCTAAAACGAGAAACTCGTCGGCATCCTCACGGATTTGGCAAAATATCTCCGGCTCGGGCGACACCAATTGTTCGCATTGACCTTTTTCTTTGACATTTTTATAATCAAAATCGCCCAGTGCTCGCGACACGGCCAGCGTACCGTTGACACGTTTTATCATAACACTACCACCAGCTCGGTGTATTCGTTCTTTTTCTTCGGGCAGTATTGGTTTGTGATCTTGTGTCGCAAATACAGGTACTCCATTTCGACAAAGTACTGCCCGCGAATCTCCACAATTAGCTATATACACTTGATTGGGCGATACAAATGCACAAACCGCTGTTGTACCACCACACTTCTCAGCATTGGATACAAATTCAGGCAATTTTCGCATCACTTCATCGATGCGCAGGAAGCCAGTTCGAATGCCATTTACATGATCGCCATTTTGGAATTCGTCTGTTTTAATTATATATTCAAGCAAGTGCTTCGCACAGTGCTCGGAAACTTTACACCCTGCATGGCCATCGAATACTGCAAAGAAACTCCAATCTTCGAGACATTCACCTAAGCCGGCGCGAGCGTAATATGCATCTTCCATTTCGCAACGCCATCCTTGCATTGAGCTGACGCCAAACAATAGTTTATTGCCCTCGCCATGGTCATTGTGTTTGACTGTTTTCGGTTTATCCAGAAAACCTCCCATCACTGTTTTTCATACTGGACTCATAGGAACAAATAGGAAAGTAAAGCGTTTATTATTGTGAAATTGAGATCTTTTGCCGTTAAAGGAAGCAGGATAACGCTGCCGTTGTTACTTCTGAAATAAATAAATATAAAAAAGTATTAATTATGTGAGAATCACAAATTATTTTTATTTTATGTCTAATATATTAAAATAAATAGTGAATCTTCTTACAAAGGAAAAAGTTTTATTTTGGACCAAAGTATTGTTTTAGTAGCAAGATAAGTAGGGATAAAATTCCTTTTAGAGGTTCAACCCTAGAAGGACTTTTCTCAGCAAGAATCTGTCAGTATACTTTCAGATATATTTAAATCAAAATACACCTATTGACTATATGTGTGTAAGTATAAACTATGTAGGTAGTAGCCCCTTCAACTGATAGTATATCTTATCTTTGAATTCCTGGGCGACGAGCCTCTATCGGCTTTTAGAAACAAGAACATTGCACAATTGCTAGAATAGTTAGCTTAAATATGGAATTAGTTTTTATTGCATAATTTTGAGTTGCTTATTAATACCGATTAACGATTTGAAGTGTAGTAAAATCAGTTCATATGCTGTTTCTTTACATCGACTGAGACATTCAGGCGCCCAAACAAATTATATGATGCAGATAACTCTGGACCAACTTAACTTCGGGTAAACATATTAAGTGCTATCATTCCATTCATAAGTACCAAGAAAGCACCCCTAATCCCATAGCACCAAATAGCACCAACACCATAAAAGCAGATAAAATTGTCATAATTTTCTAAATTGAACGTTTTTATCAGACTACGGTTAAAAGAAGTGTGCATTTTTTCTTTGTTTTTTGTTTGTTTTTAAAATGAGTATTTTATCTTGCATTTATTAAATGCATATAATTTTATTTGAGAGCAATTTTAATAAAAATCTTAATTTGAACAAGCTTCGTCGTCGTCTGCCATCCATCGTTTTGATGACATGACGACCAACTAATTAAGCTGTGTTATCTGAATTCGAAGATGATGATGATGATTAAAAAAGCAGCCTTGCATTCAGTTTGGGATTTTGATGAGCAACACAATTACATGCACAAATGCAGATGACTTATTACTGCTTCGCAATTTGCAAATTATTATATTCGTGATATTATGTAATCTTCAATATTCGTCATCGCTTGCCTTTGACTTCCGCATAATAGTTCAGTTCTTCTTCAAATGACTATAAAATATTGGGACGATAAAGACGAGTCCAGAAGAAAATACGAGAGTAGTTCTATAGAAGACCTTTTCAGTATCAAGCTGAAAATAAAGGTTTTATTTTTTTAAATTGGGTTTTAATGTGATAGGCATATCACCGACAGCCTCCTGCTGCTTTATCTTAACTTTTCGGATTATTTTGTCAACTTAATCTTTACCGCCGTTGCTTTACTTATATGTACTTTGTCTATACTTATTATAGTTTCTTATAAAGTAGAACTAATAGGTTATGTAGATGTGGCTGTCGGCGGAGAACCGACACACTTAGACCAATTGTTGGCCCATTGTGTGTACTCATTAAAACATTTATGAAGCGTGAAAGATTACTAATAGAAGTATTTGCTAGATCACTCGTATCGTTGTAAAGGGTTTTCCAATAAGGACTTGACAACTCTTCAATAAATCGATTGTAAGGTGTGCTGTGTGGCTTGTGGCACGATCCTGTTGAAACCACTTGTCGTCCAAGTCCATATCTTCCAATTCGGGCCAAAAATAATCCATGATGAAAATGTTGAGTTTACTGAATAAATTGACAATGACAGTTCGATGATTAGTAAAAGGGTGTGTTCACAAATTAAATTCAAAGTTGTCCCTATTCGAAAACCCTATAGTAGAAGTCACCCAAATGGAGTCTACGTCTCTGTGACAGAGCGGGACAGATACAAAAAAGGTGAGGAATTGTTTCCTCCTCTTTTTCATCCATGCAGCTTCTGCAGAAATTATTTGAGTAGATGCCTAGTCGCCTGGCGTGCCTACCTATTTAGACAATGTCCGCTTATGACACCTATTACGGAGCTAATGTGCAATTGTTTTTTCGCCAAGCATGTGGTGTTTCTTATAGCATCCTGCTTTAGCATATGTTTAAATGAAGCGATTGGTATACCAAGGTATACAAGGAAAACATAAGAAAATACAAATATAAAAATAACCAATCTATCGGAACAATTTACATTTATGTACACTTTTGTGGTATGTATGTACATATCGTCGCTATTAAAGAAAACTGGCATAACTCAAAAAACTTAAATCTTCAGAAAATTGATTTAAAGTTTTTTTTACTAAGCCAATTTCACAGAAAATCGATTTTTTAATAATCCGTTTCTCGGGATTCTGAAGGGTTAGAGTTATGCCGACTTTACAGAAATAATAGAATTTTTTTTTGGAGCCGATTGACATCATTAACTAAAAAATCGAGTTTTTTGAGTTATGCCAGTTTTCTTGAATAGCGACGATATATATTTAACCCCACCTGAAAAAATAATCAATTTTTTAATGAGGTCCTAGAAAGTTTTACATAGACACTAAAAAGAGACCAGAAAGGGTTACTATAGTAATTACCTAGACTCATGCCAGTTTTGTGCTATTTTGCATCTAGAAACAGCAAACAATAATCGGTTGATGAATGAATGAATACTTGGGGTTTTAATTGCACTGCGACCTTGAGATCTATTGTGCCCCCCTTTTTAGAGCTAGATGAGAGTGATCATTTACAGCTCTTCCTCCAAATTAGTTACTTTGAGGAACTTCAGTATTTGGAGTATTTTAAGAGAGGGTAATTCGCTCTGTTCTATCTGGTGACGGCCCAGATATCTATGTCTTTGATGCACAAGTGCTTCACAACTACCTAAGATGTGGTCTGGTGTCTCCTCATTGGTATTGCAAAATCTGCAAATGGCATTGCTCACCAAGCCAAGGATGCTTAGGTGTCTTTTCAGTTTGCAATGGCCAGTGAGGAGACCCGTTATTATCCTTAAGTTGTTCCTACTTAAACTGATACAGGATGTAAAACGTTCTTGGTTATAGTTCCCAAGTAACAGTTTTGCCTGTCTCAGCTTGGGGAGTTCATTCCAAATTTTATGTCTTTTGGTCTCCTCTAATGTTTTGATTTTATTTTTAATCACGTTTTCTCCTATTCCACAATAGGGCTCTGGACCCGTTAAGGGTGTTGTTGCTCCTATTTTTGCTAGGGAGTCTGCCAATGCATTGCCCTGGACACCAACGTGGCCTGGTATCCAATGAAGTGATACATTGTTATTCTTGCCTAGTTCGTTTAATTTGCCAACACACTCCCATACCAAAAATCGGTTTATTTGAGATTCGATCCTGGAACCTTTAGCTTACCGGTACCAGTACGATAAACTAAGCACTGGGCTAATTTGCAATACAAAAGTATACAGTAAAACTGATATCAGCTTCATATGTTGTATAAGTTTGGATTAAACATAAAACATTATGCACAATAACCTTGTATATTTTGTCAAAAAACTAAAAAAGAAAAAAAATAAATAAATTATAAACTACCTTCATTTTTAACGCAAAACTAGTAATTATCTTGTACAAATTACTCGTTTCATCGATCAACAACATACATAAGTACATATGTACATACCTAACTATTAAAAATGCTATTTAAGTATGAAATTAAAACCTTGAAAATTGAACAATGAATGAATAGGATGAGAAATGGAGGTAGAGAGGTTTACATTTATTCAGCCTGAATCTGCTTTCAATTTGATTATTTTGTTCGAATTGAATTAAGATTATTAGTCATCATTTCATCAATGATTTGGACGCATTATGAATCTGCACTCTCTCTCTCTTTGGAGTTTGAACCTATGACGTTTTGTTTTGTATTTTTTCCATCACCGACCGGGTGGCTTGGCTTGCATTTATTTCGTAATTAATTCTTAATAATTCATTTTTTTGTTTTGTTTTGTTCTGTTTTGTTTTTTTTTTTTTTAATTGATTTCGCAGAATCGGTTGTTTATAAAACCACAAAAATGAGAACCACGAAAAGTGTATTCAATCATTCACAGAAATGGCTGCATGATACATCACATGAGTACTCAGGCGGATGACTTTGAGCTTTTGAAAATTAAAGAAAAATTAAACCAAGATTGGAAATAAGTATGCATTGTAATGCCCTGAATGGCTTAATCAAATGGAGAAATGGGTCGCACGTAGTTCCCTGAAGATCAATATTTAAAAAACCATCAAACCATTTTTCAAATAAGTGTACTGTCTCATAACCGAACTCTGACGGTACCGAGATAATTTTCCGATTATGAGAAAATAAAAATAAAATTGAGAACCTTAAAAAAAAAAAAACAAAATAGCGTATTCATATTCTAGAATTTTCTTATTTTAGTCCGAGTGCGTTCCCATATTGGAAAAATTGTAATGTAGGATATTTTAAAATAAAATAAAGCTTGCGAGATAAAGCAACATTTCACTTATGAATAAATTTCTGTCCCAGAAATTTTTTTCTTTTGAGGGTTTCACCCCTTTAGTCTTCATAGTTCAACAAGTTGTGATTTACTACTTACTATCTACAAAATACCGGAATGAACTTTATATAAAACATAAAAAATAGTACTCAATGTGCACTTGTCCGCTTAAGAGAAGGTCGAGCTCTATTATGGTTATTAAATTTGGTGTCCGCGTCCGGTTATTAGAGAGCCTGCTAATGGGAGAGTTTTTTCTATGAAAAATCAGGAATTTAATTAAGTGTATGTATGTATGTACTTAAGTGTGATACTCACAATAGGTGAACAGTGAAATGTCAAATTTTCCGGGCGAAATGTTGTTCGGGTAAAACTCACAATAAGTCTGAATATGAATCTGAACAACTCAACGGTTTTTTTTTAAATTTTCATATTGAATTCCGTATTGAATTGCTGTATGAGCTTTTTAAATTCTAATTTAAAAACTTTGTGCGGTTCTCCCCGAGATGTAATGACAATTTGAATTTCGCTGGTAAGTTTTGTATGAGAAAAATACTATCAGCATTTCGTGCCCAATCATAGAAATTTGACACCCAGATTTAGATCTAGTTTGTTCACAGTTGATTATCTTTAATCAAGGATTACTGCAACTGGTAAATCCAAGAATGTAATGGGTGATTTTTTAAGAGGTTTAGAACTTTAAAAAAAAAAAAACACAAAAAATTCGAAAAAATGAATGAAATATTTATTTGAATCGATAGTTTGAACCTTGCAATTTAATGTTTAAAGATAATTTCATGCAAATGTTGACCGCGGCTGCGTCTCAGGTAGCCCATCCGCTGAGTCCAATTTTGGCATACTCTTTCACACATATCGGCCGGTATCTCACGAATGAATGCATGGATGTTGGCTTCCAGTGCGTCAATCGAAGCGGGCTTGTCCCTATAGACATTAGCCTTGACATACCCCCACAAAAAATAATCTAATGGTGTCAAATCGCACGATCTAGGCGGCCAATTGACCGGCCCGAAACGTGAAATTAACTGTTCACCAAACTCGCCTCGCAATTGCGCCATTGTTTCGCGTGCTGTGTGGCATGTGGCACCGTCTTGTTGAAACCACATATCATGCAAGTCAAGAACTTCCATTTCGGGCAAAAAAAAGTTTGTTATCATCGCTCGGTAGCGTTCACCATTGACAGTAACGCTGCGATTCGCATCATCTTTGAAGAAATATGGCCCAATAATGCCGCCGGCCCATAAACCGCACCAAACAGTGGCTTTTTCGGGATGCATTGGTAGCTGTTGCAATGCTTCTGGCTGATCTTCACTCCAAATGCGGCAATTTTGCTTATTTACGTACCCATTCAACCAAAAATGAGCCTCATCGCTGAACACAATTTTTCGATAAACAACATTTCGAACCGAGCACGAATTTTGATAGTAAAATTCAATAATTTGCAAGCGTTGTTCATTTGTAAGACGATCCATGGTTAAATTGCAAACCAAACTGAAGCTGTTTGACAGTGACACAAGGTACTAAACACACGTCAGCTGTCAAAACCAGTGTTGCCAAAACCAAACCAGCTTAAAAATCACCCGTTACATGTTTACCAATTTTGTTTTATTAAGGAATCCAAAGTTTGAGTTCATAATCATAGAAATCGCTAATTAGCCGATTTTTATTGATTAGCGTCATTTAATTAGAGCCTGTTAAAGTGATGGTGCAGATTTAACCCACTGTAAATAAACTGGCCCTAAAACTGATTTCAGTTTTATGAATATCAAAATAAAGAATAAGTACTAAACGTACATAAATGCAAAAACAATTTACTGGTACATTTTGGAATGAAAAGTAAAAAACATCCTTTCAAATGAAGTCAACTGCACTTGATATCAGAAAATTCCCTTCACGCACTATCGGGGCTAATAAATTTTGCAAGTGATGACATTTCTGGGCACCATATCGTTCACATCAAATGATCTTCCTTTTGTAATTCAAGCAATAGACACCAAAAAGCTACACGTTTTATCTCCATCAACTCCGAATTTTCCTCAATGGAATTTCATTATAAGCAACATATGTGTTATTTGGTTCTAAAAACCACCACTACCCCCCCCCCCCCCCCCCATACGGCGAGGTTTGATTGCAACTTATAAAATTGTCCCCTACGTAGGTATGTTTGTACATCCAAAGTTTGTATAGACATCGATAGACAGAAGGAAACATCACTCGGCCTTTTGTTATCAAAAATTGAGAACTACGTGTATTTTATTTCGCCCTACACTGCTGCTGCAGCAGGACGACGACGACGATGATGATGATGATGATGATGATGTGATGTTGATGATGAAAGGCGAACAAAGAATCTATCAAAATGTATTGAAATGAAAGCTGAATAGGTATCAATGTTTTTTTAGAATTGCATTTATATTTAGACAGGTAGATATTTAGGTATGTACTACGCAATTCTTGTAGGTAGGGCACAATACAAAACACACTCAAACTAAAACGCTTGTCAATCTCGTTTACTGGTGAGGTAGCAAGAGTGCCTAAAAGAATTGGGTACAAATAAAAAAAAATACTTGCAGAACCTTAAGAAGGTGCCACTTGCGTTCCCTCTTGTAAACAATGAGTGTCATTTGTGTATACACTCGTGTGTTTATAGGTCAAAATCGATTTCTACATACTGTTTTCTTTTTTGCTCATCAAGCTTTTGCAATATATCTGCCGACAACTTGCAGGTTTGTGTTTTTGCCCTTTTTTTAATATACACTTTAATCGAATCGAAGTTAAAAAATTCACTACCTGCATAAATAATTATTTAATATTTAGTTATGTTCATAAATACTGATCTCTATAAATCTAGATATGATACACTCTTTAATAAGGGAAAACTGTTGGCGATTACAGCCCAAAATGGTGTTTTTTTTTTCTTTTCTCCAAAACGAAAATCCTACCTCCCTGAAAATGTAACAGAATAAAAAAGTAACTTCTTATCTAGAACACACTGTAAAAATCAAAGTACCAAAAATAAACCACAATAACAATTATTATCGTGGAATATTTTCATTACCTGGAAGAGTTCCTCGCTTTTTTTTTTTTTGTTGGTTAATAATTTTTCAGGTGCTTATCATCTCGACGCGTGTCGTGGGAAAAATGTATACTTTGCTACAGATGATGATGATGGTGATGTAGAATGGTGGGGCGAAGGTGGCAGTCGCCGCCGCCGGTGAACAAGAAGGAGGAATTATGTATTATATCACACACTTTGTACTCTTTACTTATATATTTTATTCTTGTCCATTGAGGAATCACAGTTATACATTAAAATATAAATATCTCAATTTGAATGTGGTTATTTCGAATTATACTAATTTTATCGACTTTTGTTGAACCAAAACGAATTAATTAATAATAATAAATGGAGATATAAGATTATCAACGATGAACAACTACGACAGCGACGATAACAACGACAAACGGAACGGAGCAATTGCAGCAGTCTGTTTTGCTTTTCTTCTTTTCTTTTTTTTTTGTCAGAGAAGCAGGTATTCCTTGGCTGGTTTGGTTCTAGCTGTGTGTGCTCGTACTCTAATGTGCTGGTGCTCTATAGAGACAAGGTTTTCTTTTTCTGTTCCACTTGCTATATTGTTGTATTTACTCTCTCGTATGCGCGGCGCAGCTCGGCGGTCATCGGTCTCTGACTCTCTGAGTCTAAGTTTGTTTTTATATGATTTCTCTCTCTCTCTCTGTATATATGTATATCTGGAAAGTAAATTTATAAGCACATTTATGGTTACCATCCCGGTTGCGAAGTCGAAAAGTTAAAAGTATTATTACATTTAAAGCCTATTTGTTTTTGTCAGAATGCCTCGAGGCAAAATTGAACATTGTACATAGGAGAGGGCCTAGCCTCATTAAAAACTGGATTGTTTCTTGAATTGTGTAATAATATATCCAATGTGAAAAAATTCTGGTAGTACATCGTTTACGAAATTAAAAAAATTAACAATGACTAATAACCTGAAGTGAATGGAAGTGCAGCTGTCACGTATAAGAATAAACTCAAGCTAAAAACCGTAGGCCCCTATTAGGGCTCCCGAGCAGCGTGCCGCACAAAAAAAATGACCGTGCCAGATTTTCTATTACCATTTCGTGCCATATGAAAAAAAAATGCAGTTCAATAGTGGAGTGAAATACAACATAAAATTAGAAAAACTCATTTGATCTATACATGTATTGTCAAAATATAAGAGTTTCTGTCACTTTTTACTTCATTTGGAGCAATTTCGGCAATGCTGCTTCCAAGTCGAACGAATGAGAAGTCACTAAATTCGTAGTATTACGAATATCCAACTACGACGTTCGAATAAAGCAACATTTTTTGACATATAAGGCGAACGTTATTAAACGATCCGAAATTAAAGATGCAAAAAATCATATTCATAAAGTTTTTTGACGAATCGCGAATCATAATTCATGCTAAATGAAATTAAATCCATATATTAATAAAAAACACAATTAATGGCTTAAAATGGTGTTGGAATTTAGTGAACCTTTATTATTCACTGAATATTTGGAGACCCATTATTCTGATAGGTGCAAGACAGTATTAGTTAACTTCAACATGATAAATTAAATGAGTTTACATTACAAAGAATATACATAAATAAGTATTACATGTATCAATAAAAATAATAATAAATAATTTTAAAGGATTTTTTAATTCATTTTGTAATCATCACCGTTAGCGGCGAGCGCTGTATGTCGATTAATACCAACTCCTATTGGCTTGAATTGGATGACATGGACTCCACGACATGTGGTTTCAGCAGGACGGGGCTATTTACCACACATCTCACGCCCATGCACTGGCAATTAGAGGGCATGGTCGTGTCATGATGTGAACTGGCCACCGAAATCGTGCGATTTGACCCCGTTAAACTTTTTCTTGTGGGGTTTTCTGAGGTCGCAGTTATATGCGAATAAGCCACAGACCACAGCGTCCCTCGAAGCCAACGTAACAAATGCAATCGGCCTGATTTATGCACCAGAGTCATGGAAAATTGGACATTGGATGTTGGACGGATGCGCGCCACCCAGAGAAGCCGTGGCGTTTAAACGATGTTGTTGAAAAAAATTGTTCATTACGAGTTAGTACAGAAATCCCTGAAAATTTCCAACGAAATTTTCACTTCATGTGTCAAGAGAACTTAATCAGCCTTATTGTGAATTTCACCCGAATAACATTTCGCCCGCAAAATTTGACATTTTACTATTCGCCTATTGTGAGTTTCACCCGAAATTTCATGTTCCCCTTATTGTAAACATTTACAACGAATTTCAGAATTTCACTTTTCTATGGATGTTGGGAATATTATTATTATTATATATATCATTTTGCGCCAAAAATAGCGCCACCTAACGAGCGTAGATTTTATTATTTTTTTTTTTATACTAATCCAAAATTCAGCCTTATTATGAGTCATTCCATTTTTTTCTTTTCCCCTATTAGATATGATTCGGGTGAATTAAATTTCATGTTCGAAAAATTCCCCTAATTGGCAACACTCAATTCGGGTGGAATGCAACACGATCGGCAGCTAAAAAATGCACTTGTTTTTTGGAGGCAAATAGGAGCAAAACAAAGATCACAATGTAAGTTATTTGTTTATTTGAATACTGAAAGAAAAGAAACTACGCTTTTTATGTTATTTTTTGGAAAATAAAATCTTAGTAAAATGCAAGAAAGCAAGAAAGAAAGAGTATTAACAAAGTTATCCACAAAGAGAGATATATCTCCTCAAAAATATTTAAGATTTCTAAAAGGACAACACTGAAAGAGCGAAAGAGCTCTGTGACAAACCAACTTCGTAGTCCTTATTAAGTCCTTTTTGATAACCGTCCTTTGCGAAACGCAAACTACCTGCAAGTTTTACAATTGGTGGAATTACAAATTTGTAACTCCTTCGGGCAGCTCGTTCTTCATTCCCTTGTTCTTACTGCATTTATAACCTTAATGCTATGCGACGCATATTTAACATATTTTAGCTTCCTTTAATATAAAAGATATTTCCGTTCTTGATTTAATTTTTTTATTTATTTCTGGTACCTACCTACTTCATATAACAGATTAACTCTGCTGTTAAACACAAATATTATTAGGTTTGTTCATTTTCTGAACGCAATAAATAAGCTGTCTTAAAAAAAAAGTGAAAAATTAGATTTAATTATAGCACTATTTTGGTTAACAGAGATGGTGGATGTCATTTCATCGTTCGTTTCCCTCACAGTAACGGGAGAATTTATTGTGACTTGATTTTTCTGAACATCCCTATTTTTCCAACTGTTATTCCTGATTCGAAGAGAAATACTAATTCAGGCGAAACTCAATAGCAATAGCTTTTAAAATTTTGGGCGAAACTCATAATAAGGCTAATTATATATTGTGAATATGATTCACTTTAAATCAATAATTTTGTTAATATGTAATTAGATTTCCATTAAGTCCGACCTTTTTTTTTCTATAAGAATAAGCCAAATACGTCGAGCCTTTCTTAATTTATGCCATTACCAACGAACAGAATTTCATTTGCATTTTGGATTCATTGGTATTTCTTAAAAATACTTCTGTCAATACTTCTCTCATGTATACTGCGCAAAACTGCAGCTGACATTGATTAATAATACTCTATGTCTTCTTAAACAATTTGAGCAGTATTGCTATTATTTTACTATACCTCAGGGATACCTCATATCCATCAGAAACAAAAATAGCTAAATAAAAATATAACTCTAACGGAAGAACCGTATTTATAATAACTCTACAGAGGATATTCAATTTTTAAATGAATATTATTAAGTTATTTCCGTATGATAAAAAAAATAAACAAAAACATTTGAAAGTTATTCATACGATGGCAACCACGACTACATTGTTCTTTTGTTTTTACATACAACTAAATAATGCTTACTTTTAGTTTTAATACTAAAGGAAGTATTATGCCGGATGAGCTTTGTCATTTTCATCTCTGTAGAAAGCAAGCGGCTGATTTTGTGATTGAATTTGAATCTCTTAATTCTGCTTCTGCTCAATCGATAGAGGAGTTTCCATTCAGGTAGACACACCAAAACGTCAACTAACTAAACTACAAGTATTCAATTGAAATTGTGGTGTGTATAACAAAAATACACACAATTCGAATCAGGGATGTTCGTTCTTGTTGATAATAAAATAACAGCAGGTCCGCGCTTTTATCTATGAACGAACTTATCGGCTGAGTCATAGTTTCTTGTGTGTTTTCAATCTGTTTGCGAAATTTGTGAAGAAATTTAAAAACGAGGGGGAATTGCGCTGTTCCTTTTGTTTGAAAATTTATTGTTATGGTATGTATACGATACTTTTTTATAGCTAGATGCTAGAGCTAGACATGTAAAGGTCGTGGTCGGGTAAGGTTGTTTGTACGAAATGTAAAAATTATTTTTTTTTTGTACATACATATATTTATATATGTACATATGATCGAATTATCTAATTTTTATCGACTATCTATAATTTTATTCACAGAAAAAATAACACGACTTGGCAAAATTACTGAGGTAATCTCTGACGTTGATGAATACTATCTAATCAAAACATAACGTCACAGTTTTAATATTGAATAACTTTAATAGTCTTTTTTTTACATTTTCACTTTTGTTGTTAATTTCAAATAAAAATTATGAAAAGGATACCTATCATGAATTAAGAAGAAGAACAATCTTTGAAATGTTTCTGGAGAGTGTCTCTGTCTATTGTTACTGAGCTAACTAAATAAAAGTAGATACCTAGATTAATCTATTACTTAAGTTATCTTTCTAATCATTATTTTGTAGCGAAAAATTAAGGTAAATGGTAATAAGCCAGACTATTAGTATGAGATTTAAGGTTTTAGTCAGCATTTCGAGTTGGATTTAAAATTTGTAAAAGCTTTTTAAATTCTACGTTCCACTGAACTGTTTTATTATTTACAGCTAGTAAATTTTTCTATCAAAAGCCAACCATCAAGGGTCAACCAGGAGACAATTACCAAAATTAATGGGTTCTAGGTCACTGTGGGATTGAGGGAAACGAGTGGGCTGAATAATTGGAAAGGCAAGGCTCAACCCTTCATACTTCACTTGCGGAAAGAGTCAATATTCCTCTTGGAATTATGAAGGGCAATGTATTCTCAATTTTTCTAACTGAAACCAATCACAGATAGGGCAGCTTAGCAAACTACATTATTTCTAAAAAGATCTGGCCCACCTACAAATAACTAAATATGCAGACTCAGGTAAGACATAGCCAAGGTAGTCGCGACCTGCCCTGGTCACTGGCCAATCGGTGAGCATGTGGCGAAACTGGGCATCCACCACAATACCTACTGTCGTGGTGTGGGGACCAGCATAAAAAGGAAACAGTCGTTAGTTTCCTCTGCAAATGCCCAGCTATGGCTGGAATAAGAGAGCAGTCATTAAGGCCTTCTTCAACGACCTCGACGAATTTATTTAATTAAAGATCAGAGATTTGATCTCTTCCTTCAACGCGACGCAATGGCTCTAGAACGAACCCCATAGCTACGTACCGCAAACATAACCCAAACCAACAGAATTCTCTCTCTAAGGATGAGGTCTGGTTTTATAAGCGTACTGAGAGAGCAGACAGAGGTCCCTTGCAGGATTCGGGGGTCGTTAATGTCGATCCACAAATCGCTCTTTTCAAAACATTTTTCACCAACAGGTCAAATGAGTTATGGTATCAAAACGGCTTAATCTAGCGCTAATTGGGTCACTTAGCTGGCTTGATCGTGGCCGCCATTTCTGTTTACCTACCAAAATGGCTGAATTTAGTTATTACTAGACTTATTGGTTTGCCATAGAAAAACGGTGTTGTCATATTCCGAATTTAAACATTTTTATTAAAGAATCGAAATAAATATACATAGTTGGACCAATTCTCTTCTAAACCGACGTACTAAGCACTCCTAGAAATCGTATTTCTTGATAGAAGTACACTTTGTAAAAAATTAAGGTTTTCAGTAATTCTGTCGCAATGTTTGCTTTATTACAACTAAAACAATGAGTTGAGCAAGCCCTTCAATATTGATCTCATTATCAATGCTTAATATTCTGGTAACTTCCTTTTGCCAAATAAAGGATATGAGTGGGAATTTTAAGAACATGCGAAAACTCAGCAGTGGGTTAAGGTTGTTTTAAGAATCTTAAATTTCATTGAAAACACCCATAAAAGCTTACTTATGTATATATTTTTTAAATCAAAATATTTGAGAACAGCAATAAGAACTAATTGTTACTGACGTGCTATTGACTGGTTACTTATCTGACTTCGAATTTAGAAATTCCAATGGATTAGAGTGGTTTCTGATAACTGGTTGGTTATCTGACTTTGAATTTGGGATATTCCCTGATATTTGTTCTAATGCGTGAAACATTGAGTGTGGAGATACTTGCCCCTCAGTTCTCCAGATGAAATTTTCTTAATTTTTTGTTCCTTTGTTTTAATCAATTTGGATTTATTATAAATACCTCACTATTCGGTTGTATTTGTCTCCAAAAATAATTCTTTTGCTATTAAAAAATTGTTAATTGAAAAAAAAAACAGCAAATCAATCTTCTCATAACGTTACAAAATAATTTATCCCAAGCTTATGTAGTTAATAATCAAAATAGAATCAGGATCCATTTATTACAATCTCACTTCAGGGCTTATAATTGTATAACCAATCAACCCAACTTAAGGGCTTATAATTATAACCAACGAACAAAAAAATACACTAAAAAGAAACCCCATTTTGTAGTCCAAAGACATTTATTACAACACAAATTTGACTAACTGGGCAAGTAAAAGTTCGACTTTATAAACTTAAAAAATAATTACATATTTATCAATTCAATTGCCGACAGGTACACATTTTATTGTTTAGTTTTTGTCCAAAGTAATTTGAATACCTTGTTCTTGCTGTTTCTTTATTTCAGAAATAATAAATTCTTTAAATTTCTCATAAGCCTCATCTATTTTATCATTCAAAATGATAATGTCAAAATTTCCGGGTTCATTTCCGAAATCGATTTCCCTTTGGGCTGCGTCCAAACGCTTTTGCAACGACTCTTCGGTTTCAGTGTTGCGTAGCAACAATCGCTTTTTCAATTCATCTATAGATGGTGGATTATTGAATACCAAAATCGGATTAAGATCCGATTTTTTAATCTGCTTGACTCCTTCTATTTCAATATCCAATACGCACACCTTCCCTTTGTCCTGAACATCACGAACGGCCGCCTTGCTAGTGCCATACATATTTCCTCCGAAACAAGCCGATTCAATGAACTCGTCATTTTTTATAGCATTTTCCATGTGCTCCAGAGTGACGTAGTGATAATGGACGCCATTGATCTCCCCAGAACGTGGCTGGCGGGTGGTGTGTGAAACACTAAAGCCAAAAGTATCAGGATACTCAGCGAATAAACGTTTGAGTAAGGTGCTTTTGCCCGAACCAGAAGGTCCACAGATTACCAGTGGTCGAGGTCCAACAGTAGTAGTGGCTGCCATTTTGCTGAAATCTACAAAAGGGCATTTGTGAGCATGGTTTTTGAGATTTGATTTTTGGAACTGATAATTACTATGAACTAGTGTTTGAATTAATCGCATAATTGTTGTGGTGTGTTTTGGTGAATTTATATTAATTGAAAAGCTGTAGCACCAAAATTATATTATCACACCTTTAAGCACCGTCTCAGTTTTGCACTTGGACTCGCTACATTGTCGAGAATAAGAAAAATCATAAACATCATGTTAGATGAGACTAAACAAAACAAATAAAAGAACAAATGTTAAGAAATGAAAAGCATTTGGCATATAGCTTATAGCATGGTTTCAATTGGGAATTATGTATCTAAAATTTGTATTCACTGAATCTGAAACACTAATAATATAAAATTGAAGTGTTTTTTGGCGGTGGCGATGAAGGTATCTTATAAATAACTACTGTTACAATTATTAGAAAATACAAATTCATAATGAATTGTTATGTTTTCGCCTAAAAGACAAGCTTGATCGATAGACGATACTTTCTTAATACCACCAATTTATAGTTACAGTTATAGGTAGTTATTTCACATGGGGCCTGTTACGCGGAAGGTGTTTTTCAGGGGTTACTGCCTCTTGCGAGGAGCTGACATATCCCCCAAAATTATATTTTGTCATGAAAAAGTGATTCTCACCTCGGCCGTTCAGTTTCGGCCGCACACTGCAAATTTTTGCGCAATATTTGAGGTACTGTCAATTTCAATGACAATTTATTGTCATTCTATTCTTTTGACAGGTAATTTCAGTTGTCAAACGTCAGTAAAGAAATTACGACCACGATCAAAAGTTAGTTTGCTCTTTAAAATCACTAATATTGATAATAGTCATATAATTCATTTATCAGCAAAAGTCATAAAAAATCACGAAGAAATAATTTTGAATACTCTGAAACGTCAAAGTTATTGCCTCAGCGATGGAAATCAATAATTATTGCCTTTCATCTACCGATCAATATTGCCATTGTCATTGTCAAAACGTCTCCATTGGCAATATTAAAGGCAATGGCAATTAGCTAAGCAATTTATTTCCTAAAATATTGCCAATGGATCCGCTGGGTTAGAGTTGTAACTGTAAGTCACTAGACCCTCGTTCGACATGAGCTGTCGCGTCACCCAATTGATTTATTTATTTATTTTACGGAGACTAACCCGTATAGGTACAAATTAATATGGAAAATTATGTTCATTATTTTTATTTTAAATAAAAGTTCCTTAAAACTGGAATCCAGTCTGTTTTATGTTCAGGCTGTTTAGGAGAACGAGTAATGAGATGAACGCTCCTATGGTATAGTTAAACAGAAACACGATCTTAAGAACTCCAATAACTGTAATAATTTTACCGTTTATCCGTTTTCCAAAAATAAATCCCAACCGCTATGATTTCGATTTAAAAAAAAAACTGAGTACTTCTGTTGTCTATGTTATGGTCACGAAAACGTAAAACGACCGTTTAATATTGAATATCGAAAACGGATTCTTTATTCTTTTTGAAATTAGGTTAAGTCTACATCATTAAATATTTTAAATTCTCATAAGAATTCTTTTAGATGTTTTAAAAATAATATTTACTGGTACAAATATTTATGGAGCGAACATTTATTTTTTTTTTTTTTTGTAACTAATTATTAGTGTAAATAAGTAAAAAAGATGTAAAGAACTTTTTGTTTATGATCACGTTTTCAGGGGCCCTAACACGTTTGAACTGAGCAAACCTGTGTCCACTTTTATTATTTTTGTTTTTAATTTGTTAGTCTCCTAAAGTTCACATCTGAGAGTTCTTAAAAATTTTCAATAAAACCGGTTCAATCCGCTTACCAGGCAACATTAATTTATCTAGGAAAGTTGAGACAGATTTTTCCTAGTGGCCGTTCTTATTCTTTCAAGTATTTATAACCCAATGTACTTGTATACGGAGTAGCTTAAAGTTGATAAGTGGGAGGCCGGGTTTATCCGAATTCTCCTGTTCTTTTCATCCCTAGCTTATTTATTTTAGTTAAGTACATTTTACCAAATTCAAAAGGCAAAGTTTAATAGGTAGATACAAAATATAAAAATAATGTTTGATATAAATGCTTAAAAATAAAAGAAATACCTTTACATTTTAAATTAAAACAAAACAAATAAATTTAGGTACATTATTTAGGTCTAAATTAAAAGAAAGATAACAAAAACTTTTTAAAAAAATATCTTATGTATGAAGAGTCACAATTCATGATTTTCATTATTTTTCCTGCTAAAATTCTATTAAATCTATTCACATTTTTAACTAGATAGATTTTGGATTTTATTGTTTTTAAAGTCTAAATGTTAATTGAAATTGAACTAACCTAAGCGGAACGCATTATCTCTTATTCATAAAACTCTGTTTAACGTGGTTGAGACGACTCATTTGCAGTGTTAATATTTTGGTAGTTAATTTAGATTAGGTGATGAGAATAAATTAATTTTAAAGTTCAAAGGCAGTTCCTTCACATGCAGTTTTGTTAAAACAAATTGGACAGATGTTGCTTTAACCTAACAAATTTTGAACGTACCTAAATAAAAACTTTTTATTTGAAATTAAATCTGTATTCGATAAGTAAAAAAATGGGCCTTTGTTGATGCATACACGTTTTTTTGGCTATTGTCCCGTGCGATCTAATCAATAGCGTTTATTATTTTTTTTACAAAACCAAAGTAGGATTCTTCATTAAAAATCTTGAAAGAAGAGTCCATTAAGCTCACACCAAATTGGACACTTTAAAGTATGTGTTTTTGTCAACCTCGGACCACTGTGCAACGCGACAGCTGACTGATACATTGACCGCTGCATTTAGGATAGATAGATGTCTTAAATATAGCTATGCTTTGAGACCAAAAAGATATGTGCTTTAGCAGATATAATAAGCCTAGTTTTTATTTATTTTCAACACTCTTGAGCTGGCCCTTCATCAATTATAACAGCTTGCAGGCAGATAAAATGTTACTACTTGAGGTTTGAGGTATTTCATTGACAATATTGTATTTCTACTTCTCGAGGAATAGGGATCAACAGACTCAAATTGAACAAACAATCAATAATCAATCCACTCCGAGCAATAACAAGAAATAATAATGAAATAAAAAAAATCATAACATAAATCTAAAAAAAAAAGAAGAAACGCGAATGCGCGCTCTTTCAAACGCTTTTTTTCGTAAATCTGCCTTGGATTACTCAAAAAACAAAACTTCTCTTCAATAAATTCTAAAATTAGAAAAATTCGTGACAACATCGTTAACCAATTGAAATGCTTATAATTTTTTTCTGATGCTAGGATTGGAGCGAAAGCAGTGCTCCTCCGGCAGCAGAAAATTCTCTCATATGCGACGAGTAGTAGACTAGTAGTTGTTTTCATTTTGCATACGAAGAAAAATATAATACATTTTTTTTATTTTTGCTAGATAAATAATACAATACATTTTGTACTTACTTTGTTAAGAGATATTCGGTGGTTTTAATTTGATAAATTGCACTTGGAGAAGACAAGAGTTGAGGAACTTTTTTAAAGGTATTTCCTTTTCTATGCAAGAAAAGAACCCAGAAATATTGGTTAGGTTGAAAAAGTAAAATCAATTTATTTCAGGCGAAAAAAGCACGCACGACATTCGGGACGAGTAAAACGGAGCCAACTGAAAGATGTGTGGTGAATTTTCTTGCGTTCATGTTTTTAATTTTTTTTAATTAAAAAAATTGACAGCGGATGCGTTCGTTGAGTTTGTATCGAAAATTTTGCCGAATTCACAAGGCGGCTTAAAAGCGAGACGTCGATGTGACGAGTAGAAAAAAACGACATCACGACATATCAATTCAAAGGCAAACAATGACAATGATTGTCTTTAATTACTGAATAATAAGTAAAAAAGAGTAAAGGCTACTTAAGTACATTCAAAACATTTAGCAAAAATTAAAAAAAAAATACACAAATAGGCCTTACACTGACCAGTTTTCTGCAAAATTACAAAAGTAAAAATATTTCCCGCTAGTGCAGTTTTTTTGTGAAAAAGAATATATTTTTTTTTTAACTAAAATTTAAGTTTTCTGCGTCATTTTTATAAGTTTTTCGGTCAGAAACACTAGGCGCTTAACTTAAGCACACAGAAAAACTGTTTACCGGCGGTAATTATATACGTGTTATCGATAGTTTGTATGGAAACTCCATTTTGTTTCTGTGATACTGTCGCTAATCCCTTTGGTTGTTTTTTTCGTGCAATTCCCCCCGGGCTGGCAAACAACACGTCTATTAGGTCCCCCACTAATGTAGTCAAACATGGCAAAAGGTTAGTCCCCTTTCACACGAGAAAACTGACAGTCGTATTTATTAGATTTCCTTAGAACACTCTTGGACAGTTGTCCAGCTAGCCATTGTCTAAATAGTTGGACATAACTTATAAACGCCTTCCAACAGTGGCCTACAAATGTTCTCATACACTCACTCACATCCGCTGTAATCTGTCAATTACGTGAGCATTTGGATACGTTCAATGAACAATGTTCATTTGAAGATTATTTTTCAATTTTTTGTTCATTGAAATGGGTACCTGTCATCGAGTCCATAAACTTTTTACTATGTACTTCAACTATTTGAACTAGTCTATGTTAAAAATATACCTTTGTCATATACTTTTGTCTCCCTTTTAAAGGAGTTCATATATATATGTATATATTCCTGGGCAAAAAACTCATGCTTTGGGAAAAAACGCATTTGTGAAAAAAAATAAGGTTAGATAGTAAAATCACTTCAAGAAAATTAGTTGCTCATCATTTTTGTTAAATAAAAAACCAAATTGTAAGTAAATCATAATTAATATAGATAAGCATTGAATAATATTGTTAATGTTTTTTATAGAAAATAAAATTAAAAAATATCCTTTGGATTTGGGATAAGAATATTTATTTTTTGGATATAACCATCAAGTGGTGCAGCAACAGTACCACTTTAGAATAGGTTTGGACAACCAATTTCAGTGTCTAAGTTAGACACTCGATGGAACATAATTATAAATAAAGCTTTGCACTTGGACAGCTGCCCAAAGTTAGACATACTTTGGAATGGGTTTATAAATACAACTGCGAGTTTCCAGCAACTTTCAGTTTTTAGGTGAAAAGGACACCAAGAGTAAGGGGAATGAACGGTCTATGATTAGTGGGAATTGGAAATTAAAAGAAAACGTCAAAAAAATGTCAGCAACTTGTTTCCTCGTGTTAAAGGGGACTTATTTCATCGTTTAAAAGCAGTCTAAGACTGCTTTTAGACTACTGCAATTTTTAACGGCATTTATCTTTTGAGTTTCTTTCGGATTTACTGCTTTTAAACGCTGCAAATATGTTGCAATTACCCTTGTAATTTTTAAGCATGTTGGCGGGGGACGTATGCGGTGTCCGGGGTAGACAAAGTTGCAGAGGTTGAAATAATTGCAGAGTTATCGCTCTTTCTTCTTTGTGCTTTTTCTTATTGTTTGAGACATAAGCGGAGTAAAGAGTGAGGAGATATTATTTCCTTCTCATTTAACAAAAATTGCAGGTATTAAAATTTGCAGCGTTTAAATGGATGCTGCAATCGGAAAGAAACTCAAAAGGGAATTGCGGATAAAAATTGCAGTCGTCTAAAAGCACTCATTGCAGCATCCATTTAAACGCTGCAAATTTTAATAGCTGCAATTGTTCTTAAATGAGAAGGAAATATCTCTCCACACTCTTTACTCCGCCTATGTTTGTAAATAATGTCAACCAATAGGAAAAAGCACAAAGAAGAAAGAGAGATAATTCTACAGTTATTTCAACTTCTGCAACTTTGTTTATCCCGGCCAACTCATACATTCCCCGCCAACGTGTTAAAAATTGCAGCGTTTAACAGCAGTCTAACCGAACCTATTTCTCTGAACGCATCGTACGAATTCACCTTAAAAGCTGCCTTACCGATACTATTGTGAACGATACTTGTTTTTTAACTACTTCAATTTGACATTTGGCAGCCTCCTCTGCGTGCGAACAGTTCATTTTAAATTTCGGTCCCGTTGTTTTTTAAAGAAATGTGCGTACCCTAAAAAGTATTATTATAAATTTGTTTTCCCTTAATCCCTTTGAATAATTTCAATTTTTTTGGAATACAAAATTAAGTTTACGGTGCATACTCACGACTTTGTTAATTATCATGCTTATCAAATATGATAACATTCTAATTTCACCATAAACAACATTCCATTTTTGATATCAAACTCAAAGTGACAGATCTAGACAGAGATAAATACAAAAAATACTACCACGACCATCGGTTTTCTAACGTGATTCACTAATTGTAAGAGTTTAAAGAACCTTGTTAATTATCTATTTGTTATAAAAGATAAGAAGACATTCTATCAAGTCAAGTGCGACATGCCTGAAATCAAAGTAACCCCATTGGGAGCAGGCCAAGATGTTGGACGTAGTTGCCTGTTGCTGTCCATGGGTGGCAAAAACATAATGCTCGACTGTGGCATGCACATGGGATTTAACGACGAAAGACGATTCCCGGATTTCTCATACATAGTTCCAGAAGGACCAATAACCAGCCACATTGATTGTGTTATCATTTCGCATTTTCATTTGGGTAAGTGTTTATTTTTATTAATAATTTGTTTATGATAAAATAAAAACTAGCTTCGAGTTACCTGTTACCTTCACAACTACAGTTCGTTTCTTTCTTTGCTTAACAATTTTTTTATTTGTCAAGTTAAGTAAATTGAAATTTGTTTTTTTAATGTTTGGGTATGTAAATTAGCAATTGTTATAAAGTGGATTTTTTAACGCTAACTTTATTCTATTGGGTTCTCGCTTTGTATCCCCTTCTCTTTTATTGATATATTAAAACCTTCTATCAAAAGCAAATATCTAATCTAAAGATAATATTTTAAACACAGACTAAATCGTTTTCTTTATTGAAGTTCCGGTATCAAGTCACTCTGAATGGGACAACAACAAATAAATTAAAATCTGATTCTTTAAATAGAATAAGAATACAACCGTATTAGATATTTTTTTGACTCACTAATTGCTGTTAGCAATTGGCAAGCCATTTATATCGTCCATTTATATCTTTTTATTCAACTTAATATGTCTCTATAATATCTCGGTTTCGTGCTAGTGGTAATGTCTAGATGGTGCATAGCGGTGGTTGACCCAAAAAACCACCAGTCGCGATGTTAAAAAAATGATCAGGCTAATTTAAAAGGGCCCATTCATATCATCAAACAATGTTGAAATTAGGCCTAGAGATATCAAGCAGAACAATTCGTCGAATTGCAGTCAAAAGTGGCTCCAAATCTTATCGAGCTATAAAAAAGCCAAATAATCGACGGGCAAGACTATGGAGTTTCTCAAGCCACACATTAACTGGACTGTGGGAAAATGGAAAACGGTTCTATTTTCTGGGATTTAAAGGGATCTGAAAGTTTTTCGGACTAAACGGAGGCCGAAGGGCGAACCCCTTAATCCTCAATTCAACAAGGGCACAGTTGAAAAAGGTTACGCTACTAAATATTGACTTAAACTGTTTGTATTTTATAAATCCAAAAATGTGCTTTAGTTTCTTCCACTTACTTTTTAATGAATTTAAATAATTTTTTTGTTTTACAAATAAGTTAAGAATTAAGTTAAAATTAATTTAAAATTTAAAAACAACGTTTTTTTTAGTTCTTTTCAATGTCATTTCGTGCTTAGTTTTGGCCAACACTCTATACGCCCGAGAATATTAAAAAAAAAACTAATCCGTCCAAAATAGACATCTTATTTTTGTTTATCATTTATGGACATTGTCTGTCATGTTCGATGCTACAGATAACTTAAAACTAGTAACAAAAAAAAAAAAAAAACGTTAACATATTCGGAACTTAAGGCATTTGGCAAGTTAGACTGCTTTTAAACGCTGCAAATATTACTGCTTTTAAACGCTGCAAATATGCTGCAATTACCCTTGCAATTTTTAAGCATGTAGGCGGGGGACGTATGCGGTGTCCGGGGTAGACAAAGTTGCAGAGGTTGAAATAATTGCAGAGTTATCGCTCTTTCTTCTTTGTGCTTTTTCGTATTGTTTGAGACATAAGCGGAGTAAAGAGTGACAAGATATTATTTCCTTCTCATTTAACAAAAATTGCAGGTATTAAAATTTTCAGCGTTTAAATGGATGCTGCAATCGGAAAGAAACTTAAAACAGAATTGCGGATAGAAATTGCAGTCGTCTAAAAGCAGTCTATGCTGCAATTCCCCTTGCAATTTTTAAGCATGTAGGCGGGGGACGTATGCGGTGTCCGGGGTAGACAAAGTTGCAGAGGTTGAAATAATTGCAGAGTTATCGCTCTTTCTTCTTTGTGCTTTTTCTTATTGTTTGAGACATAAGCGGAGTAAAGAGTGGGGAGATATTATTTCCTTCTCATTTAACAAAAATTGCAGGTATTAAAATTTGCAGAGTTTAAATGGATGCTGCAATCGGAAAGAAACTCAAAAGGGAATTGCGGATAGAAATTGCAGTCGTCTAAAAGCAGTCTTACTAAACAATTTCAAACCTTTATGAATTAATATATTGTGCGATCTATTTGTTGTAAATTATAAGGTTGAGCATTAGATACATTATAGATAAACTATTTCATTATATAAATAGTTTTGCAATGTATTATTTTATTTTGTATACCAAAATTTAACGTGTTTACGTATTATACATAAACGATATATGTAGATAAAGAGCCAACTTCATTTCAACTTTGGGTACACAGAGATTTATAAGCGTCGCAGGATCTTTATATATGTATAATATATATGTACTTTGTAAAAAAAAAAAAGAAGAGAAACCTGTCTAATAAAAATGTTGACTATGACATTATTCCATAAGCATGGAAAATCGCAACTCTAATCCTTTTAACTAAAAATAGCCATTAAATTTTTTAAACAAGCGGTTACACACCCATATCCTTACTTCAATGAATTAGCAAAAAATTCACAAGAGACTTCTTTGGTACGCTGATAGAAACAACTTAACTAATCGTAGCCAAGTCGCATTTAAACATGGACGTGGTACTCTAGACTCTCTTCTTCACATAGATGAACTCGTTACTTCTGCTTTATCTTGCAAAAACCACATTTAGATCCTTTCTTTGGACTTTGAAAAGGCATTCGAACGTATCGGAATTCACGTTGTCCTTAACAATCTAAAAAAGTGGAAAATTGGTTGCAAAATGTATGGATATGTTAAGTCTTTCCTATTGAACAGAAAATTCAGATCAAAAATCGATTACATCTTCCAAAGAATACAGTTTAGACACCGGTATTCCCCAAGGCTCGCCCCTTTCTGTTATTCTATTCATCATTGCATACGATGAAATAAGCAAACTTATTTTCAGGTTTAACAAACTCAAACATACCCTCAATGCAGATGACCTCTATGTGATCGCTACCTTATGTTAGTAATTTAAGTATTTTAGGTGTTATATTTGATAGTAAATTAAGCTTTAAGAATCATTGTCTCTAGAAATTAAGAAAAGACTAGCCACCAGGTTTAACTAGTTAAATACTTCACTTTTTCACTCTAACACCTTATTTTGACTAAAATGACGGGCTTGTTATTTAAGGCAAAACAACAAATTCAACTCTACAAATTCTAAATTCATCTTATCATGCAGCTCTGAGATACAGTTTAAAAGCGTTCCGCACATCACCAGTTAAAAACATACTTACCAAAGCTGGCTGTTTATCTCGATGGGTAGAGACATCCTAACCTGCCGACTCGTTCCAAAAATCTGCGAATCCTATAACTCACCAATCACAGGTGTAGCCAACAAGATTATTAGACGAACAAAAATACCGAAGTTACCTTCTATATTACTATATACATACTATATACATACCTAGTTCTAAAATCATCGTCAACCCTTGGTATTCGGCCAGTCGCTAAATTTTTGACTGTAGAACAATATCCCCCCCTTGGCAGCTAGAGATAAATAACATTTCATTATCTATATTGAAAAAAGACATAACCCCCAGAGTATTATTCCTTCAACAGTTTCATACATTGATAAGCACCTTCGATAATTCAATATGAAACGTTATTTACACTGATGGCTCGAAAAGTGATGTAGTCATCGGCTTTGCCATCGTCAACAAAATAGGTCGTACTATTTACGCAGAACATATACTGGACTACTTCTCGATATCTTCAACTGAAGCTGTAGCTATTGCTATTTAGCTTAAAGCTACAGAGATAGACAAACCCACAGTCATCTGTTCTGATAGCCTCTCAACTTTAAACGCCGTTCGTAACGCAAGGCACCAATCTACACTCATCAACAAAATACATCATTAAACAGTACTAGCTAATCATGTACTAACTAACGACCACTTTAACATAACAAAAGACAATTTAAAATAAGTTCGACAAGTAAATGATGCAAGACGGTTAGATGCATACGAAAGCTATTTCATCCAAAAAGATGACAAATCTATGAACGCCGATAATGGAAATATAACTTCCTTTTTGTTCCAATTGGTGTAAACTTAGCTTTCATCTCGCGCTGACAAGTGCATCGATTGCACAAGTTAATTTTTCGTGTTTTGTTTTGTTCTCTTGTCCGTACACAATTAACTTTGTAAAACAATGACTTGCATTTTTGGACTTTATTTGATGCTGCATAACCTAAAGATGAAGATGACACTCTTTATCATCTGTCATGTTCGCTGATGATGATAGAAAAGTTCTATCGAAACGCGTTTTATTAAAAAAAAAAAAAAAAAAAAAAAAAAAAAAAAAAAAAAAAAAAAAAAAAAAAAAAAAAAAAAAAGTGTAGTCAATAAGGATTAAATTATATTGTTATATACATTAAACAGTGTTCAAAGCTACAATTAATCTGGGTGCCAGGACACATAGACATAACTGCCTGAAATCAATGGAAACGGAGCTGCAACTGGAACTGCAGCTGGAATAGATGTCAAAATATTCATTACACACAAATTCAATGTTAGAGTTCACCAACTTCTAACTTTTCACGTGCAGAACTTTTCAATTTGTATGAAAAAAAAGCGTCGTAAAAAAATATTGTAGCTTTTTGTGGTTATTTGTTTCGCGAAAAATATTATTAATTAAAAGAAAATTATCGGAAATAAAAAAAGTGAATAATTATACCGTAATTGTTTTTTTTTTCTTTAAAATTTATAAAATGCTGTACATCTGCAGTGTGGGCTCATAAAATTTAGCTCGTACGACACTTTTTCACAGCTGTTGCATCTCTAGCTCCAGTTCCAATTGCAGCATTCTATTGTGTTCAGGAAGTAAATGGGAACTAAAAAGCAGACAGTGCAGCAAAATCAATATGCAACACAAATGCAATCAATCAATTTCTAATCAAATCAAATCAGATTTTCTAAAACTTGATGCTTACGTAATGATATATGGGGTCAATACTAACACCACTACTCAAAAATCAACCCGAAAGCTGAACCAGAAATTTACTCAATAATTACCACAGCTAAAATTAATAAATGTTTTCTACGACTCCTATTACGTCACACACAAATAACGCATTAGCTGCCTTTCAACTCGAGAGAATCCGCCGATCTGACCACTCTGTCGATCAGGTGCCATCCACACCTTTAAACACTAATCATCAGAATGCCCAAGAATAAACTTTATTTCAAATAAATTATTCAATAAAAATTTAGCCTCACTATCAGTTCCTTCAGAACAAAATATAAAAAATGTTTTTAAGTTGCTAGAAAAGACACAATTAGAAAACAGTATTTGACCTTTAGTCTTTCTAACTTGACCAGGGGGCGGTCGAGTGGGCCGCCCCTGGCGGTGCTGCGTTCCATGCATTACACGATTAAGTTATTTGACATAACTTGCCAATTTTTGGATGAACGAATGTCTGAACCAGCAGAATTGTCGGATTTGCGAATCAACACAAGTTACACCAGAAGGAAAAGCAGCCGGAGAAAATCACTCTTTGGTTCATATTCCATATTTTATACCACAAAAATGTTCTTTCAAATACAAAAATTTAATGTTTAATCCAACAAACTTGTTTTATTTACATACATTTCAAAAAACGAGTTTCTTTAATGAAAAGCTTTTACATTCAAGAGTAACTCACCATGCACCCAAAAAATATTGTATAAGATTGTTAGGCAATGTACCATACGAATCCATAAATGAATAAAATAACTAACTTAACTCCTGATTTGCTTAAACAAAATATAATATCTACACTTATCTGTATTAAAACAAATTATTTTCGCCGTCATTAACTCTCTCTTTTACTTTTGATGTTTATTACGTAGTCACGTAGTGATTTGGAGTGATGTGAAATATAGTAAAATATAACGTTTGGTAACGTGAAATTTATTGAAAATTTGCAAATTTTCTTATTATTTGCATGTCAAAACCCATAGGCAAAAAAAAACACAATTTTGAAAAAAAGTTACCAAACAGGCATATTTTTGAACGCGGAACTGACACCCATTTATTAAAACGTAGCCTTTTTGTGAGCCTTCGGTCCTTAACATAAGTATACACAAATATTCTGTTTCATTTGTACCCTTCTAGATCATTGTGGAGCTCTGCCGTACATGTCGGAAATCGTTGGATACATGGGTCCGATTTACATGACACATCCAACAAAAGCTATTGCTCCAATTCTCCTAGAAGACATGCGCAAAGTTGCAGTCGAACGTAAAGGTGAATCGAATTTCTTCACAACTCAAATGATCAAGGACTGCATGAAGAAAGTAACTGCTGTAACTCTCCATCAGAGTGTTATGGTTGATTATGAGCTTGAAATAAAAGCCTATTATGCTGGTCATGTATTGGGTGCAGCTATGTTTTGGATAAGAGTTGGTTCACAATCGGTTGTTTATACTGGAGATTATAATATGACTCCGGATCGCCATTTGGGTGCTGCATGGATAGACAAATGTCGTCCGGACTTGTTGATAACAGAAAGCACATATGCAACAACAATTCGTGATTCGAAACGATGCAGGGAACGCGATTTTCTGAAGAAAGTTCATGAATGTGTCGCAAGGGGTGGAAAAGTTCTGATTCCAGTTTTTGCTTTGGGAAGAGCACAAGAATTATGCATTCTCTTGGAGACATACTGGGAACGAATGAATCTGAAATATCCAATTTATTTTGCGTTGGGCTTAACAGAGAAAGCAAACACATACTACAAAATGTTCATCACATGGACCAATCAAAAGATTCGAAAGACATTCGTGCATCGCAATATGTTCGAATTCAAACATATTAAAGCTTTCGACAAGGGCTACATTGATAATCCCGGGGCAATGGTTGTGTTTGCAACTCCTGGTATGTTGCACGCTGGACTTTCGCTGCAGATATTCAAGAAATGGGCACCGAATGAGAACAATATGGTGATAATGCCCGGCTACTGTGTACAAGGAACTGTAGGACATAAAGTCCTAGCGGGAGCGAAGAAAATTGAGTTTGAGAATAGGCAGATGGTGGATGTTAAGATGTCTGTGGAGTACATGAGCTTCAGTGCTCATGCGGATGCAAAAGGTGAGTTAGTTCGATTTTAATTTATTGGTAGAAAAAATTACAAATAATAATTTATTTTAGGTATAATGCAGCTCATTCAAAATTGCGAACCCAAAAATGTGATGTTGGTCCATGGCGAGGCAGAGCGAATGCAGTTTCTGCTGGCCAAAATCAAAGAAGAATTCAAAATCGATTGTTTCATGCCAGCTAATGGTGAAACTTGCATAATAAATACACCGGTAAAAATTCCAGTCGATGCATCTCTGTCCTTGCTTAAGGCCGAGGCAAAAACATACAATGCTCAACCCCCAGATCCAAAGAGACGACGTCTTGTCCACGGAGTTCTTGTCATGAAAGACAGCAAAATTTTTTTAATGAATCTTACCGAAGGACTCAAGGAACAATCGATTAGCAGGCACATCATGAAATTCACTTCAAAAGTTAAGATGGAAGATGCAGGACCAAAAATAAGAACTGCAGAAAAATTGTATGCAATGTTTCAGGAGAAACTTACCGACTGGACAGTTACATTTCAAGAAAATTGCATTATAACCGTCGAAACTGTTGAAGTGAAAATAGATGAAAACGAAGCTGATCAATCACAAAAAATAATCTCTGTCTCATGGACTAATCAAGATGAGGATCTTGGTTCTTATATTCTTCAAGTACTGCAAAATATGGATTAAAATGTTTCCTAAATCAGTGAGAGTCAACAAAGAAACCTTGAATATTAATTCATAATTTTGTTTTAATCTAAATGAGCTTACACAGACTAACTCTTAATGTATAACATTATTATAAAAATAAAAATTATAAATTCTTTTCGAAATCCAACTTTTTATTTGACTTAACATCAATTTTATTTAATTCTTCATTCGGAAAAGTTCAATAGGAAAGACAAAATAAGAAAGTAGTGCAGACATTTGGTTCTCATATAGACCACCAAATATCCGGCACTCCCTATCCATTCTTTTTCTCATTACTTTACATATATTACAAAACATACTTGTATACTTTGTATTCAAACCATTTTTCTTCAAATGCCCCTCTCAATCTTCACGATGTGATAGTTGCTAAGGCGCCAGTTTTAAATTTCAATCTTCCCTATTGCCCGTTATAACTGTTAATTTTAAAACATGTAGCGAGCAAAATAAAGAGTTATTTATACTACAAAATTATATCTCAAAAGTTATATCTTAATTGTAGGTACAAACATTTTATTGGCCCAACCTTCCACATAAACTTACCTCTATTATTTCAACAATGATTGAACTACCCTACCAATGATCAAAGAAATTTTAAAAGTTTTTATGTAGAATGTTCGGCAAAAATTAAAGTTTGTTTGGAAAGAAATAATAATCGTGAAGAATTAAACTGATAAAAAAAGCCATCGTGGAAAGCCTGACAGATTGTGGAAAGATACCGAGGCCTCTTCTAAAGGTTACGTTCTTGTTTGACGAAATATCCAAATCCAAAGCTCTCCAGAGCGGAGGGGAATCCGTATTGGGATTTTCCAGGAACTATCTTCGGCCACTATGAACTAACATGGGAATGGCATATTGGAAAACCTTAACCTACAACCTAAACAAAACGGCTGTCGGTAATGAACTCATATCTTTGCACTAGTGTTCTTGTTTTAACGCATAAAAAGTATGTGCAGTGCAAAAATATGAATTCACATCGTTTCATGGAGAAATTTGTAGTTTTTTTTTGAAAATTTCAAGTTTTAATTGGTGTGTTCAAAATCATATTAAAGTGTCACCCAATATAAAAAGAGAAAGATGTTGTTTTTAAGAAAGGAAAAGCAATTATCTGGCATAAAACAATATATGTAAATTGTCAACATTATTTAAAAATCCTTTTGTTGTTATCTCATCTAATGCTGCAATATTTGCTAAATTTATATTATAACAACAACACAAAATAATATCCGATTCCATTTTGTCCGAAATATTTTTTGAAAATTAGTTTTTTAATGTTTTCTGAAATATGTTTTAATAATTATTCCTTTTCGTGACTTTTTTTATTCAATATATTTGAATCCTATTTTTGTGGGCTTCAGGTCATTCTTTCTTTATTTATTTTTTGATAGACGACGTTTCGTACGTGTTTACGTACTTCTTCAGGTCTATTCTGTCCTGAAGAAGTACGTAATAATCCAATGGATTTCAGAAAAAGAATTCCTGTAGTTTGAAAGGTACGTCGGATTACCTACAGCTATTATAGTGAATACATGCAATACTTCATTGAAAAAAAATATATAACTTCAAATTCCTAAACGCAAATTTGCAAAGCAAATGTGTAAAAAGCAAAATATTTTTTAGATTTGCACAAATGCATTTGCAGTTGCGCAAGAAAACAAAAATCTGTTACATTTTGGGACAATATGCTTTCCAGGGATGTTTACGTTTGCATTTTAAATCTGTCAGTTTACCTTAATTTGCGCAAGTTTTGCGTTTAGTAATTCGGCCACCTATAATAATGAGTGGAATGTGAGACAGAATCAGCCCGTGAAATGAAAAAAATGTTAACTCCATATTATAGGTGCTTTTACACGTTGTTGTTCTACATTTTTTAAATAAAGTAAAGCTAGTGGGTATTCAGCATGTTATCTTTTATTTCACTTTTTAATTAGTTTTTCACTATTTTAACGTTTTAAAATCTCGAAACACTTCCCTATAGCTTGGCAATCATCGGGATCATTTTTTTTTTCACTTAAATACACTGTATATGTGATATACACATATTCCTTCACTTCTTTTAAGCTAAGTACAGACGATTGTCAGATCCTACAATATTGTCAGAACTGTTAATGGTCTGACAATTGACATACATATTTCTTACAATGAAAAATTGTCCGTTCACACGGTTGGTAGATTTCATCCCAAAGTCTGACAATTTTATTGTCAGCTCCTGTGTGACAATTTTCGGACAGTTATTATCTGACAAAATTGTCAGCTTGAAAATTTTCTGTTCAAATGGTTGGCAGATCTATACAAAAAATTGATTGATTGTTTACATCTTTTAAAAAAGTTTTAGTGGGTGTGATGCAATTTGTTTGTGCTGAAAAATAATTAAAAAAACAAAAATGGAAGACAAAACACCAATTGCAACAATTTTAGCTGCTTATGTTTTAGAAGACAGTGAGGAGGATGAATCGCCAGGAAGTACTCGAACTTGTTGGACGAAGGATTGGGTTGGCCGTCGAGAGCAGGAAGGGTTTTATGTAAAATTGCTCGTCGAATTGCGAGCTGTAGGTATCGTAATTTTTTGCGGATGGATTGGAAACAGTTCGACGATCTGCTCCTCCTTATGGTGACACCACATATTGCGAAGCAGGGCACGAATATGCGTGCGAGCATTTCAGCGGGTGAGCGGCTTGCATCGCTCTTCGTTGTTGTTGTAGTTTTCTTGTTTTTAGTGGGGGAGGTTCTGCAGCATTCCCATCGATTTCCTCTGCATTTAATAAAGAATCTTTTTCTTCTGTGATCGATGATTTCTCCTTTTCATCATCGGGTTCTTTAAGAATTGGTGAATTTTCGTTTTCCATGATAAAATTTTCGAACATTGGTGCTTCCATTGTTAGATTTTTTATCTATTTTAGTTTTGTTGTATTCATTTTGTATTTATTTATTTACCGAGTCTGTTCAGTCAGAAATGGGACAAAAATTCAACAACATGCTAAAAAGAATTAATAAAAAATTAATGGCGGCCGAGCATAAGCACTTAATTTATTCCGAATAAAACTACACAACACAATGAAAACATCTGACAATGACCAATGAGTCTGACAATGTCCAAATCGTCTGACAATGATAAAAATTGTGTGTGTCAGACGATTGCAAGATACCTGATAAATGTTTGTCTGATTGTCGTCTGACAATGACGTTTTTGACAATATTGTCAGACAAAATTGTGTGTTCAGTCTATTGTAAGACATTTGGAAAAGTTTTCTTTCTTAGACTGCTTTTAAACGCTGCAAATATGCTGCAATTATCCTTGCAATTTTTAAGCATGTAGTCGGGAGACGTATGCGGTGTCCGGGGTAGACAAAGTTGCAGAGGTTGAAATAATTGCAGAGTTATCGCTCTTTCTTCTTTGTGCTTTTTCTTATTGTTTGAGACATAAGCGGAGTAAAGAGTGACAAGATATTATTTCCTTCTCATTTAACAAAAATTGCAGGTATTAAAATTTTCAGCGTTTAAATGGATGCTGCAATCGGAAAGAAACTCAAGAGAGAATTGCGGATAGAAATTGCAGTCGTCTAAAAGCAGTCTTACAATCGTCTGTACTTAGCTTTATTATTCTTAGAAGACGAAGATGTGACAATGAAATTGTCAAGGACAATCCTTGCATTCCATGCATATCCACCTATCCTAAAAATATTTAGATGTGAAATTTTTCGGCAATGATGTTTGCTTTGGGCTTGCTTTAAGAACTTTAATTAATTCTTGATATCCTTTTAAGTGCAGCTTCAGCAGGTCCTACCAATGACTTCAAAATTTTAAAGGTATCGGGCCCAACAAGTGTAATTAAATTAGATATGATCCTTGCAGCATATCATCTGTTAATAGCTAGCAATTGATCCAATTGTTCTGCAAAGCTATCAAAATCATCATCAGGTGAAAAAAAAAATGCTACAATCATCCACGTTCGAAACTTTCGGGGAAACTTTCGTCGAATGATTTAATCTTTATAGTATACAGGGGTCTAAACCTCAGTAACTTAAATAGTAAACTACCTGCGAGAATAAAAGAAGTTCGTACATACAAATATTAATTTATTCGTATCGACTTATGTATTTACATATATTATACAAGCCGTAGATACATATAAAGTTTGTTATAAGGGTTGTGAAAAACCCTTTTAGTTGATTTGGCTTACATTATTTTTTTAATAAACAATTGCAACAAGTTGCCTTAATTATGACTGAACCTGCGAATCACTGCGGATCCGGTATTATGGAATCCATGATCGACATAAATATAATTTTTTGTTGCTTCTGGCACATAAGTAAATTGACCATTAACACGAATTCACCGATAAGAAAAAAAGGAAGAAATAAGAGAGTAAAATTTGCGGGTGTTTTAGGCAATTGCGGTACGAATGGAATCTCTCGATAATATAGGTACTCTATGGCAGCGTTGCCGTTTGGCCACTATAGTGGCCAAATGGCCACTATTTTGCGTTCGGGACCCGTGGCCACCACTTTTTTGAAAATGACCCAATTGGCCCCTTTTTATTAATTCAATAAGATTTACATTCGAAAACTTCTGAAAATTGCATTTCACATCAAAAAAAATTAAATTCCACAAAATTTTGTATTGAACGCTGTCATTTTACCTCGACATGCGCCCAACTTTGCATTCAGCAGAAGCAAACTGACAGAATACACTACACCGTATTTTGTTTTCTGTTATTCGAATAGTTTTTGATGTTTTATGTATAATCAGAAGAAAATAATTTTTAATTGAGATTTTGAATAAATGTTTATGAAATGTCTTTATTCTATTTTATTTAATACACTGTGGCATTTTTCTATATGGGACCCTTTTTTCGTCGCGGGACCCTTTTTGGGACACTCTTTAAATTTTTTCAGCGGCAACACTGCTCTATGGTCACAAAGCAGAATGGGTAGTGATGGCATTTTTTAGCAATGATGGGCTTATTTTTTGTCTCATTGTTGTTTTTTTTTCTATGCAATTCTATATGAAATTGGAAAAAACACGCCTACATACATATGTGCTAAAGGTCAAAAAACTTTGTTAGCACTGTAATTTATTAACTTGTCAATAAAGATATACATAAATAAAAAACGCCCCTATGTTGTACGGTACGGTAAATTCGAAGTAATTTACTATTTTAAAAAATAAAGGGTACGGGTACCTCAAGTTGCTGATATAAGAACTTTTCTGTTTTGTTTTTATAAATTTAAAAATTACAATTCTGTACCTCCCATGGTTCTGAAACGAGCTTTCACGTATTGTAATGTCTTGAAGTTTAATCAACTTTAATTTATGTAGAAATATTTAACTAACTCGAAAAAAAAACTTCTTGTTTAAAAAAATATATATTTTTGAATCTTTCACCCTTTATTTTAGAAAATTGTGGAGCTCTGCCGTACATGTCAGAAGTAATTGGTTATAACGGTCCAATTTATATGACACACCCTACAAAAGCTATCGTTCCAATTTTATGGGAAGAGTTGCGCAGACTAAATATTCAAAACTCTGGAAAAGATAATTTTTGTTCAACGCAAGGTATGAAAAACTGCATGAAGAAAGTAACGGCTGTTGATCTTCATAAGAGTGTAATGGTTGACAATGAACTGGAAATAAAAGCGTACTATGCCGGTCATGTGTTGGGTGCAGCTATGTTCTTGATAAAAGTTGGATCCCAAACTGTGGTCTACACTGGTGATTTCAATATGAACCCCGATCGGCACTTGGGTGCTGCATGGATTGACAAATGTCAACCTGATTTGTTAATAACTCAAAGTATTTATGCGGACGTAAATCCCAATAAAAAACGTTATCATAAAGACGATTTCCTTAAAACTGTAGAAGAATGCATGTCCAAAGGAGGTAAGGTCCTCATACCAGTTTTCATAGTGGGTCGAGCTCAGGAACTCTGTATTCTTTTGGACGCGTATTGGGAGAAAATGAATTTTTCATATCCGATTTATTTTGCCACAGAGAGCTTCACAGAGAGAGTCAATTCGTTCTACAGTGTGTTTGCCAAATGGACTAATCAAAAAACACACAAGTCTAATAATGGAAAGAATGTTTTCGAGTTTAAACACATCAAATCTTTTAGTAAAAGTTTTATTGATAAACCCGAACCAATGGTGATTCTTGCAACTAATGGTATGTTGCAGCATGGATTATCAATGCATATATTCAAAAAATGGGCGCATGATGAGAATAATGTATTGATATTACCTGACTTTTGTTCAAAGGGTACATTAGGGGGCACGGTTGCAGCAGGTGCAAAGGAAGTTGAATTTGCAAATAAAGAGATTATCAAAGTCAAACTGAAAGTCGAGCAAATGTGTTTTGATACTGTTGCAGATGCAAAAGGTGAGTGAGTTATTTATTTAAAGAGAATCATTCATGTTGGCTTTCCTTGTTTTTGTTTGAATTGTCTGCTTTGTTTTTGTTTTTGTCTTTGTTTTTTTTTTCACTGTCGGTAAAATTAATTCCTCAACATTAATTTATTTGTATGTTAATCAAAACTTTAGTTTATCTTTGAGTTATTTGTTTGTTTTAAACATAGCCGTGGTTTAAATGATTTCTTAAAGCAAAAGCTTAAAGCTCTTTACTTGTGTTGAATAAAACAAGTAATATCAGTTGGAATTTTTTGAAATAAAACTAATTACAAAGTTTAAATAAAAAAACTTATAGATTTAAAAAGATTTTTAATTAGCATTTAAATTTAATTGTTTTTCTAAGAATATGACGCAATGGCACATTGAGGTGTATGCGTACTTTTTTTTATTAATTAAAAATAAATTTCAAAAAAAATTCAAACAAGTTCCTGTAGCCTGTACAAAATAAAAAAAACAAGCAGTTTTGCGATTTTTAAGAAAATAAATTATTGCTACATGTAAACTTTATACTTTATATTTTGAAATACAATTTTAATAATTTCAAATTTTAAATTTCCCTGAATTCTAAATAAAAATCCATTTAAAAAATTGTTTGTAGACAAAGTTTAACAAATAATTGCTTAAAATGTAATTTGAACAACTGAACGTGAAAATCGGAAAGTGTTAGGTACAAACAAACAAATTTAAATTTTAACCTTTTTATTATATGTACGTACTATATGCCAGTTCCTACAGTGATGGTCATGAATATATTTTATAAACATTCATTGGCTATCTATAAACTAATATATTTACTACAAATTTCAGTTTATATTCTTTTCTCAGAATTCATTACCATTTTATTCTTTAAACCTTAAAAAAAAACAATTAGGTATAACACAAGAAAATTTAAAAACAATTCTCAAATAAAATTTTCAGAGTTAAGGAATAAACGCTCCATTATAGTCTTTAATAAATTGGTTGAAAAATATATTCCTTAGGTCCTTTGGTCCTGAGCAAAACTGACAGTCATGATCGATAATGTGTACCACGCTTTAGGATCTTTAAATAATATTTTTTATGATCCCATCAATAAACACCAACTTACCCATAAATTTAGCTTAAATACAACCCAACACCATAACATGATCTTCCCAATTCTTTATTTTCAAACAAACTTCAAATTCTGAAATATTGTGTATGTAATGAAAACAAAATCCACACGAATTTACGGTCCTAAAAAAGATAAGCGGAAAAATACACCAACTTTACTCTGATGAAACGCTTCACAACCAGATTTATTTTATCTTTTTCGCACTTTTTTAATATTTTTAATAGTTTTTCATTAATGTTGGTTTAATGTTAGTTTTTAATTATTGAATAGTGGAAACTCCAGATGAAAAACAACACAACTTTAATGAAAATGATCTTATCTTTATTTTGTAGTCTTTGAATTATAATAATGATAGTGAATATGATTTTAGATAAACATTAATTTGTACTTTTGATTTAAAAACATTTGCTAAAGGCATCGCATACAATAAACAAATTTAGGTGAGACAAAACAGTTAAAATTTTTATTTTAAAAACTAGCGAAAGAAGATAAAAGAAAATGACTGATAATGAAAGAGACAAATAATGAATTTAAAAATTACAAAAGTATGAACAATGTTACCAAATAAAAATAATTAACTTCAACAATTAATAACTGATTTATTTACTCACGTGTTTTTATTAATAAGAATATTTTGTATATATTAGAGTGGTTCATATTTTGGTATTGATCGGAATTCTTCTGTCTCTTTGTTCTGCAAAATTGAAATTGTGGTTGTGTGGGTGCCATTAGAGACTGGGGCCATGAGAACTTGCTCTGCAACCTATGAATGTCATTCTTCATCTGTCCCTTTTGCAAAAGGTGGGGCCGCTGGGTTGCTAATGTCTATTATCTAGTTCGATATCCCAATTTCAAATATTTGTTGTAGCCCAAAACTGGTGCCAACAACATTATCATCCTCACCAGAGGTATCTTTATGGTTAACATCATAATCGCATTGGTACATTGCCTGGTTACATTGGCCGAATTCCTAAACGCAAAACTTGCGCAAATTATGCTAAGCAGACAGTTTCATAATGCAAACGTAAATATCCCTGCAAAGCTGATTGTCTCAAAATGTAGTAGATTTTTATTTTTTTGCGCAAATGCATTTGTGCAAATGCGCAAATGCATTTGTGCAAATGTAAAAAATATCTTACTTTTTGCATGTGTTTTGCTTTGCAAATTAGCGTTTAGGAATTAGGCCATTTATTAAGCATATTAGTTGGGGATGAAAATTCTTTATCAGCAAACTTTTTTAAATCCCCTTTAACACGAGGAAACAAGTTGCTGGAGATTTTTTTGACGTTTTCTTTAAATTTCCTTAAAAATCTCTTGTACCTTTCAAACGTGGAATCAAAATCTTAGAAATTTTCTGTAGTTAAAGTAGTTTGGTTGAACACACACTACTGAGTGTGTGAAATCGTTGACCGGGGAGATTTCATTTTCCTCTCTTACTTCTTGCCCTTCTCACCTTGAAACTGAAAGTTGCTGACAACTCAGTTTCCTCATGTTGAAGGCCACTAACTGACTTTTACTGCTGTCCAAAATTAAAGATAACCAAATTTACATGAAATAGCACAATCTGGTGAGCCTTTGTGAGGGGACAACCAGATCTTTAGGTCACAGTAAAATAACTGTAGTACACATACATAATATTTAAAACGCAAAATTTGCATTTAGTTTGTCACATCCTGTTGATAAGATTAAAAATTAATTTATTTCAGTGAATAATTGCAAAAAATAAAAAAAAAAAAAAATATGGTCGTTCTCGAAAACTTCAATTTTATCTTTGACGATCCTCGCAGATGTTTCATCGTCAAATATTAAATAGTCCTGCTTGCACAAGATCTGTTCGATCAACGTTAAGTCAATTTTCTCGCAAACGCAATTGAGGTTTTTGTCTTCAACTCAGTATTTTTAATTGCAGATTTGCCTCGATTATCGGTTAAAGATAAGATAAGATTTTAATAATACAAATTCTAAATACTTCTGTAATTAATCAGCCAAGTAGAAGACTTGGCACTAATTCAATGGCACTTGTTAAATTATTGATTGAAAATAGCTTTTAACGGCCTTTAGTCCACAAAAATGTTGGCATTTCGTCCCGGCGATCTTACTTGGACTCATCAGTTGACTAGTGAGGGCCTTATCAATACGCAATTCTTGTTAAGATCAGTTCATCTTACATAGATTTCATGACGAAATATCTAGTGTGAACTATGTATATCCAACAGGACAATAATTTCTAATCATTAAAATTGTAAATTTTTGGTTTTTTGTTTTTGCCTTTGGCTATGAATTGTTAATATATGAGCCGTGTTTTTTTTTGCAACTCCATATGGAGTTGGAAAACGGGACTTTCCAAAGTCATCACAACAAACAAGCCCATCACTGTTACAAAATACCATCACTACATTTTCAGCTTTGTGGCAAGCATAAGCAAACTAAAAGCAATTCAACCATGCCACCCCAATGAAATTAATCCATAAAACTTAGATTCAAGGTAAATTAATAGGTAGGTTAGGTACATTAATTTTATTCCATGACGATGATCACCATTTTGTTTTCATGAGAAAAATTGTTTCATTCAATGACTCTGATAATTACGTTTCTATACAAACTATCGATAGAAATGATAATTAGTACCTATTTACAGTTTTTCATTAGTAGTATATACATAACAGATATATACGCAACTCCAGCTTATATACTTGGTGGTCGTAGGTATATGCAAGCTGTTGTAGATGGATACAAATATTCAATACTAGGGGCGTTTTTTTGTAACTCCGGGGGAATTGCACGAAAAAAACGACCACGGGAATTAGCAACACCATCACACAAACAAATTGGAGTTTTAATACAAACTATCGATAGCAAGAATATACATAATTCACGTCGGTAACACAGTTTTTCTGTCAAGCTTAGGTTGAGCCCGGAGAATTCTCTAAGCTTAGCTTAGCCCGCAAAGGATTAGTTGTTGCATTTAACATGGTGATTTTTTAGCACCGACGCCGTTTTTTTCGTCCAAATCCCCCGGGCTTTCAAAAAAACACGCCTACTAACTAATGTTTATTATAAAAATTCCCCTTAAATTTATTTTTGTTGCTTCTCAATCATATTGTTTATTTTGCATATACATTTCGCACTACCAAACCCTAAATAAATTCTGCTTTCTTGGTATAGGTAACTTATCTACTTATAACTTGGCGTTGTTTTTTGAATCCTTACAAACGTTTTGTAAGATCCGTTCATGTCATCGTGATCACATACATTTTAAATGCTTTTATAATATATAAGTGACAATTTATTTGTTTTTGTTATCGCTTTTGAATATCGTCACATTAATAATGTAATATGTGCAAAAGGTTGGAACGGATCACATTACTATACAAAATACTTGTTGTCTTATTTAAATTTAAACATTTTCAGACATAATAAAACTTATTGAAACCTGCTGTCCGAAAAATATAGTTCTGGTACACGGCAAACCAGATTGTTTGACGTCCTTACAAAATGAAATAATGGATAAATTCAAAATAAAATGCTTAACTCCAGCGTTCGGTAAAAAATGTTTTATCAAAACTCCACTAAAACTTCCATCACACAAGGTTTTACTTCCTCCGCGATCTAAAATTTTTGCAGAAATATGTGCTATTAAACTTCCATGTCCACAAAAGCGAGAGGTTTTGTGTAATTGTTATTGGGTTTTGGTAATGAAAGAACAACGAATTATGTTACTTAGCTTAAACGATGCGTTGACAGAATTATTAGATACATTCAAATCCTTTATTTATAATTCGAAAATTATCATTGAAGAACGAGAAAATGAGAACATTACTGCACAAAAACTTTTTGTTATATTAAAGAAAAAACTCGGTTGTTGGTCAGTTAAATTAGAAAAAGACAATACTATTATTGTGGAAAGTGTATATTTAAGTGTCAGTGGTACTGCAGAGAATATCGATTCAAAACAAAAGGTTATTTCAATTTCATGGAAAAATGAAGACGAAGATATTGCTTTTTACATTCTGTACATATTGCAAAACATGACCTGATGCATTCCATTTTGTATTTACAAAAATATAAAATAAGGTAAAATAATATTTTCCTATGTCAAATTTATAAAAAAATAATAATAAAACACCTTATGCGATTAATCTAACCTTAGCTTAAGCAGAACAATAAAAAATAAAATGTTTTAATAAATGCAACAATGTCTATAATTATGTTAATTTAAAAAATTACTGCAACCATTCAAAAGTTATTGTAACGTTTTTTATACTCAGAAGTGAGAAGTGAAGTAAAAATAGTGTAGGAAATAATTTGAGGATACTTTTTTGACACTCCTTTCCACATTTCAAGTAGTGTGCATTAAAGAAAGACATGCCGATTATGGAATCCGAAATACTGGATCCGCAGTGATTCACAGTATAGTTTTCTCTTTTCTTTTCACAACAAATCGACAAAGAGAAAAGAGAGCACTGCACTGCGAATCACTGCGTATCCAGAATTGCGGATTCTGTAATCGACATGAGATACTTTAAAAGGAGACTACAGAAAATCTCTTACGATTTTGTTTCTTCGTGTAAAAAAGGAAATTATGACGGCGTGAAAGCAAATGTTTTTGACGTTTGGTATCACCTTTTTACAGACATAATGAGAATCGCATTTAATAGTGAAAATCTATTCGATTGACTTTTTCACAGAACCAGAATCGGCCCCCAGAACAGCACAGATTTGTGAAAACTCAGAACAAGTTAGAACAGAAAATTGCTACCTAAGCTGTCAGTAAAAACCAACAACAAACTATTTTCGTTGAAAAAATTTTAACAGCTGATTTTGAAGATCGCTATAACTGATCCCTAACTTGTTCTACCTAAAAAGCAAGTGCAGAAAATCCTGTTCAAACAGACTCATTGAACAGCAATGCAGATCAGTTTAGAACAGAAAATTTCTCATTGAACAGCAAAAATGTTTACTTTTCTGTTCTAAAGTGTTCCAAACTTAAGGGTGGTTAAATTTTGAGGGCCGATGTTGATTTTGAATAAAACAAAATTATTGTCATTTCCTTTTATTATGATAATATTGGTTTGGTATGGTTCAATTATGTATGGAACAAAATATCGGCCAAATGGCCGCCGCGACCTCGGCGGCACACCTCTATCCGATGGTTCAAATTTTCGATGACGCTGAGGCATAATTGAGGTTCTATGCCGGTAATGTGCCGAATTATCTCATCCTTTAGCTCTTGAATTGTTGCTGGCTTATCGACGTACACCTTTTCTTTCAAATAACCCCAAAGAAAGAAGTCCAACGGTGTCAAATCACATGATCTTGGTGGCCAATTGACATCGCCACCACGTGAGATAACACGGCCATTGAATTTGTCGCGCAAAAGAGCCATTGTTTCGTTAGCTGTGTGGCAAGTGGCACCGTCCTGTTGAAACCACATATAGTCCACATCCATATCTTCCTATTCGGGCCATAAAAAGTTCGTTATCATCTCACGATAGCGAACACCATTCACAGTAACTGCCTGACCGGCCTCATTTTGGAAAAAATACGGCCCGATGATGCCGCCAGCCCATAAACCGCACAAAACAGTCACTCTTCGTGAGTGCATTGGTTTTTCGACAATCACTCTTGGATTATCATTCGCCCAAATGCGGCAATTCTGCTTATTGACGAATCCACTGAGGTGAAAATGTGCCTCATCACTGAAGATGATTTTCTTCGAAAATTGATCATCCACTGTTGCCATTTCTTGCCACCACTTTAACGCGTTGCTCGATTGTGTATCTTTCCATGGTTCAAATTGAATTAGTCTTAAATTGAGAAATGTCAAATGAAATGCAGAAAAAAACTTGACGTTTAGGTGTGGTTCACATTCAACATCGGCCCTTAAAATTTAACCACCCGTTACTTCATTGAGGTTGAACGTACCTAATAACAAACTTTTCACTTGTTGAAATGATAATTCGTGCTGCTATACAGTTTTCATCGGAACCATACGGCGGTACTTAAATCCCGAAAATAATTCAATTTCATGTTGACTTAAGTGGTTGTTGTATTTAAGTGTAAATCACCTAGATCCGATGAAATTTTCTTTAAAAAATTGTAGGTACTTCGAAACGCAAAAAAAAAAAATTTCCTAATAACTCGTTTACCTGCTAACATCAATTAACTTAAATTTAAGTTTTTTTTAACTAGATTTCTCATACTAAAAGCATACTAACAACTAGTTTGGTCACATACAGATTTTCAATAATTTACCATTATCTAAAAGCTATAATTTATTTGTCGCCTATACATCACGCTTCTGAATATTGCCACATTAAATATGTAATATATGCAAAGAGCAGAAGATAGAACATATTTGCAAAATACATACTAGTTGTCTTATTAAAGTTTCAACATTTTCAGGCACAATGCAACTTATTGAAGCCTGCGATCCCAAAAGTATAATAATTATGCCATACGCCAAAACAGATCGTTTGATGTCCTTACAAAATGAAATAATTGACAAGTTTAAAATAGAATGCTTCATTGCAACGTTAGGTGAACAATGCTCCATAAAAACTCCACTAAAAATTCCATCAGACAAAGTTTTACTTCCTCTGCAGGCTAAAATGTTTTCAGAATTATGTGATATCAAGCTTCCACATCCACATAAGCGAGAGGGTTTTTCTAAGAATTGGATTTTGGTTATGAAAGGACAAAGAATATTATTACTGAGCTTATATGATGGTAAAAAAGAAGTATGCGATTCATTCCAAAATTACAAATTTAATTCGAAAATTATCTTTGAAGCAACAGAAAACGAGACAAGTATTATAGCAACACTTTTCAGTATATTAAAAAAAAAACTCGTCGGTTGGTCGGTTAAATTGGAGAAAGACAATACGATAATTGTGGAAAGTGTACAAATAAATGTCAGCGATACTACAGAGAATATCGATTCAAAACAGAAAATTATTTCGATTTCATGGAAAAATGATGATGAAGATATTGGCTTATACATTCTATACATGCTGCAACACATGAACTGATGCATCAAATCAAAAAAAAAAAATATAAAAAAATACAAACGAATATTTTAAATGTATAAAATTTAATTTTAAAAACCTACAAAGCTTCAGCAGAACAATAATAATGCATCACATAAAATAATTGATTAAATTCAACAATAATACATAACCTAGCGGCTTCATTGCCAATATTTGGGGAAATAAATTGCTTGGTTCACTGCCGAGTGCAGTTACTTTGAATATTACTAATTGAGACGCTTTGATGAAAGGTAATTATTGGTTTCCATCGCTGAGGCAATACATTTTGACGATTCACCATTTTAAAATGGTTTCTCCGCGATTTTGAATGACTTGCTTTATTTTGAAGTTATAAAGTTGTAAATATGAGAAATTTAGTGGATTAAAATTCTGTATCATCAAAAATGTCTTTATTGATATTTGGCAACTGAAATAAGGTACGTTCAGAAGCAAAAGGATTTGAAGGTAAGGCGAGTTTCTAGACTTTGATTGGTCAGCTGTCAAAAAATTTCATTCCAATTAAGGCAACTTTATTAGAAAGTTGAGCAGAAAGCTTGTCAAGAAATAACTGCCTTCATTTCAGGTCAAGTGTATTTATGCAAAAATATCCGATAATTATATTTTATCACCAAATTATATATGTACAAAGATTATTGTTTATCACTAAACAGCAAGCTGAACTTCATTGAACTGTAATTTGCTCTTTTTTTTACGTTAGTTGTGAAGTTGGTGAAGTTATTCTTTATCATATATTATGGAAAAGATTTAAACAAAAGTGTAAGAAATATTGATTTTTGCCCTGTTTCAGAAGTTTTTCAGCTAAATGTAGGTATAGTTATAAGTATGATATGAAATAATGTTTCAAGTTCTTGTTCTACATCTTTAGGTTTGTTCGATGTCAGCCCTGGGACGCATTGGGTCGCTGTGAACTCGCCCTGTGGTGTTTTATGTAGCACTTTTTTCGCCCCAGGTTATTTGTACTGTTTTCGATGTGTGTTCGGGGCGAGCTCTGAATGACTCTCACGAGACCCAAATTTTTTCTTGGGTAAGAATTCACAGCTGTCAAAATTCAAATCAGCTATTGGCATTTAGGCAAGAACAAGTGAATTGAATTTTTTATGACAAATTTCTTGGTAAATATGAGATATTTTGTTCATAATTTTGTTATTTATTCGATTCATGTAATAATAGACGAAATGCTTAAATATACAGTAGGTTATAAGAAGGGTAAATTAATGAAAAAATCAGATGGTAAAATGTGTATCTCTAAGGCGTTCGAAGCAGCGTTGCCAAAGTGGCCAAATGGCCACCATTTTGCTTTCGGGACCCGTGGCCACCACTTTTTTGAAAATGACCCAGTTGGCCCCTTTTTATTAATTCAATAAGATTTACATTCGAAAACTTCTGAAAATTAGCATTTCTTATAAAAAAATTCAATTCCAAAAAATTTTGTACTGAACGCTGTCGTTTTATCTCGACATGGACTGCTTTTAAACGCTGCAAATATGCTGCAATTACCCTTGCAATTTTTAAGTATGTAGTCGGGGGACGTATGCGGTGTCCGGGGTAGACAAAGTTGCAGAGGTTGAAATAATTGCAGAGTTATCGCTCTTTCTTCTTTGTGCTTTTTCGTATTGTTTGAGACATAAGCGTAGTAAAGAGTGAGGAGATATAATTTCCTTCTCATTTAACAAAAATTGCAGGTATTAAAATTTGCAGCGTTTAAATGGATGCTGCAATCGGAAAGAAACTCAAAAGAGAATTGCGGATAGAAATTGCAGTCGTCTAAAAGCAGTCATGCACTGAGCAAAAGCAAACTATTTTATTTTATACATTGTGTCTCGGGACCCTTTTTGGGACACTTTACATTATTTCAGCGGCAACACTGGTTCGAATTAAAATAAAAACCCGAGCAGCCCTTGAGTTTTTTGATTGTTGATTGACATTCCCGAGATGGCCAGATGGCCCTGGGGCAGAGAAACAAACAAATCTTTTGACATTTTAAGAAATAACTTGTTTCTTTACTAAATTTTGCATTCAATAAATGCAGTTGACTATAACGTAGTCCGTTGTGTTTGCTGAACGTACCCATTGCCTGTCATTAGGGCTGTTCTGGTAGAAATTGTAACTGTTGGAAAGTAACGAACAGGGGCATTGAAATGCATACCCAGGCAATAAATTGCCATTGAAATTCACATTGCCTCAAATATTCCAAACGGAGCCACAAAGTAATGTATATATAATACTTATGTGTGTACATAAGGGTGTTTCAAAAAAAGTTCCTTCCTAAAAACTTTTAGGTATTAGTATATGTTTGATTTGATTGAAGTCGCAGGAAAATAAAAGGGTTCGCGTACAGAAAATGATAGCGCGTAAGAAATGCACCAAAAAATGAACTGAAATAAAAAAAAAAACTTTTTAATTCCACTAAACCGCCATTTTGTCATAACCAAAAATTTTTTGATTTTATATAGGTAGATGATAGGGCAAACATATTTTGACGTTTACCTAAAAACTTTCGATATCAATGTTAAGATGCTTTTTACCCGCAACACAATTTTGGAGTTAAATTCCTTCTCAGGCATCTTGACATGAATGAAGTGTCTTGTGGTTTTTGTGAAGTCACATTGTTTCATTTTATGATTAACTGTAAGGAATCTCTCCCTGATCAATTTTTTCTTGAAATGGATAACATTAAATTTGATTTTTTTTTTTTGACTATAGAAATGTAATTTTTTGTCTCATTATTTTGTGTCTCCTCATTTCGGTGGTGGTTTCTGCATTTGCGGTTGGCAATGTTTTTTCTTTATTTGGGACATATTTTATCTATTCGTAGTCTTTGAGAATAATTTTGATTAATTCGTTTATAGAATTATTGTGTGCAGTTCTCTTTATTTTTGGTATTTGTAGATTAACAAAGTTAAAAGCAGGTAAATGAAACATTATAAATGTAGTTTGTTTATTGTCATTATTAAACCTTTGGAATTCATAGAAATTAATAGAAGTGTGAATTAATCAAGTCTTAATCAATGATCGGTGATTCAAGTCCAAATTAAATATTGCTAAGTCTTCTACTTAGTATAAGGTTAGGGTGGTCGTTATATTGTATTTTTTTTTTCACGTTTGGATGGCTTTAAATCGGTTTGAAATAGAGTTAAAAAAATTCTCTCTTTGCTTCGGTGTTAGTGGTTAGTTAAAAATGCAATTTCAAATTATACTATAGGATATTTAGATTAGGATAATTCGCGAAAAAGCGCATGGAGATTGTTACTAGACCACAGACAAATTTTAAATCAGCAGCGTAGGTATTAAAATCCTTAAGTACGAAACTCTAATGACAATCTACTATACAGTCAACAAGATCTCTGTTTTAACAGCAACAGCTGTGAAAAAGTTTCGTACGTGCTCATTTGTATGTGTCTACAATGCAGCTGTACAGCTTTTTGTATATTTTAAAGAAAAAAAAACAATCACGGTCTTATTATTTACTTTTTTTATTTGCGATAGTTTTCGGTGATTTAAGTATTTGTATATTATATTAATAATATTTTTCGCGAAACAAGTATGTAAGCACAAAAAGCTTCAATACTTTTTTCCGACTATTTTTTTCTCCATACAAATTGAAACGTCAAAAGTGCTGCACGTGAAAAGTTAAAAGTTGGTGAACTCCTGCAGTACCGACTGCAGTTGTGTTATTTTGTATGCCTTGAATATTTTGACAGCTATTCCAGCTCCGTATCCATTGTGTTCAGGCAGTTAATGGGAATCATGTAACAAATGATGTTTGGCTTATTCAAGTGAGGATAAAACGATTGAAGCGTAAAGCTGTTGGTGTAGTAAGAAATGTATAAAATCTATAGCTACCTAACATCTAATATTACTAAAGGGATTGAATCACACCGCCCCAGAGTATTGTGAATCTAACTAATTTGCAAAATCATAAAACAAAAATTTTGACTTTCTAAATGTACCTACATACCTACCTGAAGTAATGGCAAATTATGTAAATGATTGGCAGTTTGTGTAATTGTTTAAAAATTCACCATAATAAAAAAAACATTGTTTAAAAAATTGCAGAGGTTTTGACGTTATTTCTGGTATTCTTGTTAATTTCTAGTCAATCGTACTCATTTACATTTAACGTGTCTTATGCATACAAATCATATGAAAAATATAAACCTGCGATTAGACTATTCTTAAGTTATACGTTTATCTGTACCTTGGTTTTAAAAAGGCCAATGACCATTTTCGTTTGTAGGAAATCGAAAATTTCGTTCCTTAAATTCTAAGAATTTTTAGCATTCTTTTAAATATTAACCATCGTAAAAGGTTTTTTGATAAAAATAGATAGTTTTTCTTGAAAGTACGGCATTTTGAAATTTAAAATTATCTTACGCCGAATCCAATTGCACTCCTTAGTTAGTATAAAAAATGGACATTGGCCCTTTTATAAGCACAGTACTGAAATAATATGACTTAAATATTAAAAAAATATTTTTCACTTTACCAAATTTGTTCATCTGTTTGGAAGAAACTTATTTTATTTTTGAAACACTTTAATATACATACATATGTTCACTGTACATAAAATGCAACAAAAGGCTAAAACCTTTGAATTTGTCCGAAACAATAATAAAATCGACGATAAGAGCAATTTATTAAAAATATATAATAAAATATTTAAAAGTTTTTTTATTTTTATGTTAAATCTGGCTTTTTCTTCATTTGTTTGTATATGCAAATAAAACGAACGTTATTTCCCTATGTTTCTTCGGAATTTACACGACTTCCTGAGGGGTAGTTTTATTAAATCTAAAGAGATTATATATATACATAAATCATTTTGAAAAAATTTGTTTAGTTTTTTATTTCTTAAAATTTAATACATTTTTTAAAAACTATTCCTACTTACTTATCTACTTAAACAACTTAACTTAAGATTAAACTAAAATATGGATTTCTACCTTAAGCTAAGATAGAATGGTATTAAGTGTTGTGTTTTTTTTATTTCAAGACTTAACCCGCCTAATCTTTTCGTGTTTTGAATGGGTATAACAATTCAAATAATATAATAAATAATTAATTCGTAAATAAAATGATGAATGTTTGACTGTCTTAAATTATTTTATATTATTGTTATTAACATGGGAATATGTTATTGATTTTCTTACGAATTCGTTGAATAAAATGTTAAATTTAATGATAGCGAATTTTGAAATAAGTTTAATAAATATGTTTTGTAACGCTTCTGTTAATTTTAAATAAATAAAATATAATAAGAAACAAAATTAGGATTTCGTTTTACATACAAATTAACGAACTTTTTCCGGTGCAGTGCAATAAGCCCCACAGAAATAGAGCCCGCGGGTCTTATTTCCAAAATTTCCCTTATTTCCTTTTTTAAAATGGAAATAAAAGCTGTGAGTTTTAGATCCTTTTTTTGTAGGTTTGTATAGGGGAAAAAAAACTCAGTGAGTAAAGAACAAAACACGATTTTGGACTTTTCCAACATTTTTCTTGGACAACAGTAGCTTGGGTGGCCTGCTTCGCGTGTTCACGCAACTCCATTGCTCCACTTAGGGTTTGTTCAGGCGCCAAATTAAACAGTTTCCTGAAAAACAGTATACAAATAAAGAGTTATGGAATCTTTAAATATGGGTCTTAATGCCAATTCAGAAAGGCAATAACACTCACGGGTCTTAATTATTTTTATGGTGGGTCTTATTGCCACTCCAAAAAGGAAAAAAGCCCGCGGGTGTTATTTCATTTTATTTTGGAAATATAAGAACCACGGGCTTTATTTCCGTTATTAAACTGCGGGTTTTATTACACTGCACCACGTCATGATTCCATTTCAAGCTCTTAAATTTTTCCAAAAAACAAAGATTAATATAGAAATTACTTTTTGATACAAAAAGACGGTGAGATTTTGTATGTCTAAACATAAATCTGCGCATTTAAAAGGATATCTACAAGTCTTTTTATTGATCACCCTGTGCGCACCATTAAGAAAAAATCCTTTCAGTAGGGAAGAGTATAGTCTCTATATTAAATATGTCACGCCCTTTCAAGCTAACTATCCATCTAACACCGAGAATTATTTTGAAACTGGAACATTAGTAGATTTTAGATTTGAATCTACATAGACTGTCAATTCAACGAACAAAGATATTGACTGCGCTCAGTATTTTATCCAAAGCTATCTGATGATAGCTGATATAACAACAACTGATGAAACAACAACTCAATCCCCTGTGAAAAAACAACTGATATCAAAAACAAAACAACGAAACAAAACATCGAAACGACTCGAGGTATCTTATTTTTTTATGGATAGCTGCTATCTTGACAATAGGCGTGTTTTTTTTGCAAGCCCGAAGGGAATTGCACGAAAAAACGACCACAGGGATTAGCGACAGCATCACAGAAACAAAATGGAGCTTTTATACAAACTATCGATAACAAGTAATATAATTCACGCCGGTAACACAGTTTTTCTCTGTGCTTAAGTTAAGCCCGGAGAATTCTCTGGGTTTAGCTTAGCCCGTAGGGGATTAGTTGTTGTTGTATTTACCATGGTGATTGTTTAGCAACGGGCTTACAGAAAAACATGCCTAATGTTTACAAATCTAAATGCAAGGAAATATGGTAGGTATATTTATGTTAATAGTATTTAATGTATACAATAATAAGAAAGGAAAAACTACTATTGATAAATCAACTTCTGAAAATACCACACTTTTGAAACTATAAATACAAATATTTCTTTTAAAATGTTAAAGGGCACAAATAATTTTTAAAAAAATTTTGATTTTCATTGCAAAGGTTAGCGCTTAGCTCATTATGAAATATAGATGTATCTCTAGAAACCATAGACTTCTTAGTATTTTTTTAAGAGAGTTAGATACTGCACATGCATACATTCTTAAATGAAATCAATTTTTAATTTTTTGCTTGAAAATACATAACACAACCTTAACATTAACTCGTTTCTAACACATTTTAACATTACACTAACATAATAAATTTTGTCTATGTTAAATTAGTGGCACATACAATAGGTTTATGGATTAACCTATTGTAGAATGTCATCTCTGCTATTTTCGAGGTGAGGGTGATATGGTATGGAGAATAGTATGATATAAAATAATAATATTGACATTTATTACAATATTATATTACAGAGATAATGCAGCTTATTCAAACCTGCGAACCAAAAAATGTTATACTGGTAGATGGAAGCAATGAAAATCTACAACTTTTGCGTTCAAAAATTAAGAAAGAAATCACAGTCGATTATAACACTCTTTCGAATGGCGAAACTTGTGTAATTGAAACACTTATAAAATTGCCAACGGAGGACGATTTGGATTTACTTAAAAACGGAATTAATATATGTAAAGCTAGGGGGCCTAAACCCTCTCCTGAACGAAGTAATGTCTTTACTATTCATGTTGCCGAAGAAAAACGAATAGTCATGCTGAATGTAAGTGAAGCATTGAAAAATAAGTTTACCAGGTGCTCGAAATATATATTTTGTGCTAAATATAAATTCGAAGATCCAAATTCAGAATTAAAAAGCGAAGATAAACTTTTTATCATATTTAAAGAGAAGCTCAAAGACTGGAAAATAAATATGGATGGTTCGAAAATAACCATAGAAAGTGTGGAAATTGAGATAGTTTTTGATGAAACAAACAGTCAACAAAAACTTATATCCGTTTCTTGGAAAAATCAAGATGAAGATGTTGCTCGTTACATTCTCGAAGTATTGTCTAATTTAAGTTAAAAAAAATCAAATTTAGTAGCATTAATAATTAAAACTCATGGCAAGTAATGCACCGCAACGATCAAAGAGGGGAAATAATTTAAACAAAATTGTTAATCACATTCGTATTAGTTTAACACGTCTTGTATTTGTTGAGAAGTTAATTACGTTCAAATTTAACGTTTTTTGGCACAGACCTTTAAATGGTGTATGTTAACAACATAAAAATTTTAAAACATCAAAGCAACATAAATCACAAAAGACCATTGTATTATTTATTTATTACAATGGAATGGGCGATAATATTCTTCAATTGTATATGAAAGGAAGAACTTTGCATGCGGGCTGTTAAGCAATTAAAAAAAAAAATCACTTAAGAAAAGCCTTTCCTAGCTTTTTTGTCCTTCTAGGTACATATGTACGTACATTTGTTTACAAGTACAAGTTTCTCAACTGAGTTTTTTGCTGCATTTTGACAGAACAAAAAAATTAATCTAATCTCTCTCATAGATAATATTTATGTAGTTACTCTATGTAACTGGATTGCTGAGGTCTCTGAGATGACATGCCTATTGACACAAGTATATCACAATGATTATGACAAATAAGAAATGAAACACTAATGGCCTATTCGATTAATGTCAGAATGACAGATCTTCTGCAGGAATTTTTTTCAAAATCATTCTATAAGCGTTCAAACATACCAAACTGTTCTTCTGGATCCCGAAATTGACAGCGAAAACGTAAACGAAAATTTCGTTCGTCTAATTAAAAGAAGTGACTCTCTGTCTGTTTGACTGTCAGTTGCATTACATTTCACCCGAAATAAATGTTCATAATGAGTTGATTTTTTCGAACATTGAATTTTTGGTGAAACTGACAACACAGTAGGCGAAAACTGAAATGTCAAATTTTCCGGGTGGAATGTTGTTCGGGTGAAACTCACATTAAGGCTGAATGTCTTTACACGAATAAAGCGATCTTCCAAATTTTGTAAAAATTCAGTGAATTGATAGTCTGTACATGTGAATTGTATCGTCAAGCATGTTTTATTAAAAAGAGCAATACATAATCGATTTTGGGAGATCTTTCAATGAAAAACAACACTTAACATAACACTTGCATTTTCATTCTTGAAATTAAATTTAATTATAGGTATCGTACTAACATAAATTTTGTTTGCTCGAATAATCAAATAAAATAACACCCCCTTCCCATTTACCATTTGCAACGCATTTTAACATTGCACTTACAAACATTTTAAAAAGTTTCTTTGTTTAATGAGTAGATTACAAGAGGTTTATTAATAAACCATTCCATCGACACTATTTTAGGGGAGGGTCATACATGCAGCAATGAAAATAAAAACATTATTTAAACTTATGAGTCTTTACAATATTATATTACAGGGATAATGCAACTTATTCAAAAATGTGAGCCAAAAAATGTTGCACTGTTAGATGGAAGAAATGAAAATCTTCAACTTTTGCGTTCAAAAATTAAGAAAGAAATCACAGTCGATTACAATATTCTTTCGAATGGCGAAACTTGTGTAATTGAAACACTTATAAAATTGCCAACGGAGGACGATTTGGATTTACTTAAAAACGGAATTAATATATGTAAAGCTAGGGGGCCTAAACCCACTCCAATAAAAAGAAATAATTTCTGTACTGTTCATGTTGCAGAAGAAAAACGTATAGTCATGGTGAATGCCGTTGAGGCACGTAAAGATTTCACTAATATACAGAGTTTATATATTGTGCAAAATATAAACTCGAAGATCCAAATTCAAAATTAAAAAGCGAAGATAAACTCTTTAACATATTTAAGGAGAAGCTCAAAGACTGGAATGTAAATAAAAAAGGTATTTCTGTTTCTTGGAACAATCAAGACGAAGATATTGCTTGTTACATTCTTGAAATATTGTCTAATTTAAGTTGAAAAAAAAATTACAAATTTCTGTTGCATTGATATAAGATATAACAAGGCAAGGTACAAAACAGAAGCGAAAAGAAATGAAATTTAGAATGTATTTCTTTCAACAAACAAAAATTATATCATAATTACCAAATTATACAAATTGTTATAATTATTCATAAATTCATCAAAACGAACTAAATTCGTATTTGTGTACCACGTCTTGTTGCATTTTGCTAAGAGACCTAAGCTTCCACCAAATTATAGTTATAAGAATATGTTTAAGAAAATGTTAGAAATATAGAGGCTTTAAATGTTCTTGTTTCTTAATAACAGAACAAAACTTAAAACAGGGGAGAGTATGATAACTGTGGCGCCATGAAATGATAACGGTTTTTTGTAAAACACTTTAATACAAGCTCTTTTTACTATGGGAAGGGGGATCTATCTCCCCCCGTTTCGGCGGGAGGTGCAATTTCATGAAAAAAGTATTAAAAATGGAAACAAAATTATTAAAAAATAACGGTACTACCTACAATTAAGAATTATACCTTTTTTAAAAAAAATTTACTTTAAACATTTTTTTTTGTTTTTTTTTTTTCCAAAATTTTGAGTTTGAAACTCGTTTTTTTTTCAAAAACTATGCATAGATTTCACTTGATTTAAAAACCGGCTAATAGAACAGAGTATTGACTTTAAAAACATGTATAATCCTTAATTGTAGGTATTACCGTTATTTTTTAATAATTTTGTTTCCATTTTTAGTACTTTTTTCATGAAATTGCCCCTCTTGTTTCTAGCGATCCGTGTTCAGTTCACTCGAACAGCCATTTTTAATTTTTTGACATTTTCAACTTTGAAAACCTGCTCAATATATTCATGTCGATTATGAAATCCACAGTGATTCGCAGTGCAGGGCTCTCTCTTCTCTTTAGTCATTTGACGTGAAAAGAAGAGAGAACACTCACTGCGGATCCAGTACTGCGGATTCCATAATCGACATGATTACCTTTAGATTTGTGTATACTGCTGTGCTATAAATTTTATTTAATTTTAATTTTAATTTGTTCTCTCTCTATTTTCAGTAGTTTTTTTTTTAAGGTTTTGAGATTTGTGCTTTTCTTTTATTCTTCAAAATTGTTGTTTTTGTTTTTCGTTGGTCTCCAACACGACAGCGGAATGGTTACGAAAACGACAACGAAAAATGACCACTCAAAGTGTCACCAAGACACCAATTGCAAAAACAAAATACAAAAACACAACGCATACACATCACAGAGAGGCTACGCTGATAAAAGAAACAACATATACATACAAACATGAATACAACTTAAATGTCACTTTTCCGCACGAAATAAATGGTCTGGACAATTATTATTAATTTTGTGCTGTGCGAAAAAAGAGCGGAGACTTCTCCAAATAATCTGCTACAATAATCAATTTCGCTCATCGAACCAGAAAACAATTTTTCGTTTATGATTTTGTTGTGTCGTTTTTGTATGGGATTTTTCGTTTTTCGCACTAGGGTTATATCAGCGCAAAAACAAAAACAAACGAGTGAATTTCTTAAATTTTGATCAATATAACTTAATATAATTATAACGTGTTATCTTTCACATTGAATTTTTTCGTAATATCAATAATTACGAATACCACGAGACTACGAGTCCCTGTTTGTTATTAGCAGTCCATATTATAATACGTGAATGCATGCATATTATACATACATAGGTATGTTATACTGTAAAATTCCAAACTTCCACTTACCAAATTCCTTAATTCGCTTTCACATAAAGAAACAGAGTTGAGATTTTAAAAGAAAACTTGTTTTTTTCTTGTGAAAGCGCACTAAAAGCTTAAGAAAACAAAAAATACAGGACTTTTGCAATCGTTGCCGAAAAATTCCGTTAAATTTTAGAATTTTCGTTTTAAAGTGATATACCTACCTAAATATATAAAAATTTATAAATATTCAATTTAAGAAAGCTTAGTACGCTACATAAAAACAAGAGAAATTTCTTAAAAGTATGAATTGTTATTAAATAATTAAACAGGCCTGTGTCCCTGTGTGCCTACATATTTTTTGAAAAGAGTTGTATCGAAGGGCTAATAAAAAAATATTTAAATAAACAATAGTTTAATATTAAACTTAATTTATTTTTTTAGTTCAATATTATTATATAAGTTTTGTTATGATTAAGTTCCATGTATAAAAATAAAAAATAGATTTCTTAATTAATTAATTGAATTGTTTACCTTTATTTTGAATTCAGTTTGGATTGCTTACGATTGCGTTGTTAATAAATAAAGAACATTTTGAAAACACAAAATATTAAGAGAAATATTGATTTAACGAATTATGTATTTATTGTAAAAGTTTTATATTTGAGGCATCAGGAGGCAGACAAATATACAAACTTCTTATGGAATCCAATTTTAAAGGCGGTGACTCAGATGACAGATTCCTATTTTTCTTTAACAAGTTCGATCTTTTAAGGGCACAACAACACAAAGTATTTCTTATATCCGTATTCGGGTTTCGTTTGGTAAAGTCGGATTTCTATTTGAAATTAAATTTTTCGTATTGGATGGATTAAGATTTCAGGTTGATTTTTTTATTTTTCATGGCTAATTGTATTTGTTGTTTGTATATAAGTAAAATGGGTTGGTAAATCTGTCGAAAAATCGAAATCAAAATATTAAAAAAAAAAATAAACACCTAAGATTTGTGTACTTTGATGTACTTTATTTTATTAACGATTAAAATGAGTGTTTGGGTAGATTGAGTCCTGAAGTTGTAAATTGCGAATTTACGCAGAAAAAACGTTATTCTTAGAGTTTTATTCAAGCTTTATTAACTGATTAAATAGCTGAAATTACAAATTTATTTCGTAGGTACCTTCCTAAATTACATGAAAGTTTCAATTAATTAAAATACTAATTTTATTTTCTTACAAATATTTTTTTTACACAAATAAAAAACCTATGCCTTACACCTTCAAAATTAGTTTGGCTTCTTAAAACTCCGTGGTTTATTCGTTGAGTTAATGCACGTTCAAGATTATTCCTCCAATTGCCCTTTAACACGATAATTTTGGTTTAAATATTTTTTGAAACTTGCCAACCATAATTCAGAACTGGAAGCACAGTTAAGTCAAACGTATATTTTGTTGTTGTGCTTGAAATATTTAAATCCAGTAGATGGTTTCCATTCCAGAACTGTCTCGAGGCATTTGTTATTCGATGCTCGTCATCTTGATTTCTTTATTCTTAGAGGAAACAATTTGGCCAAGGTATGTATATTTCTCAACATACCCAAATATTTTATTGTCAATTCTTGTATAATATTGATTTATCTTCAAGCCTTTGTGCTCCCAGTTTAGCTTTCTTTAAAAGACTTCTTTGAGACCTGCCGAAAAAAGTGCTGGTGAAAGAGAATCTCCTAGTCTTACACCTCGTGATATTTTGTTTTTCTGCGTGCGGTACTCTTTTCGAGCATTTTCCCTGAAATTCGAATTATTTTTTCGTCTACGCCTTTGTTAGCAAGGGCCTTGTAAATAAAACTCTGATCGACTGTATCGAAAGCTTTGGCAAAATCGATTAACGCAAAGTAAATAATTATTTTATATTCCCTGGATTTTTCTATTACCTACTTGTCTTATGGTTTGTAAATGATCTGCTGTAGAGAAATCTTAAAACCAGCTAGAAAATATGCCATTCAGTTTTTTTACGTACTTGAAAGTATCCCATCATTCTTTGCTTTTATCGTTCTTTGAACAAAGTATTGCTTTCTCTATGCCACTCAAAATGATTTGTCTTCACGATTTATTTGTTGTAGAATCAATTGATCTTCGGTATAGCCGTTGTTCGTTTTGAATATAGTCGAATATAGAAATTTGTAGCTTTAGTTGGTTTATGCTCTGCCTATCGTGATTTTCGGATATTGCAGATATCTACTCTTTAAACTGTCGTATTGGACTTTTCTTTTCCTTTTTTCTAATGTTCGTTGTTATGTTTCTCAGCTCATGTTTGATCATATTCATTTTTTCGAAATGTTGATAATTATTTGCTTTAGAAAGTTGTTTCCGCTTCTAATTTTAAATGACACTCTGAACAACTCTCGAATAAGCAAGAAATCATCCTGCAAATAAACCTTTTCAACATTCCAATGTTTTCAGACTCGTTCTGTTTACGTCAAAAATGACATTTAAATTCAATAACAAGTCAAGTATTTTCTTTGTGATTATTTAAAGTTATTAATTTCGTTGGTAATTAAATTTGTAAATTATAGCATATGCATTCAAAGATTGATTGTGCTGATGGAAGGATTCAAACGAAAATAATCAGAGACAAATCTAATGTAATGTTTTTACCAAGTACCTAAAGTGCAATATGTAAAACGAAATAATTGATTAAAAAAATATTTTTTTCAACAACAAAAAATGATCATCTTTTAAAAGACATATTACATATTAGTTTTGAGCAGCAAAGTGATGATCTGAGGCAAAGGACAATCAATATCATTTTAAATACGTAAACGGTCCACCTGCTTTTTAAATAGTAGGTAAGTTACACTGCTCTTGTTTTTTTTTTATATTCAGCCCAAAAGGTACAACCGCAGCAATTTTTTGAACCACAGTCAATCCGCAGAAATCGGTGGATAAAAATCTTGTACGTTTTACAACTGGCGCACTATATCTTTTCTCTGATTCATGCTTCACCACCATGTTACTTGAGCACATTGGTAGTCATTTTTTCAGCACAATATCGATAAGAGTAATCTGTGATTCGAATTAAATAAAATTTGTATTATTCACTTCCATTGGAAAATGTTGTAGTTTATTAAATACATTGAAACAAGTGTGTGGTGGTGGTGCTGGGCAAACTGTTTTTATAAAACAAACGTTTATACCTATACTCTACATTTTTTCCAGGCATAATAAAACTTATTAAATTGTGCGAACCAAAATCTGTATTGCTGCTTCATGGCAAGCGTGAATTAATGCACAGGCTGCAAATTAAGATTGTGGACAGTTTTAAACTTCAATGTTTCGTTCCGGAATTAGGTGAAACTTGCGTTATATCTGTGCCCATAAAGATTCCACGTAATGCCAAGTTATTCCTGGAACAGACAAAGAATACACAGAGGTATTGCGCTCATTCGCCGCATCCTAATAGACGTCCCAGAATGACGGGAGTACTACTTATGGTAAATGATCATATAGCTCAAATGACTATCGAAGATGCTCTCAGAATACTTTTACTAGATTCTGAAGGATGGTATTATAAATATTGCATTGAATTAAATTTTCATGATGCGGACCCAAATTGGGGAACTATAAATAAATTGTTTATAATTCTAAAAGGAAAACTATCGGAATGGAATGTTATGATACGAAACGATCGTACAATTACTGTGCAGGATGTAGAAGTTAAAATAGTTAAAAATCGAAAGGATATTTCACAAACACTTTTGAGTGTTACATGGATAGATAAGGATGAAGATATTTGTTTTTATATTTTAGATATTTTCGAAAATATGAGCTGATACTAATTAATTTACAATTAATCTGTAAGAAATAAGATCTACACTTAACCGAAAGAATAAGTCTTGAAAAATATAAGTATACAAATTAAAATAAGCTGGGTTTCAAAAATTGTATTTTAAAAAGGTACCTGTTACAAATAAAATAAATGATGTCGCAAGTGCCGGTAGTAACGGTTTTTTGTATTTTTTTTTATTTACAGAAAGGTAGAATCACCAAAAAACCGCAAGATCAAAATTGAAGACAATCGTTTGAGTGGTTTAGGATGTAGACTGACAGACAAATGATAAAAAATACCCTTTCACACTATGTCAATATACCCCACCCATGGGATAAAAAAAAACCCTTATACATATATTTATCTGTCCACTTTGCCAACAAAAATCCTTTTCTAACCCTCAAAGTTGCAATTCAGGTTGTATTCAAAACCCCCCATATAGTTTAAATTATTACACTTGACATCAAGTATAACGAAAGATATACAGTCGTATTTATTCTAACTATTTTTAAATTGGTGGAAATATGCTTTAATTAATAAAAATAAATATCACATTATTCATGGTTAAGATAATCTACTCTTGTGTCTAAGTTAGGCAGCTCTAAGACAACAATAAACGAGGTTTTGAACACATTTTCCAAAGTTGGACAGTTGTCTAAAGTTAGACAACGTTTATAAATAAGACCGATAATGTCCAGCCAATTCGAAAACATAATGATTACCTACACAAAAACAACAGATTACTTTTACCGTTTTGTGGTGCAGGCAAACGGAAAACGCAAAAAAAACTATGGAAAATGAAGAACCCGTCTCATGTTTTGTTTTGTTCTGTTTTCCGAACGTATTCAATGTCAATCCGCTTTGTGAATTATTTGTGAAATTGGTCAAGTTGCAGTTGTTTTATAATTCCTAGTGCAAAATGTAAGCAAAATTCACATTTTTGTGCTTTTTAATATTTATTTATTATTATTTAAGGGGAAAACATAAGAATATAAGGCAAGAAAAGGATTCTGAAACTTTCTATAAAACTTTAAAGAAATGTAAGAAAAAATAATTCATCAGAACAATATCGCCCATGTCCTGCATTCCACTTATTATGAATTCGCATGATGAAATTGAATTTGGGTGTTATACAATTCATTCGAAAAGCTAATTGTGAATTGGAACTTCGAAAATGAAAACTGATGTTCTGCATTTCGGTTGATTCCGTTTTCCGAACGTATTCAATTCGCTTTGTTTATGCTTCGTGAATTATTTGTGAAATTGGTTGAGTTGCAGTTAGTTTTATAATTTTTACTGCAAAATTTAAGCAATATTTATATTTTTGTTCTTTGTATATATATTTATTATTATTATTATTTTAGGGGAAAACATAAGACAAGAGAAGGAATTTCTAAAATATATAGAGGAATATCCAAGTTTCCGATTACGATGGAATTCGTGATAAGGCTGATTAATAATGGAATGGTTTCAGAAGAGTTCTTTTTGATTCCCGACACTCTACAAAATATTTCTTTTGAAAATGTTTATATGCAGATGTATAACTAAAAGCTACCTACATAGAATAACTTTTAAAACCATCTAGCTAATGTTTCCAATCACAAACATTAAAATTTGAACAGAATATTTAGTCGCTTTTTCCATAGAAGCATTACTGGTACCAAAATATTCATAAATAAATTTGCTTAGCTTTATACATAGCAACATTTTTTAGCTACAAAAAAATAGTAGAAAAAAACCTTTTATAGGTATTTTTTAAGTATAAATTAAGTGTAATAGAATAATAGAAAACACATAGCATATTATACTTCCAAATTACAAAATGAAATTTTATTATTATTTATCTGGCGCTCTTACGAAGAATTTAAAAACAATTTAGTTTTTTCTTTTGTTCACTAGAAGTTGCTATATTAAGAATACAAGATTTTAACACTCAAAACTGTTGCGATACATAATTAAAAAAAAAAATATTTTTGCTTAAATTTTGTTATAGCCATTCTATTGTATTGCTCTGAACATTTTGTTTAAGGCAAAACTATTTGATTTTTTTAAAAATGTTTAAAGGCACATGGATAATAAGTATAATCTTTTTTTTATCATACAAATGAATCCAGGTAGCCATCAAGAGAAGGAAATGTTTTTTTTCGTTTATTTTCTTATTTAAATTAACTGGAACCAAATCTTTAATTTTTTGAACGTAAATAGTAAATAAACATAACTGAATAAATTTTTTGAAGCATTAATCATACAGAGCAGGTGGAATAAAAAAAATATTTTCAATTGTACTTAATCTATGTATATGTAATAAACAGTCATAGAGACTATCATTTATATTATCTTATATTAATAATCGTTTTCCAATCAAGCCTTTCACCCAAACACACTTACATAACTATGAATCGCTTTAAAATCCTTAGAAAGAATACAAATTTAAATTACTTTGTGATCACATGAATTGTTTTGAAATGATTTTCTGTCTTAGTTGTGGCGAATTATTCCTTCGTTTTAACTTACAACGTAATGCCATCGCATTTTGTGGACGCACAATGGCTTTTAGGTGGTGCGAAAACAATATTTTTTACATATTTTGATTTTCGCTCTTAAAGAAGCATGCATTTATTAAAGTATCGACGGACGGAAGTGTTTGATTCTTGAATACTTGTATGCGCATTGTGTTGGATGTTGCAGTTTCAGATGATGTAGTTCTTCCCGTTGTCGATATTGTAGTAGATGGAAGAGACTGGATGTTGTACGTGATGGGAAGTTCAACCGATGCTGGCGAAGAAAACGGCGAGGAGTCTACTGAGCACAAGGCTTTGTTATCTACAATAAATATTTAAAAAAAAAGCAAAGTAAATAAAATTACATACAAATTATACAAATATAAAAAAAAATTACCAAATTCCTTTTTTACAGAAAATTCTTTTTGCATACAGAACTGGTCCAACTGAGATTTGTAAAAACAAAATTCTTCCATTTCGAGGGCTTGTTCCATGATCAATTCCTCGGCACTGGTTATGCTTAGAGAGTGTAAATCCGTGAAATGAGTATTGCTTTGAGCTTCGGTAGGTTCCTGGTCGGGTTCCACTTTAACTTTTGCTTTCAAAAGTTGGACGGCGGGAGGTGATTGAGCAGACTTTGGTAGCGGTAGTGGTGGTTGTGGCTGTGATGTAGTAGTTACTATTTTATTTAGTTCTGCCTCGGTTTTCTTCTTCTTCCTCGTTTGTTTACCCTCGGCATCACCACTAGCTGCTGCCTTAGATTTCTTTCCCGATTTTGTACAATACGAAGGCATGTGCTCAAGAAGTTCTCCAGTTTTATGATCGACTTTGTGGCGTCTACGGGTGTGCTTCAACCAGTTGGGAAAGTTCGTAAAATCTCTGGTACAATATTTGCATTTGAATGGACGTTCGCCAGTGTGAATATTTGAGTGCTGCTTCAACTTGGAGTTGCTTATGAAGCTTTTGTTGCATACTTGACATGCAAAGGGACGTTGTTCCAGATGTACAAGATTGTGAACTTTGAGGCAGCGTTCGGTTTTGTACATTTTACCACATTTTTCACATCTAAACGGACGGGTTTGGGCATGATACTTTTGATGACGTTGCAAATGAGATCGTTCTTGAAATCTATTACGAGTTAAATAAAAGATTAAATAAAAAAAAAAAAAATATAAAATATAAAATTTTATTACCTTTTTGGACATTCGGCACACTCGTAGGGCTTTTCTGCTGTGTGTACTCTCTGATGATGGGTAAGATTAATTTTTTGAACAAATTTTTGGCCACATATATCACAGCCGTATTTTTTATTATCACTATGGATTTTCCTGTGCATCCACATGCTTCCGAGTTTTAAACTAACATAAAATAAAAATAACATCGTTAAAATATATGCGTTGCAAAATGGTTAAACAAAATATTTCTAGTTTTAAGCTTCATTCAAAACCTTCGACTTCCCAAAATTTCAATCCTTCTTCAAATAGACTTCCATTGTATTTTCCATTTGTATTTTTTTACTTACCACTTGCCACAATCAGGACATTTTTTCCAGCCATCCTTCCTCGAGTCATCCCTATGACTTTTCACGTGTTTTTTCAAGCCACTCTCGTTGGCGAATTCGCGATCACATTCGTTGCATTTTATAAGAATCTTGTGGGAAGCTTCGTGCTTGGTGAACTCTTCCAGCCCGTTCAACACAACTCGACAGTGTTCACATTTAAATTTATATTCGGTTGGTATGGAAGTATCCGGCTTTTTTGCAGAAATCGGAAAAGTACCCTTAAAACTATTTGAGATCGGAAGGTGGTCATTTGCAGTCGGTGGTGCATCCTCTACCCTTCTTTGCGCATTCTCTTCGTCGGTTTTTTGTATTAGCTTGGTCTGCTTTCGACTTTTGTGTTTCCTCTTTGTTGGCGATGGTAAGATAGGGGAAGGCAGATCACTACCCCATCCATTTACAACTTTGTGAAGCTCCGCAGGTGGCGGTGGAGGAAGTAGGCTGATGAAATTGATGTCCCCCACCGCTGTGGATCGATTTGCAATGACACTGCTGCTCTCATCGGCTTGGGCACTTTCGTCGAAGACTTTCCAGAAGTCTGACGAAAGACTGTTGTTGCAGATGATTGTCGGATCGGCGGATATGGTTACACATGCCGACAGATTGATGTCCAGCGACTCATCTTTGATACTGTTATCGAAATTATTGATCTTCAAGAGCGAAGTTAATATCTCATCGTTATTGGAGAAGGAGGACACAGGTTTACTGAGAAGGCCCTCTTCTTTCATTTTTAAATCAGTTTTGACGATTTGCAAAAAAATAATTACCAATATAGTAGAAATCCCGAGTGGTTTACTAACAAAATGAAAAAAAAACCGAACTAAGGTTAGGCAATGAGGCGCGCACAAATTTGTTATTTCAATTTCTATATCACACACGGTATATGGATCACAAATTGTTGGGCTTATCTATAGGAGAAAGTGTGAAGAAGATATTAAGAAACCAATTTCAAAGTTTTGCACTAAACTTTTGGGAATATTATTGAAAAATTAAGGACGACGACAAAACGACGCTTTGTTTACTCGATACGCCATTGTTGTTTTCGGTCTTCTTCGGTGTTTTTTGATAGATAAAAAAGCCGCCATGTTGGCGTGATGATGTGGAATTGGAATAATGCAAAACTGAGCTAAATTTCTCGAAGCTTTCGGGGTGAAATAGAACACCAGAGTTTCTCAAAAATTTCAAGCAATTTATTTAAGCCCTTGTGCCCACTTGACAAATTGTATTGCATATAAATTTTATAGTACTCTCATGAAAATAGCGAACGACTCGCCGCCTAGGTCAGGCGGGTGTGAACTATTGTCTGTAGAGTTGAGAAGAGGTGATTAATTAAAGATAGGAGAATAATAATGAAGGTAAAAGGAAAAAAGAAAATAGAGAACAACCTATACTAAATCGAAGAGAGTTCAAGGGAGACAAGAAAAAAGTTATTTTCATGAGTAAAAACGATGATAAATATTGGGACGTGACACCATCACAGAAACAAAATGGAGTTTTCATACAAACTATCGATAACAATTATATAATTTAGGCCGGTAACACAGGGGTGCCAGCACGTAACTTGATACAATCGAGGATTATCGATCGTCGGTCAACTCGAAACAAATTATTTTTGACAGCGTGTAATTTGAGACTAGTTTCATTGTGATTTTCACTTAAAAAAGTCATTGTGAACTATAAAATGAAATGTCAAATGAGTTTTCTTTAAAATTATTCCATTCTAGTATCAATTTAAAATAATTTCGAATGTTTTTTTTTTTTTGATTCGGAAAGTGAAGGCGAAGAAGTGTCATATGCTAAAATTAAAAGAAGATATTTGAGAGATAATAGCAACCCATTCGAATTGAGTGAAAATGAGTAAATATTCAAAAAGAAAAGAAAGATCATGTATAACATTTGTAAATCAATTTTGTTTAGCTTTGTGCAGCAGTTTAGAGTCAACAAGGAATGTTTTCATATGATACTCAGCTCATTAGATCTTCCAGAAGACATAAGCTAAATCAACTTGAGAACTCATAAAATTGGTCAAAATCTCAGGCTGTTTTTTATTTATTGACATATTATTTTGTTTTTCCATTTTTCTTATAAAAAAAATCACTGCCGACGATAACTAATTTCTGTCGAGTGAAAACTTTTGTTTCAAACGTCAATTTGAAGTTTGTGTGCTGCCAAATCTAACGATACAATCGAGGACACTCGATTGAACCAAAATATGTGCTGCCAATGCTCGATTGTATCGACTAAACTCGGTTGTATCAAGTTACGTGCTGGCACCCCAGTTTTCCTGAGCGCTTAAGTTGGGCCCGGAGAATTTTCTGGGTTTAGCTCAGCCCGCAAGAGATTAGTTGTTGCATTTAAAGAAATGAGTTTAAAAAATTTCATTTTTGTACCTTTTCACTTTTTTGGCCAATGTAGGTATTTATGTATAACAAAATTATCGAAAAAATATTTTTGGGAATTTTTCGAATCTCAGTTTCGTCTTAATTAGATATGAAAAGAACCAAATTGTTCAAATTCGATTTTTTGAAAACAATACCCTGTAAAGGTAACTTCTTAGTGTCTGTTTACAGTCATTTTACTGAAAGGCGCATGCAGTGAGACAGGTAGATTTTATATGTTCGTAGAAACGAGAAGGATTTTGGTGTATTTTGGGATGGAATGTATTATCCTCTATTAAACGCCAGCATCGAAACACTTTACCGACCATGCAATATGATTTTGTATGGGCTATGTCGGTGTCGGGCTATCAAAAGTCAATTGTCAAAAATTTCCGTTTGGTCAAAATTTTTGTTATTATTTCTAATTAAACATTCACTTCGGAATGAAACCATATACGTTTATCGGTTTCTGCCATAATGAATTATATTTTAATTTCACTTAGATAAATAAACAAACTCCCTTAAAAACAAAAGCAGTAGGCAAAGTTAAAAAATAATCAAATCGCATTGGTAAAGCATTCCGCCCTTTTTTTCACACCACTCGGCAATCGGCATACTATATCTACCGGTGCAATATATATAGTTATAAATATATATCTCCATTTTACACGATCTATGGTCGTTATTAACGAAACTGTGCATCGATACAGTGTTCCGTGGCGTGTAATGGGGGTATATACCCTTCTCGTCTCTTCGAACACATACAACTCACCTGTTTAACTGGATGCGTCTTTCAGTAAAACGAATGTGTAAACATGCACTTAAAGATGAAGTGAAGGCTGCGCCTAAAAATCAATGCATTAAAGGTTTGGCAGACTCTGTTCTATAGCTCAATTTTTCGGATTCCTAAAAAAGTCCGAAACTTTCCATTGTGATTGATCTAAAACTACAAAAATTGAATAACAGACGTCGCTACTATCGTATTTAACTTGTCATCTCCTTCACAGGTGTCAACTTTTTTTTCCACTTATTGTGAATGGAAAGGCAATTGAAAACTTCGATCTATATGAAAATTTTGGTTTTTCCATTTGAAAAATAAAACATTAAAGTTGTAAATTTCACAAATTAAATCGTTAAGTGTGTTAATTATGCATTAAGTTCTATAAGGCAATGGATGTATATGAAATGAATTACAATTAAAAGTTGTTCCAGCTGTATTTTCAAGTGTTTATTGATTTTGCCAAAAAACAGAAATCCAATTCCCTTGTTTTTACAGTTTTCCTCTTGCGCATTCTTTACAATTCCAAAAGCGGAAGTTGAAAACTAATTTGTCCTGGCCAACGTCGACAATCGGCAGACAACTACATAAAAGATTTAAGGTGGGATATCCCTGCTGTTTGCTTTTGTAAGTGGAGTCTCCCAAATTTACCTTTCCCCTCAAATCCAGTTGTATGTGTCATACGAACGACCCATACGAATAACAATTAAAAAAAAAAACAAGGTGAGACTGCATCAGTTGGCTAATTATCGTTTAATCATCACAATTCGCAAACTCGACGTGTAAAGGACGTTCACATCTGTCGAAAAGATACTTCATTTTTTGATAAAACAGCAGGCGGAATGTCAAGAAGCATTCAATAAAAAAAAGCACTAGGAGTGTTTTTGGGAACTGTTTTTTGTTTGTTTAATTTCTCTGAGAGAATCCTCTAGAATGTCGAGTTCCATTCCACCATTCGTTTGCAATACGCCGCCACCAATTGACTGCATTGCCGAGTCACCACGTCCCTTGGTGGAAGATGACTTTGGGGACTTTGCAATTGTGGATGATCATCAACAGTTCGAAGGTAAGATATATTTGTGCCATCAAATCATTTAAAAGATTTAACTAACTAACTCTTGTTCCCAAAATTTGTATCATTCTCGAAAAAAAATTCTTCATAAAACAGAAATAATCCAATTTTTTAGACGTATAGGCATTGTGTGTTTACTTTTGGCGTAGAGAGAAAGAGGAGATCTATTGCCCACACCTGCTGATAACGAAAAAAGCAAAGTTTTGATGACACAATTAACGGTGTTGATTTTTTATTCTGATTATTGTTGCTAGCTAAACACAAAATACCTTCCGAATTAAAACACATCTCCCCCTTCTAGTCTCCCCGTAGATTTTTCTTTTTCTTATTTCTTTGGGCTGTAGTTGGTTTGTAAAAAAAAATTTGGGTGGGATAAAAGTCGATATGCTTTGTTTCGATTCCTTTTAAGTTAATAGGGATTAAAAATAATATAGTAGTTTTTGATGAAATGATAGTTTTTATTCTGAAAAGAAGTGATTTTGCTTCTGAATTTGATTTTTCAGAATTTAAATCGGAAGCGTTCAAAAATAAACAAGGAGATACTCTAGAAGAAGTTCGACATAGGAAATGAAAAGAGATCGCCAAGTCCTTTTTTGATCGAGTAACAGAGGATTGACAAAAAAAGTCTGAAAAATTTATAGTGGCGATGACAAATAGTATACAGCTATCAGGCAGATTTTACCATTCAACCTTCGCGTTGTAGACAAATAATTGTATACAATCTATAATTGTATATAATCGATAGCTATAACTTAACATAAGTGATCTGCAACATAAGGTCGCACGAAAGCTTATGATATGGAAAAGATATGAAATAATCCACATCAAGTTTATGGATTTTAAAACGTAAATTAATATGACCCAAATATGCGGTTACAATTGCAAAATTAGGCTTTTTGGTAAAATGGCATTGTATAAACAAAATGCATATATGTACCTACGGCGGCGGTAGAATACAAATATAATTGTATAAACCTTCAGCTACTCTGAAATAAATTTAAATAAAGTTATAAGAGGTTTTTGTGTGATAACACACTTGCAGTTAGGCTGCCAAACTTTTGCACCATTGATATTCTAAAAGGAAGAAACCAAATGTACAATAACAACTTGCGAGTGGAAAGTAAAAATGCTGGTTTCAAATGCAATTCGCTCACTGCCTGCAATAATGGCACAGTTTCGAGATATGTATAAGCGATTTAAAATCATGCCTTTTTCAATTTTGTAATTTAGGATTTCTATTCTTAAAAAATTATGCTATCCTGACATGGGTTTGCCATTTTGATGTGAAAATCATTACTTTTTTGTTTTACTTTTTTGCGGGAATCAAAAGTGGGCGGCATCCGCAAACACATTCACGATCAAGCGATACTAAGAGAAATGCCGGTATTGATATAAAGAGAAAGCACAAAAGCTTTGAAAGTTTAATGGCACTATCGCCATCTTTCGTAATTGTGAAGAACTATCAATGTGCCAATATTGCAGAAATGTAAAGGGTTTAATTTTAATCATAACGGCGTCCACAGTTCAAATTTGGATATTTTTTAATTTTGCCATTATTGCAGGCAGTAAGCGAATGGTCAAACAATAACACCTTAATTGGGATGGACTTGGTCACGTAACCTAGCTAGCGCAATGCGAAGTGTATAGGAAGGCTCTGAGGGTTAAAATTGAACAATAAATGACCAAGCACCACTCATGATCGCCCTGGCAGTCGTGATATAGCTATAACTCCTGCCTATAAAAGAAACTTGGTGGTATCTCACCCAAATGTTGTTGTTTCATTCAGACCTTCAATTTTTAAATAAAGGTAGTTTTTCTTAAATTTGGACTTACGACTTACGTTTTGAAAAAAGCCGAAAGCTCAGACTATTGAAGATGAATCCTTACTTGGTTGTCTGTCCAGTCCCAATAACACACGTAAGATCGTTTTTAATTGAAACAATCGAACTAAAGACCATGAGCTCTATGGAGAATTTTGCTTCTATCGTGAATCCTTGAACAAAAATCCATTTCTAGGAGTGGATATATGCGTCTGTTTTTATTTTCTTTTTATTTATATTTAATATATTTTCCTCAATTGACTTATATGTACAATGTACATACATACATATGTACATATTTCCTAGAAAGTAATTTTTTTCATAAAAAGTTTTCTATTGGAAAATCAATTTTAATGAGAGTGTCCGTTTCAGTGGGCGGATTTTACTCAAACCGATTTCTAAACCATCCCGCTGCTACTAGAAACAAATATTTAAAATTTCAACCAAATTGGCTTAGAATTTTTCGAGTCTATGTAGGTATATAGAAGCAGATAGATTAATAGACTATGGTTTTGATCAAAGAAATGACAGTTGGCGTCTTCGTTAATGTGACCGGAATTCATATTTTGTGTTCGTACTGACACACGTCTTTTCTATAGAAAAGAACACTCGATGGACATCAATCCACTTTAACTGGTTTTATCTCACACATATCCTCACATATTAACTTTAGTTTTTTAATTCTTTTTATTTAAAAAAAATGCTTAACCTCAGTAGAATTTTGTCTTTGATTAAATAAAAACTCATGTAAACAGTATTAGTTTACCTGTTTTGGCTGAGGTGCTCTTTGACAACATCGAGAGCAGGGGTTTCCTCACCGAAATCCTTGATGATGACGACAGAGCAACCACAAACCTTGCGTGGTTTTCCTTCTTTATCGAACTGGAAGAGATTAGACTAGATTAGATAAAGTTTGTTTAGCTAAGTTTGCTACTTTACAGACCATTCACCAAGCTTCTTGTGTGAATCGACGCGGATCAATGGAATCTGATGTTCATGACAGAGGGCTGTGATCAATTTCTTGTAAAAGGGCTCTTCGAAAGATTCAGCCAAAATATCAAAAACTGCTTGACGTTTGTCAAGGGATTTGCATGCTTGGTGAATTCCATGAACTATACCGTCGGCAATCAAGGATTTCTTTAAAACCTCTTGCAAGGCAGTGTTGATATCCATGGCACCTCCAATCACTGGGGCAGCTGAGGGAACATCTACATCAACGTCGGCCATTTTTAGTCAGTTATCTCGTCTTATAACTTTTGACAAAAGCGTCTTATAGATTCTTGAAAAAAATATTTGTTGATGCTACATTTCGAATACAAATATTTCTTGTTCAAGATACAAAATTAGAAAAGAGAACACATTTTTAACTTAAATAAATCAATAATGTCGAATTTATAGTCTAAATTTTAATTGTTTCTTCTGAAAATAAAAACCAACGCTCTGATGTGTCATGAAACTTATCTTATCACTTTTGAGATACAAAAATGATTTCTTGTTGCAGCATAATTTTCTTTGAGAAATTGAAATGAACTCAGCGTTCAAATGATAAGATATCTTACTAATATTGAATAATATTTTCTAGGTTGAACAACTATTGATTAATTCTCTTTTCTCTATTAGTTTCATCTTTGCCAGTGACACCTGTACACGTTGCAAAATTGACCGATACCACAAACAGCAAAGATAACAAAACATCCTCTTCGCCACCTCTGCCTAACCCTGTTTATGATTTACCATCAGAAGAAACAAAAACCTGCGAGACAATAGATAATAATTCATTCGCAAATAAAAACTCTCCACTATCATTCTATCCGCCACCGAATTCTTCAATAACTGACGTAAAAAATGATTTGCCCTTTATCATAGAAGCTAATAGCCCACCGCCGTTCGAATACGAACCAGAAGATAATAATAATGATGATGATGATGATGAGCTTCCGCGATGCGATGAACTCGATGACGACGAGGAACCAGATGAGTTTCCTGTTAATGACGACATGGGCAAATATGATGATAATATAAGTTTACCATCGCTTAAATTCGACTCAATAAGTAATCATTCTAATCACTCGAAGAGCACCACCCCAGTGTCAGAAGAGTTGACAAAACCAAAACTCGAAGAACTTGAAACGAATCCTAAAATCGATGATGAGGCAGATGTTATAGGTGAAGTAAGTCTGATGGTGAAATCAGCGGATGGAGTATCTACGAAAGACGAAGAACTCAATTCAGTTCCTATTGGATCTTTGAATATTAGAGACGAGCTCGAAAAATATGATGGTACTCATTTGCGACTACCTAGTGAGGAACAAGAAGATGATTTCGCAGAATTTGAGGCGTTCCCCGTTCCTTCAGTATCTAATGAAATGATTAAAACACGAGGGGAATCGCCTGACGATGATCTTCAGACAAAAGAAGTTATCACAGACAATACTACCGAGCCTGTGTTCGAGGCTGATTTCAGTCAATTCTCTAGCTTTGCAGCTGAAACTGTTCCGCCACCAGTGACCGCTCAAAATATTGACAACATTCAAATGACGGAAAAATCCGCTCTAGACGACTTGGAAGTCGATGATTTTGATGACTTTCAAGACTTTACAGTTCCCCCGACGACCACAACGGAGCCGAGAAAAGCTTCAGTTTGTTCGGCTTCATCGGAAGTGGCAGAGGAACCCATTGAAACATCGAAACACTTCGATAAAGATGATGTTAATGATGATGATGATGACGATGATGACTTCGGAGATTTTAACGAAGTTGTTGAAACTAATGAAGCAAGCAGCATTCCATCAAGCAATAGTGGTTTCAATTTAGCAAACCTCAACGATAAACTTAAGCCAATTCTCGAGATGATGTTTCCTGTGGCCAATCCAAGCGAGCAAGAAGACGAAAGAGAATATACTCCATCAGCGACAAACGATCTAAACCAACTGACGGCGATAAATCAAATTGATACAGCAAAAGCCCTGGAACTCCAATGGATCAATTCGGAAGTGCGACATTCGTTGATTAAATCACTTGGCGTCGATTCTAGGAATATCGTAAGTGATTGGATCTACCTCGGATAATCTTTTAAGTGTGTATGTATGTATGTATGTATAACAAATCCCATTCCCATGCAGCTCTATGGAGAAAAATGGAATAGTTCTATGCCTCGTTATGCGGCCAATTTGAGTTTTAATCCCTTGGAGCCAATGAAATCTGATAAATCAACTAATAATAGTTCATCATCAAATACGACCGATTACAGAAAACGTTCAGACAGTTTAACATCCTCACAGATGACTTCAAAAACCGATGTGCCAGCTGTGGAATTCGATTGGAACAGTTCGGGTTTGGTGAATCCATTAGATGGTATGCATAAATGTTTTAATCTACCTACTCAATCGCTTTTTGTGTATTTAAAAGCAGTTTTACCGCTATTTCTATTGCTTTCTCATAAATTTTAAGTAAAAGAAAATAAAAGTATAAAAATAAATTCAGGGACATTTTGTGTTGGTTTCTGATGTTGAGTTTAAATACTAATTACGGCTTCTGACAAAAAAAGCTTAACAATTTTTTGTTTATTTTTTTTTTTTGATTCTAATTTAAAATATAAGCTATGTGTTATTTTTGTATGCTTCTTTTTCGATTTAATTTCCTGCACATGTAAAAACAATGAGAGAGATCTTTCAATTTTTTGTGCTTCATTTGAATATTTTAGGTTTTTTGTTTTTTATTTTTTGTTTTTTTGTTTTTAAACATCCATTTCATTTAAATGTCAACTGTAATAAACAATAATTTCGCAATACCATTCAATTGCTCCCGAATTAAGGAATCACTAATTTTATTCTCGATTACTAATTTTATTTTCAAAGGTATTTAGTTCTTTTATTTTTATTTTTTTTAATGATATTTGCTGTTGAAGTTGAGGAAAATATTACTGTTATCTCTTAGAAAACGCGGAATCAGATGGATTTTTTGTTTTTAGATGGGTTAAAATTAATGTTGATATTTATGTACATAATAGAACTTCTATAAGTTTCAAGCTCAAAGTGCTGTTATTGGGTTTGTGTGAGTCATCGCTCAGTTTCTTGATAAAATATTCTCCGAGTGCTGCTCTCATAAGCGGGTCTAGAATGAAACATTCAAACAGTGAGATCAGTCCTTTTCCGCCTATTTTTACTGGCAACCTCTGCTTAATTCAGATGCTGATGTCTATTTTGCTTACGTGAGTTTCCATTGATTTGTAACCACCTAAAATTCGAATCAAGAGGGACAGTTGATTCCTGGATAGCTTGAGTAAGTTTTTTTTTTTTTTTTTTTTTTTTTTGCGGACTTAGATTCAGGGAACCTGGTATGGCTCAGGTCAGGTAATATGACCTATTTTATATTTCATATATCGTATAACGGTTTCATGTCACAAAGTCAAATGTGAGAATTGATATGAACGTTTCTTTTAGCCTAATTCACATACGACAAAATATTTTGAGGCTTCACAAAACTTTACCCAGGGTTGACACAGGTTTTCTTAACAACCCCAAAAATTGAAAAAAAAACTGCATTTTTCGGTTTTCAAAAAAACACTTGAGGGTGTAAATTATTTTGTTGACATTCAAAGCACGAAACAAGAAGTTCTGTGCTCAATAATTAAAACATAAAATTTGTTTTAAATTAGTTTTGAAAAAAGCATCTTCTCTATTTCAATTTATTATATCTATCAATTTTTCTTTTAATTTCTATTTCAAAAATAAACAATTACTTGCAGAAAGCAATAAAATAATTGCCTCGCAACTCATGTCACTTTGGCAGTTTATTCGTTACCGTAACTCGGCACAGCAAAAACCCCAGGTCAACTTCAGAGCCAGTTCAGGGCGACCCTAGGTCTAAAAAAAACAGAATTTGATTGTCAGGGTGAGTTGAGGTTTTTTTTAAAAAAAAAAAAAACGCTTACGAGCGACCCCAGGGTGACAAGCATTTTTACTTGAAAGTTAATAGTCTGAAGTTTATAACCTGGTTTTCCTTCCAGAAATCTGTTAAAACAAATGGGTTAAAATCTATTTCACTGTTTTTTATAGTCTGTTTGAACTCATTATAGACCGCAATGGCACCTTCGAGAATAGTAAAATAGGTCGCGTGGTATTAATGAAAGTAATATATCAAGGGATGCGGTTGGTGCAGAGCCTAAGTCATAGGTTAGGTTAGGTTAGTAGGCGTGATGGCCCGGCATGTCGCATCACCTCACTCGAATCTCTGTGGATCCATTGTGGATGTAGGTAGGAAGTAGGATGGTTAAGGAAAAGAGTAAATGGGTTTTTAGGTATGGGGAGCATCCCTGAACCATCCTGAGTTCTGAATGAATTTCGTGATATTCTTTAGTGGCTTAGTCGAAATGTCGCCCAGTTAATTGAAAAAGTAATCTCCGACGGTTGTTTTTCTAGTTTGTGCAAGGCTTGGGCCATATACGTATTATATATGGACTGCTAGTTGCCAACCTCAAGCTGGTTCCATTTTATTCTCAGTCATTTTTGGCGACACTAGCCCTCCTCAACACTGCAACCAGCGGAAAAAATGTGAAACTTCAATTTTGACATTTTATACAGATAGTACAGACATTTTGTTAGAGGTTACTTGGAAAGTTTTCTGGGAGTTTTTAAAATTGGCAACTTGCTCTTTAAGAATTTCAACTTTGCTACCTCGTATCACCATATTGGAAAAATGGCGCCTAAGAGCAGTTTTTTGATAATAACTGCTTTCCGACACATTTTACAGTAAAAACACATAAACAAAATAAAACTAGAGAAAAGTCACCTACCTGCAATAGGTTATCACAAATAAAACAGTTTAGTTCATTAGAAGCGATGGCTCTATAATTGCAAAGGACACTGTGAAATGATAAACATGTAGGTACTGATGACTCAGACTAAATATTTCTATTGAGCTCTGCTGGCGGCAGATGTTTCGTACAAGGTAGAGAAGTGGCAGAAAGGGCCCGACACAAGGAAATAAAATTGCCAATTTTCAAAACTTCCTGAAAACTTTCCTAATTATTAAATTACTAAATGACTACTATTTTTTTTATTTGCCCCTCCCACCAAAAGGGGTGGAGATATAGAGTGGGCCAAAATCTTAAAATCATGTTTATAGAATATACATATAAACAATTAAAAAAAAATTATGCTTTAATCACAAAATGCGCAATTTTTTAATTAAACCGCCCAACTACATAGAAAAGTAAAACCCTAACCTCTTCCGATTTGTTTATTTCGAAAACGGTTGCTTTTATGAAAAAAAGTATGTTAATGTTTTTTGTAGGAAATTTTCTAAGATAAAAATTAGTCCTTGACATTTTTTTTCTATAACTAACCATTTGAGAGTTATTCCTGAAAACCCCATTTTTCCAATATGGTGGCAGAAAGTAGAATTTTGTTTTAATTAAATTTCCACATTCGACAGTTAATATCATTTTATTCAGGTTCAAAAAAAAAAAAAAAACACATTTTAATTATTATTCTTACGAAATTCCTTGAAGCGATGCAGTGCATGGATCTTTCATGTTCTTCTTCTGCTCCCGCGCATATGAGGTTTGCAGTTCCAGTAAAACAGCTTATTGTGCTCTTTACGCAAAAGTAATTATTTTTAAATCTTTTTATTTTAATGTTATTTAATTATTATCTTCATTTTCGTTCTATTTTCAATCAAAAACAAATAAAAAAATAACAAAACTTTTATATGAAAAAAAAAAAAAACATAACATAACCGCTTCAAGTTTGTTTCATTTCGATCCAAAAAAATGGTATGTTTATTTTAATTTAATCTTTATCTCGAAAAAAAAACAAAATTCCTCAAAAACCCTTCTTTAAGAAAACAAACAAAAAAGATTTGAAAAAAAAAAACAACAGAAAATAGAAAACATTACGTTTTGTTTATTTCGGTTTCTTTGTTTTTTATTTACTTTTTTAACTATCTCTCATGATTGAAAATTGTGTCCAGCATCACAAGCACACACTTTACTATTGGATCTAGACCAACTAGTGGTGGTGGCTAATCTTGATAAAATAAATCTTGATTCCTCCTGTTCCTCTCCATGTTTCGCAACACCGTCACCATCGTCGTCGTCGTCGTCACTAATTTCAACTGTACCTACTACTACCCAAACGGATGCTGCTACAATTATCACTGTTAAACAATCACACGCTGACGATTTGCTTGCAATCGATGTTGTTCAACATCAACTATCACCGCCGCAAATTTATGATCTTATCACGATGTCATCGCCGGCGGCATCTTTGTTGTCATCTATGTTGTTACCACCATGCAATCCTTCTGTTTTTGTATCTGGCACATGTCGCACTAAAAAATGCTTAAATGATTTTGATAAACCAACTAATGACCATGTAACCAATGCTAATTTTATAAATACTACTACTACTACAACAACTACTACTAATATTTTTGCTAACCTTGGATCCAATGATCATAACTTCAATCAATATTTGGACTTTAGTAAGTTTTCCACATTTTTGGTGTAAAATTGTTGTGTGGTAGTACTTTTATTTTTTGTTTGGTTTTTTACTTTATTCGGTTTTCTTTTCTTTTTTTTATTTATTTCCAATTTCTTTTGTAAAAATTAAATCTTTTGTTTGTTTTTTTTGCATGCTTCATAGTTTGCCAATTGTTGATTGATACTTGAAGCCTTAAACAGCTTAGCAAAAAAAAAAATAAAACATCGCAGCACCATACGTTAGAGTGTATGCTCTGCAAAATAGTCACAAAATCGCATAATTCGGATTGCCGCACGAATTTAGATACCATAGCACGTCATACAATTTTATACTTATTTTAAAGATTTTTAAGGTTTCCATAATTAATTCTTTTTCAAGTGGTACTACGATTCGGGGATAGTTCTGGGACATTAAAATAATGTTGTCTACCGGTTTATGTAAGGTGCCTCCTCCATTTGAAAAATACATAATCTTAACTTGAGCAAGTGAAGTTAGGGTGTCCCATTCTATTTTATTGCCTCTGAACGACAAGTGTAGTTCCTTGCTGGATCTACTTCTCCGTGCGAAGAATATTTATTTTTTTTTTCGGTCGTTCTTTAAACAGCCCTTTTACTTAGATACACTGACTTTACTTATACTTATTACAAGGTTCTTGGACCAGTTATGTCCGTGACCGTGGATCAAAGCAGAACCATTACTTTTTCGCGCCAACGTTTACAATGCGCTATTTAGAGATCTATTTCAATTATCTACAAGTTTGCCCCAATCGTGCTGAATCCTGTGCTACAGTTTATACATCTTGTTTTTTCTAGGTCGTCCAGCTCGTCTGCTTGGCTGCATGAGTGGGTTTCATTACATCTCTAATCAACTGAAATTTAAGACTTCGTACAATAAAGTCGGCTATCTCGTCGTCGTCGTCTTAACATTAGTATCTGTACTTGCAGCTGTACGATGCCATCAGAGTGTATAATACCTTGGGGGCCTATGAACTTAACAGTAAATCCTTGGTAGTGGAAGAAGAACCACTAGTGGGTGTTTCTCAACTTATACCGATTCAATTTCATTTTCACTCACAGGTCCAAAAAGTTATTTCCAACCTTGGCCCACTTTAATGAACATATTAAAATTAGTGTCCGACCGAAGGTCGATTTTCAGCCGAAGCCGAAGCCGAATTATTAGGCTGAAAGAAAATCTTCGGCCGAAGCCGAAGCCTAAGGTTGAAAAAAGTCAAGAATTCTCCTTTCCAATTGGATAAAAATATTATTTTTATTAAAATTTATTGCTTAAAAAACATAGGACAAATAAAATAAAAATAACTAATAACTAATTAGTAATTATAAAGAAAAAAGAAATAAATAATTCATTTTTAGTAATAATTTTTATGATGGCACACGTGTGTTTTGAAATTTTTGAATACCTACCAAAGAAAAGATTGCAATCTTTTCTTCGTTATTCAAAAATTTCAAAAATTGAAATTTTTTCCGGCGCCTAGTACGATGCTCGATATAATAAACAGATTCTTCGGCTTCGGCCAAAACTTCGGCCTAAAATGCCGAAGCCGAAGGTTTGGCCGAATGTTGTTTTTTTGGCCGAATTCGGCCGAAGCCGAAGCTTCGGTCGGACACTAATTAAAATGTATCATATTCATTGACAGCAACCCCGTTACTATAAGATACCTAAAAAAAAAAAACAAAAATTAAGAATAAATTTAAATTATAATTTCATTACCAATTTTCACTAAACACATTAGCACTAGAATTGTAGCCACGTTAATCATGCATTCCAAAACAGTTGTTGGCTAAAAGCGTTTTAGTTCCAGTCGTGCTCCGTTCTTTCACAAAAAAAAAAAGTAAAAATGTCCTGGCTGCTTATTTATTTATTTATTTTAATTTAAATGTTTTTCTTTTTATGAAATTTATTAAAATCTTATATTAAATAAATATTTATTGCAACACTAACAAAAATTTATCTTTCCAACAAAAAAAAAAAATAAAAAATAGGGGTTAAAGAAATCTTACACGAAGGAACGATTGAAACGGTTCACACGGCGCAGCCTGGGGAATCTAATGCATCCGTTAACGAGCAACCGAGTTCAGCCCTCAAAAGTAATAGCACCATCAATAACAACACCATCTATGACAGCGACAAATCATTACGATGCTTTATCGACGGCGGCGAGGAGGCAATCCCAACCACAATTGAATTTAAGCCGAATGCGGATGCATCAGTTGCCATTTCAACAGCGCCAACAACAACAACAAACATCATCACAGCCCCAACTACATTATCAGGCGACTACATTGATATAACCTGCGGTGAATTTCAACCCAGTGTACTAGAAACCAATTTAGACACAATCACAGCCACATCACAAGTACTTAATCATAACATAACTCATACAGCCAAATATCAGGAAAGTCTTAAGACTGATCTGGAAACAGAGTCACAACACTCTGGGGTTGTGAGCACGTCTACTTATGCCGGTCCACTTAAGGAAACTCACATCTTTACCCCATCGAAAGGTGAAAATGCACACTCGTCGAGGGCGTCCTCCACAACAAAGACACCACGCACCTCAGAGAGCAAATGTCCGATTGATTTTGATTATGAAATTGCGGCGGCTGGAATTATAATCGATGAGACGGTTGTGAAGAAGGAGTACCGGGATGTCGAATACAATCCGGGTTTTGGGTCAAAGTATCGTGAAGAGACAATCGAACACAATCACCGTTTATCGCCAGAAGTCGGGCTCTCGAAAAATCTTTATCATAACAATGAACTCTTAAATAGTAGAGAAAACCAAAAAAATCCACTTGACGACGATAGAGTCCAACCAGTAAATTTTGAGAAGAAAAACCCATGCATACCTAAAAGTAGCTCGTTTGATGATGAATTTAGCGATTTCCAATCCGTCCCTGCACCTGCACCTACAACAGCACTACCCACTATTGTACCTTCCACAATCATTCCGTCTTCAGTTGTTACTGATCCAAAAACCAGCCCTAGTCATTGGCGAGTTCTCAAAGAAACCGCAGAAGTTTCTTCCCTGGGCAGTCGCACCAGCACTCCAGTTTCTCTCAATGACGAAATGATTCTGTGTCCAGCTATTTTGCTCCCACAAGCCATTCAAATGGAGAACAACCCGAAAATCGATTGGCCTGAACCAGGAATCAACCCCGAAGAACTGGCACGCATTGAAGAACTCTTTCCACAACCAAAAGGCAGCAGCAACAAACCATCACCTAGTCACAGTGGGCGATCTCAACAGAAAATTGGCAGCAATAGAAACACCCCCCAGTTAGCTGCGGATGACGATGACTGGTCTGATTTTGTTTCCGTTCCCGCAGCGCCATCCAATCACATCCAGAGCATAAGTCAGCAGTTTCAAAAGAGACAGGTTTCTCCAGCAAAAACAGCTACAGACCTGAACAATGATGATGAGTGGTCAGATTTCGTGTCCAGCGCACCACAACCCCAAAATAACATGCGTCCATCTGTATATCCCCAGTTCAATAGTGCTTCATGGCAAAATGCGAATTTCTACAATAATCCAATGAGTGCATACGCTTCACCGCCAACAAGTTTCTACTATCAGCCGTCTGCAACGCAGCAAAATCTCAGCAATAATCTTGTGCCAAATTTATCGAACATCAATAACAATACTGCACTACCCGTAAACAACAATATCGTCAACAACAACTCAATTAACCAGTATTTGATTAATAACCAGGCGAATCATTTGAATCACCATCACCAGCAGCATATTCAAATGATGCGAGACTTCTCGAGTTCTTCACCCATGGACGGCGGATCTCTCTCATCGGCAGCTCCATCGATGCATAATCAATATTCAATGCAAACAACACCGGGCTATGGCTATAATCGTGGACTTCAACAGCAACAGCAGCAACATGCAAAATCCAGTCAATTCGGTAGCGGATCAAGTAAGATCGCTCCTAGTATATCGTTAATTCCAGATTTAGGTTTTGTTGCACCGGCACACACAAGCTTCATTAGTGTTCCCAAGAATAGCTTTGCCACAAAGAAATGACGTTTGCTGAACTATGATCAAGCTGAGGTTGTTGGTGGCGTAAGAAGTGAATTAATTCGGCGCCGCAATAGCGGTATAAATGGTTGTTCTATCAATAATGATATTATCACATAGGATTGACCTCGTATTTGGTTGTTTATTTTTATTTATTTTAATATTTTATTTAGATGCTTTGTTTTTCGTTTTAGTTTAGTCTTAAGGAACAATTTAGCTGTTGTTAGTAAATTGAATGATGACGGCTAAACACCGTTCGTAACTTATTCCGTCTTTTATGCCGTTGGCAGTGAGTGATACGATTTATTAGATCTCTTCTTAAAAAAAAAAAAAAACAATTTTATTAAAAATTAGCAAGATAATCATAATTCAATGAATCAGAAATTCTACTGCGAACCTTATCATCGTACAGTAGAGTGGTTCACGAATTTATTTTTTTTGTGCTATTGTGTCTTCTCTTCGAAATAATATTTAATGATTCTTGAACAATGAACTTAACTTACGGTTGCTTTCCTACTTCAGGTTTTTTTTTCTGTTTTTGTTCATAAGTGCTAGTCATTTAGCTTACTTTTCTTTAAAACTGGCTATCCGATAGGTCTGCTGAGTTGTTTATGATGTTGACCCGTTGAATAACCCTAGTTTTTGACCTCGAGCTATGAATGCAACATTGGCAAAAATTCAAAAACTTAATAAAAATTCGAAATAAGCATTGTTCGATGTAAGCACTAGCGCGCACTGGGTCGCCCTGAACTCACTCTGCAGCGTTGTGTAGCACTTTTTTCGTCCTATTTTCGTCTGAAGGTAAGAGCTAAGAGCTGTTAAAAGACAAATCAGCTGTTGGAATTTCAGGAAGGAGTTTATATGAGTTATTTTATTTATAAATTTGTTATTTATTCGATTCATGTTTTTTGATGATAAAATTAAAATTTTGGACCATTACCGTTTTTTGTTGGACGAACACCCTTTGTATTTTTTTGTAAATTCATGTTTTTTTCAACAATTGATTCTGCCCGTTGCTTTAATTCTTTACATAGTTTTGATTGCACAGAATTGAAGTTCAGTTGCGTTGCGTTGCGTTTCAAATCCAATGATTAATGTGTTGCACGGACTGCTCTGAAAGACGCTCTTCTCGAATTCCAACCCCTTAAACAAGGTATATGTTTGTTATATGTTATAAGGCAATTATTTAAGGAACTTTTAATCTATAAAAAAAAACAAAATTTGAAAATTTCTTTATTTTGCCGTATTCGGTCTTTTCTATTTATTTCGGTATTTTCTGTTTGTTTCTGTCTTTTCTAATGATTTCGTTTTCACAATAATTCAGTTAATTTTAAATACAACAAA